>VZSZ01011260.1:124610-237459 GCA_013398815.1 Ibidorhyncha struthersii | reverse complement strand
CGGCCCGGGGGCGGCACTGCCGCCGCCGCCGCCGCGCTGGTTCCTGCTTCCCAGGGAGCCCGCGGGAGCGGCCGGCTCCGGCAAGTCCCTCCTCCGCCTCGGCAGTGCGGGCCGCCTGCCCTGGTCGTCAGCCTCCTCCGGCCGCAGCAGCGGTGCCCGCCGGCCCCGCGGCGCCCATGGCGGCGGAGCCTCAGCCCAAGGCGCTGACTCGCAAGCCCCTCCTGCTCAACAAAGTGGAGGGCTCGCAGGATGTGGTGAACATGGCAGCGATAGTGCCCAAGGAGGATGGGGTCATCAGCGTCTCCGAGGACAGGTACCGGGAGCGGGCGTCCACGGGTTCTGTGGGGCTGTGGCGGTGNGAGCCATGGCGGGAGGTGACAGGTCCTGCGGTGGTGGTCCACCACCATCGCCGGCGAGTGATGGTGGTGACCACCACCATCACTGATGTGACTGGAGACTCCACCACCGGAGTGCAGGCGGGTCGCCGGAGTCCAGCATGGGGACATCGCTTTAGGCAGCCACAGCTGGTCCTGGAGGAGAAGGAGCTTGGGACAGGGGTCTCCGGTTTGGTGTCCATCTCCTCCTCCACCGCCGTGTGGGTCAGGGCGGTGGGTGGGCTGGGGCGCTGCTGAAACTTGCAGGACTTGAGTGACTTCTTAACGTGGGTGAAAATGGGATTCGAGATCGCCTTCATCACAAGGATTGCCGGTGGGGGTGGGGGTGGCGGGCTGCGGAGATCTTTAACCTTCCCTAAAGATTGCCGTGGCATTGGCTAAAACGGTAGTTTTGATTCCCGTCTCCCCTCTCCGAACGTTTCTTGGTAATTGTTTAAAAATACCGTGTGTCAGCGATAAGATCTTGGAGTTAAACCCGGTGTTGTAAAGCTGCCAAAGAGGAGAATGTTTTCAGGCCGTTCTGACGGGCTCTGTGGGGTCCGAGGCAGCCCAGAGGCAGCTCCGTCTCTTCTCAAAGAGCTCAAACTTCGTTCAGCCCTGCAGCTGGAGCTTCAAAATTCCATCCTGGAGGTGCCTTCCTTTAAGAGCTTGTTTTTCTTGTGGAGTCCACGAATAATTATTTTAAGCAGAGTTTCTTTGCAACTCGGGTGCATGGTGTAACCTGTGTCCCCAGCTTGAAAGATAAATGTTGACCAGTGTGTGAATATGTTTTGTCAAGGGTTTTTTTGGTGGACTGTTTCTCTTGGATGCCTGTTATACTGTTGAGTGTCTGCTTTTATGTCTCCGCTAGCTTTCTGCAAAACTGTCAGTATTTGTTTCATCTTGCGTTTGTCCTCACTGTGAGTTAGTTTTCAGCTGTCAAATATGTGCAAATTGAAGATCATTTAAGTTCATCTAAGCTGTGGTCTTCAAGTGAACTCTCATGCCTCATAGCAAGAGGAACTGAGCTACATAAAACAAGTACACTGTCAAAGGGACTTTGAGCACAGTTTTACATTGCTATGTGCTCGTGATTTTATTGTCTTTACTTTTTTAATGTTTTTTTGTTGTGAAGCTGAATAAAGCTTGAGTGTGTTTTTGCTCATTGTTGCTTGTTAGGCTTACTCAGCCGTTTCTTTTTATCTGTAAGAAGGTATTCCTGAAATTCATTTGCTCTTGTATAGGGGTCTCTTTCAAATTCTGCCTCTCCCCACACCTTAGAAAAGATAAATAGCTTCTGCTGGTTTAGCACATATGACTTGTTGAGAACAGGTTGATTCTCCAAGTTGATATTTCTAGGTAGAGAAAGGGTTTGATCAGAGGTCTTTGTTTCACTAATAACTGAGATGTCAGGTTCAAGAAACAAGTCGTGAAGTGGAAACCAGTGGTTTCTTATGAAGGAACTTGTTAGTTCATGAGCAACCATCCCTATTCCTTCCCATCCCAGAGCAAACCCCTGGTGTAGGTCAGTTAGGTCCTGCTTGTTGATGAAACTGGGTAAGGAAATCTGCTGCTAGCTGTGCTGATAGGTGTCTGAAGTTTTGCTGGTAATACAGGATAGCTCTACGAACATTAAAATACTGTATTGTCTGGAGGTTCCCAGGCTATTTTCTGTTTAAAGGCACTAACCAAGTAATTTGGCTGCTTGTGGGGCTGGTTTGCAGTGTCTTTGAGATGCTATAAGCTATGATCGTGCCTTTTATTTCTTCAGGCATGAAGATGTTGATTGATGTCTTTTTCTTTCTTTTTCCACCTGCATTAGCATTTTTATTGTAATTAAAAGGTTCAGTGTCTAAAACTTACTTGGAAGGAATAGCAGGTTGGGAGTCAAACTTGGGAGATTTGGGGGTATTTGGGATGGAAGCATGGTTTACCAGACTTCCAATACCTGCGGCTTATGGTTAGGCTTGTGCAGATCCTTATGGTACCTTTTCCTGTTTGGACCTGCCTTCTAGTGTTAGTTGTTTAATGGCCTTGGAATGTGGAGAGCTTTTAGAGATTCCTGGAAACTGTAAAGGATGGTTATGGAGATGTTATCTGTGTCTCCTTAGCCAAATAAGTGAATGTTGGCTGTGTTTCCCAGCCTGTGATGTGTACTGCTCATACGAGAGAAATGTTCTGAAACTTTTGCAGAGAACTTCAGCTGGAACCACTTGCCATCTCCAGCACTTACTTCAGGCTGGGGAGGACAGGCCTTCTGGAAATGAAGAGGAGGGAATTCTCCGTTGTTTTGCTGGTTGATGTCTGAACACATCATTGTTGAAGTTGCTAGTAGTCTTAACATACACAACAACTAGGTACCGCTTTAAAGGTTTTATTTAGTGTGTGATGTGGTTCTATACCTGTAAACCCTTCAAAGCAGGAGCTCAGTCTCTAGTCTTCATTTCGTATGGCACCAGTGGTTTTATTTGGTTTTAAAAGACACGGAAGTGGTTTCAGCTATAGCTTGCAGACATAGTCACGCATTATATAGCCCTGAATCATTGTATTTGTAGCACATACATGCACATATTTTAAGAAATAGAATGAAAACTAAGTAATAATAGAGAGTGTGGCTATTCCTCATAAAGAATGGCATAGATGGGGAAAGACAGAATCTCATGGGGTGGCTACATATTTAACTAAATTATCTAAACTTTACATAACCTGCAAGGTTGGAGTTTCTTTTCAGTGTGCATCACCCACACGCCCTACATATATTATCTTCTGAATCCTAGTCAGTCATGTTAGTTGAAAGATGTGCATCGTGTCCTAATCTTAGTTAATTTGGCTGAGTCCTTACTAGGGTAAAATAGACTGAGACGCTGTCTCCTTACAGTACAGCTGGTGTGCATTGGGAGGGATAAGATGTAATTTTATTTTGTGTTCCTCTTCCAAGGAAAAGGGATGCACCTGTCTAGGCAGGTGAGAGTTAAAGGAATGGCAGCATTTGTTATCCAAGAATGTATAAATCTGATGCAGGAGGGCTATAAGAAAAAAAATTATTAGCTTTCATCCATGTTCTTTCACCTGCCAGCAAACGGGTGGAATTAACAGACACATATATTCAAACGTGTAGAGTCTTGAGTGTTCCATAGCGTTGAATGCCCTAGGTGCTACACGTGCAGCTAAATTGGGACTTTCCTAATGTGCACAGCTGGCCCTAAGTTGTCATCAGGTTCCTGTGTGCTAAAAGCATGTGCTACCATTTCAAAATTGCTGAGCGTCCTTGTCTTTTGTTGACTTCAGAGGGAGATGTGGGTGTTGGGCATGTCTGAAAAGCAGGTCACTGGCATGTCAGGTTGAGACATATCTAACTCTGTGCTCTGGAGAAGATTTAGTGTCATTAATCTTACCTGAGCATGGGGATACAGTGGGAGAAGTGCACTGACTCACTCATCTTACAGTGCAAGCAGTTCTGCTTGGTGTTGGCACACTTCTGTGTTTCTCAAGAGCCTGCCAGTGATGTGAGTGCTAATTCAAGCTGGGTGTCTGATGTGCTGATTGTGTGTCACCATGCAAGACTGGCTGGAGGGGTCCAGGTGTCATCAGGGTAAACCTGCGCTTTGCCACTAGCCATCTTTTTTCCACTGGCTATACTGTAGGTGAGGAAATCCTAGACATGTGGTAGTGTAGGCAGCTTTCCTGATAATTATGAACTCTGGACTGTGCCCTTTTTTGAGTGGGAGTTTTGTGCTCACTTCCATGCTACAGACCTTGGAAATGTAGGTGTTGCAGTCAAGAGCTGTTCTGCTTAAAGTATTCATGGGAGGTAAAAGCTTTCATAGTCAACTCAAAATTGTCAAAATCCTTACTTTTGAAAAACAGGCATTCTAGTCTCCTAGAAGGTGACAAAACCTAGGAGAAAAATATTTATGCCATATGATTTATTTATTTATTTTAAATAAGGGAACAGAGACCTACTGCCTTGTATCATCTTAAGTTACTTTGGAACTGAGATGTCTCAGGTTCTTTGTATGGATTGCTGTATAAACAGTGAGCCCAGATGGTTTGTCATGTATGTTCATATTAGTGTCTTCATCTCACATAGAGAAAAATGTGTAGAGCATGTATTGCCAGGTTTGGTTTACAGTTTGAGGTTTTTAAATGTGGATGTATACTTAGAGGTTTTTAAATGCAGGTGTGCACTTAAGCTGTTGTCAAAGGGTTTTCTTCTGGGTGTGCTAACTAGCAGGTATTTTAGGTGGTACAAAACATGAATTACGGTATTGCGTAGATGAAATCTTGACTTTGCTAAACTAATAGTGAACTAGGAATGGGAATGTGCATATGTGACAAGAAATGTGCGGGTTGTTTTTGGCATCCTGCTGACATGTCTTCTTGCATGGAGAAGTGTGATCTTTCCACCCTTAATTACATCAGAAGCAACATTTCGCTCCTTGTGGTTTTCTTCTCCAGATCCAGAACATAAAGCATATAGCATTATAGTTCATGCCTGTGAAATACCTCTAATGGAAAGGTGGGATTCTTCACTTAGTGCTGCATCCAGGCAGGATGCAAGGAACTGTAGACCCTTGGTGAACTCTCTGGGTTTCCTTTCTCCTGTGGTGGAGTGGTAGAGACCAATTGCTTTGCAGACCTGTGGCTGCAATACAGGTTTGTAATTCTCCTCTAAGCACAGGGTTATGTCACAGATGGCCTTTCTGCTTTATGTGTGGCTGTTGGTTTGCAGCAGAAGTGCAGGTGGTGTGAAAACTGATTTTGATGCTGGCTGGCTGTGTATGTTTATTGGTCCAAGCCTGTAGGTTTCACACCCAGATTATTGCAGCATGAGCAGTAGTTCAAGCAGCGCAGAAAGTGTGGATGCTCTTCACAGGTGTAAAAGGACTTGTCCCTGCCTGGAGGTTCTTTAAATTTTTATAAAAACATCAGTCACCGATAAAATTGTTGAGAAGAAATGAAGGAACTCTACAGGAGCAGTGCAAAGGTTCGTAAGAGACCTATTGCTGTAGATGCAACTGTTTGCTCTGAATTTTTTTAAACTAAATGGATGTGTTGCAACTCGGTGACTGTGTTTGGAATAAAGCTCAGGGTGGAGGTTAGTGCTGGCTGTTTGGGTGAAACAAGTGGATACTGGCAAGAGGTTTAGAAGACAGGAGGTCCAAAAGCTCTTGGAACCAGAAATTGTTGCAGATGTTGAAAAGTAACTGTTCCTGATTTGACTAACATGTATCTTGTTGAGATGCCAAAATCCTGGGAGTAGCACATAAAATGTTTTGCTTAGTACTTGTTGGGGATGGCAAACTCTACTTAGTAACTTGTGGGAGACCTTGCAATGTGTTTTTTTTAACCCCCTGAGGCACTTTGTGCCACCAGGAGATGACTTGTTGAAGTTTGCCAAAGCATCCCTTGCCTTACGATGCTCTCCCCCAAGTACTTAGTGTCAGTTAAAGATTTAAAGCACAAGCATTTAGTCTTGTCGTTCTGATTTGAGCTATCCTGCAGCTGCTAGTTCATGTAGGTCAATGCACAAATTGATGCAACTCCTGCAGTTGTATTAAGTTTGTGTCTTAACTGCAAGGTGGCAGCTGCAAAGATGTGATATGGCATAGCTTGGACCAGGACTTGTACAGACCCAATTTCAGCAGCGGAATTAGGCAGTGGAACATTAGGTGCTTGAACTTTTTAGCGTCAGAGGTATAGTGGTTTTTACTCGCCTCTATGTTTTAGCAATTATTCTTTATGTATCGTATATTACAAGCTTTATTTGGAATAAGAAGAGCTACTCAATACACTTCTTCTTGCCTTATGGTAGCCTCTTTTTCTGCCAGTTGCTGAACAATGCTCATGAGTTGCAGCAAGTTTCAGGATGGTGCATCTGCCTCCCGTATTAACCAGTTCTCCTTTTTCTTCTTGTCTTCCCTGACCCCATCTTAATTTCACTGGCGTCTGCTTACACAGAGAGTGGATCTCTCATCAGCGTGTCTTGTATCTGTCAGACTTGGTGACTTTCCCCTGCAGTCTCTCCAGTTCTGCAGCTGAACAATGCTCCTCGCTGAGAGGAGACTGCACAATACCACCTCTGTGTGTGCCCTGTGGCCCCTGGAAGAAAAACAAATGCTGATTGTGGAGTATGTGCAGTACAGAGCCAGCATATAACTAAAAATGTACGATTGCAGGAAACTTGTTGGTTTTTCTCCTAAAGCTGAAGATGGCTAGAGGAGGCAGTGATGCTACAGCATTAAACAGCTGGAATACCTTAAAATAAAGGTATTGTGACAGTTTTGAAGCTACCGGGCCGGTTCAGTAAGCCTGGCCTTTCATTGAGAGTCACTTAGTGGACTGAAGGTCTCGCATAGCATGTGAAGTTGTAGCACAATAGAGGTATGTCTGTAGCTTGTTTGACCTACCTTGTAGGATTTTGGTTACTGAGGCAGACTTTTTTCTTTCCCTCTCTCCAGCTGCACTGGATCCTGCATGGTATCTGCTGACAGTGATCTGTGCGCAGGTTTCCCAGCAACATCTTTCAGCTACGTGATAATACATGCAAAAGAACTGCTTGAAAGTGGCACAAATTTTGCAAAATGTTGTTTGTAACAGCCTTAAGAGAGCAAACGGGAAGGAGAAAATGGGAGGGTGTAATGCAGGCACACACCGCTCCTGTGCTCAGGAACTCTAAAAGCTTTGTAAATGATGTGCAATGCCCTAAAGAGAGCAACTGGCTTTTGCGCAAGTATTTTACCTATATCGCTGTGTTCTGTGCCCTGTAACCTCTGAGGCATTGGAAGGTCATTTGCATTAAAGCACCCCAGAAGCCACATTTAATTGCCTTGCCCATGGTGCTTCTGTCACACACCTGTCAAATATGAGTCATTTTATATAAAACTCTGCCAGTATCTGTGTGTATTTGCCCAGGGATTTGATGAGAATTGCAGTAGTCCTTAGCGTAGTCTGTTGCAAAGACAGGAGCAAGAAAAACCACAGCTGTTTCCCTTCTGCATATGGTGTGAGGGAGTGATGGATGCAGCTGTGGTTCTGCAGGATGCGACAGGCTGGGATGGGGCACCATGGAAGGGGATGGAAACAGTGGCCACAGGGTGCTGAGAATGGCCACACATGGCAGGATGCATCCTGTTCAGCAGAGCCTTGTCCTGCGTGAGTCGTTTTAGGAAAGAGAAGATAAAACGTCCTTCTTTATACTTTTATGAGGTGAAGTATGAAATGCAGTAAATGGGAAAACTATAAAACAAACATCTGCACAGGAACGGCAGGTATTCCAGTAAGCAGGTTGGGTGAGTGGCTGGAGAAGGCCTGGAGAAGGAAGAGGACAATTCTGAGAAAAAAGAACAGGAGAGGGCAAGTTTACCAGGCAGCCCTCCAGGGATGGAGCTATACATAATTGTGAAACCATATGCATCTCTCAGCATTCTTCATATATCAAAGTCTGTGTGCCTGATAGCTTGAAACTGTGCATAAATAACGGTCAAAATAGATAATTGGCTATCAGAAAGCAGGTAATAAATTTTGCAAATTAGACTGTACTGAAATTTTAGATAGACAAAATATAGCCTTCATCCTCATAAGAGGAGGAAGTTGTGGAGGCTGGGTTAAAAAAAGTGGTGTTTTAATTTTTCTCTTAGTCAGGCTGCAGGAAATAGTGTTGTGTAACTAACCTTGGCCAGACTTTGAACATATGGGCTTTGCTTTTCATACCATGTGTATTCACCACTTAAATTGAGTTTTCAGGGAACTCTTAAGGTTTTGAGCGCTGAATCGAAGGCAATGCCAAAGCACAGTTCTGGGTAGAAGATCACTGCTGTTCTGCTGCCAGGTTTACTGAGAAGTTTGGTCTAAAGTTGTCTTGTTTTTTTTTTTTTTTTTTGTTTTGTTTTTTTTTTTTCAAATCTGTGCCATTCCCTCTTACTGCGAGGTAAAAGATCAATGTTCTTAGCAGGTTTTTGAAATAATGGTAGTGATCAATCAGCCCCAGAAGGCAATGCTTTTGACCTTTACAAGTCTGCAATAGCAGTTTCCTTAGGAGTTGAGTCCCACGGAGAGAAATCTAATAAAAGGCTGTCCTAATGTGAATTGGCCTATTTTGCCACCAGGTTGAATTATCTGGATTAGAATTATCTGGATTCAGATGATAGAGCAAATACAGTGCCTTGCCTTGGAGGGATATGGAGGGAAGATCCTTGCCGATGTTTAGAACATCACAGATAATGAGATTTTGCACCTCCAGCAGTGAATGCAAATTTGATAAATTTACCTTTGGCTTCAAATTCACTTATGATAGCAAACAAAGGCTCGATTATATTCTTAAGCAGGTGGTGCATCTGCCTTGTGGAGTACTTTAGGGTCTTAAAGTAAACAGCTTTTTTTCTTTTGAGCTCTAGTAAGGTCTAATCATGAGTTGGTGCTAAAGCTTTTACTTTAGCTTAAAAGGTAATAAGGTATTGTGAAAAAATAATTACATTTATGCAAGCTAATGCATGCTAGATGATGGGAGATGAGAGAGGGTTTTGGTGTTGGTTCAGATAAGTGGTGCATATCCTTCTGGTACAATGGTTTCAAGTCTTAGATGTACAGGTATCGACAGTCTGACTTCCACACTATTTAGGTTATCCATGGCTTGGAATAAAAAATATATAGGCAGTGATTGAAAGGAAATCCAGTAGGTTTATTGTGACACAAGTTAAGATGAAGCAGGAGAGCACTGAAAATTAGTCTATTCTGATGCTTTCCTTCTTGTTGCTGTTAAGCCTTTCTGTAGCAGTAGGGCAAAGCTTATGTTATAGATGTCTCCTGATTTGGGTGCTTCTCTGTGAACATATACACTGAAATTTCTTCCCTTGCAGATGTTGGCTGAATACAGTGTTGAACTCAATATTCTGTAAGGTATTTGCCTATATGTGTGTTTCTGGGCTGGTTCATTACACAAAGATCTGTAAGAGATTGATTTTTCGTTTAAAACAGTAGCCTCTTATCTCTCTTAAGAAACAGGTCCTCGTTAAGTATTTTGCCCCCTTTATATATGTTGGAAACTTCAGGAATCTCAGTGCCATGAAGCTGGACATGACGGCTTACATTTTATTTGTAAGTGGCTTGCACCCATTTTGCTTATTTTCTGAATTAACTTCGCTTTAAATACTTTCCTCTTGATTCTTCATGTTATTAAGCTGTATCTCCTCACTCCTGTACTCCATCCCTGTTTTCCTGTTTGATAAAAGGACATTTTGTCCCACTTTCAGCTCTGTGTTTTGCTGGAGCAGATGGGGGCTACGGAGTCAACTGACAAGTGGTTCAGATTGACGTTGTGAAGGCCTCGTGTTTTACAGTAGCCTGTGCATGGCATAGGATGAAAACAAAATTTCTGAGGAGATGCTTTCTGCTTTGATGGTAAGGACATAGCCTGTGGTCCAACCTAGCTTTTACTGCATGCAGGGTTGACTAAAGACAGCTGCAGCAATGTGATGTCAGGGGAGACACTTCTACATGGTGTCTCGGCTAGACTTAAAATCATGCCTTTACTTCACTGGCTGTTTCAGCAGCTTCTCCAGCAATAATCTGCTGTCAAAGGCTAATTGCACTTCTGCAGTTACTGGAAGTCCAGTAGGAAATCTCATGCCTGTGCCCTTCTCCCAATGTCAGGGCATACAGCCCTTGTGCCTGCTCGTGTCCTGTTGGTCCCATTGCTTCAAACTCCTGTGGCACAGGAGTCCTTGGTCAGGCAGCGGCTTCAGTGTAGCTTGTTTTCTGCCAGCCAGGAGCTCAAGGGAAGGTGGAAGGGCCTTTGCTGAAGAGCTCTGCATTGGCTTCCAGAGCTGAAGGATTGCTTTTAATGTGCTGCGGTAATGGTTTTCTTCACGAGTACCTGCATCTGCCTGTACTAAAAGCTAGAGATCGAAATAGAGCAGTATGGTAGGTGCTAACAGGGAAAGAGAGGACTAAAGCTGTCCCAACAAGAGCTGTGCTGAGGGAGGGAGGTGAGAAGATAATGTATCCATCAAGTCAAAATTGACACCTTTGGCTTTATTGTACCCTGAGCCTGGACTAAAGTTACTTAATGACTGGAATTAAAAAGTTGATGCTTTTTGCTGCAGTGAAATTATGCATTTTATTCTGTCTGCTGAGCCCTATTCTGTCTGCTGAGCCCTATTTTATGTCCCATTCAGTCAGAATAACTATAATCAAGCTGCAAAAGTGTGTGTCAGGCCTATAAGAGCCTTGCCTGGGCCATTCTTTGTGCTGCCTTGGCAGCTGAGGCTTTTAGTGCTGTCTAATGAGCAAAAGCCTGTCTGATATTACCTCGTGTTTTCTAGGTTGTGTTGCATCTGGAGGCAGCAGTGATAGGAGTTTTTGAGACTGCATTAGCTGCCAGTGCTGGCTAAGAGTGGACGTACGCTGGATTTCTTCAGGCAGAAGAAAGCAGAGGAAGCAGCTAGCTTAAGAGTATCAGCTGCGATGGGTGGTAGACCACTGTACTTGGCACAGTGTGTTACGTAGCAGTGGCTGGTTACACAATGTATAGGCGCTAATCCATTTCCCAAGAAGACCGTAGTCTCTTCCCTTCAGGAAATGAATCAGAATTCATAAACAAATCTCTTCTT
This sequence comes from Ibidorhyncha struthersii, assembly GCA_013398815.1. Classification (NCBI taxonomy): domain Eukaryota; kingdom Metazoa; phylum Chordata; class Aves; order Charadriiformes; family Charadriidae; genus Ibidorhyncha; species Ibidorhyncha struthersii. Next base: position 226,475 of record VZSZ01011260.1, on the reverse strand, counting down.
GCCAGCTTCTGCAACTGCCCATGGGAATGGATAAATACATCATCATGCTTTCAAAATATATCAGCTAGTAAGTGATCCTGACGGACTTCAGCAGGGACATCAGCTCCAGACCCATACAAACATTTACAGAACCTTCAGGTTCGTGTTCTGGTTCCTGTTGTTGCTAGATTTATTTGTAGCCAAAAATCAAAATCACATAAAATTTTGGAGAGCACGCTGTGTTGCTTGGAGTCCCATGGCAGCCTGAGCTGCGAAGCACCAGCAGATGAGGAGCCCTGCCGAGTGTGGTGGGCTGTTGCAGAGATGTGCCTTCAGCCCTGCTGCAGGCAGGGTTTCTGCAGGGTGCACAGCTGTGGACGTTGCTCTGGGGGACATTTGGGACCTCTCTTGCTTGGCACTTCATCTTCCTCTCTGTACACTCTTTATGGTTGCTTGTATGGTGAGGGAGCACATGACCAGAGGGAAGGCAGGAAATCCCACAGTAGCTTGTGCCACTCCTTCATTTCCAAAGTTAGTTTTGGAGTGGAAGGTTAAAAGCAAAGGTAGGTTTTATTGTTAAACAGGGAATGCTATAAATGCTGGTGGTTACGGTCCTTAGGTTTCCAGCGGTTAACTTTTCCTCAAATACTGTGGCTAACCAGTATTAGATATCAGAGAAAGCAGTAGAAAAGGATCACTTAAAAAGATGTACATGCTGTAGTGCCTGAAAATGCATGAACTTTATCTGAATTCTGAAAGCTGTGATTTAGGATGGTTTTACTCCTTTCCCTCCTCCCCAGCTGGTGCCTTGGTAGATAAGAGATAAGCTTGGTGAGGATTTCCTCAATAAGTTTTCGTTAACAGGAAACCAAGCCAAGGAGTCTCCATCCCTGACTAGTTTCATCCAGAGCATCCTTTTGGTCACAGCTTATATTCATCCTTCTAAAAACCCTCTTTTTTGAGGAATCGGGAATTAACATTGTTGTCTGCTTTTTACGAGGTGTGAACACATCTGAATGAACAGCCCAAGGACTGCAAATATTGAGGTGACCAGCAGGAAGCTTGGATAAACCTAATGGCTTGGTCTGCCTCGGTCAGTGTCTTCCATGGTCTCTCCTTTGCTCTAAAACAGAGCTTGTGTTCACGTCCACTTTTTGACATGAACAGATGTTTTTACATAGTTTAAAGAGCCATATTCTTTTAGAAACAAGTGTAATCGTTATTCAGCTCTTAATCACCAAACCAGGACAATTAACTGTGTAGGTAAGTGTTTTGTATACAAAGTCATGTGGGAGAAGTAGATAAATAACCATTTTGACAAAAATTCTGGATGTGGGAAAAGCAAATGACATGGGTGATTGCTTAGTTATGTGTGTTCAAGTGTTTTGCATGTGGATTAAAAAAGTGCAAACAATGGTTTCAAAAAGTGGTGTGTGTGCATGTATTCACACCTCAGACTCAATGGTATTCTTCCAGAAATAAATGATACTGCCTGTTTGCAGGCAGGCTCCTAATTTGAAAACCAGCCGTTGTGATACTCTGAAGCATTATCCTGGCAATGGTAATTTTGTGGTTTATATCCCTTTATGGCTGTGCGTGGTGACTCTAGTTAAGCCAGAAATTGCTCTTTATTCAGTTGCTGGCCAATGCCTTTACCCTGACCTCAGGCTAATAAAAATGAAGGAGGGAAAGTGGGAAAATATGGACCACCTTGAGGTATTATTGCGGTGTACAAGGTAACAAGAGAGGAGGGCTCTTGTGAACACAGACAGCAAACTGCTTGTTGTTCTGACTTTCCAATTCATCTAAACAAATCATGTATTACACAGGGTGATGTATGTAGGGCAGACTTCAGCCGGATCAATATTGTTCCTCTTTTCAACAGCTGCATGAACCAGCTGGGAAAAATGGGCAGCTGGACCCAGTGCCACTTGCTATAATGACTGTATTTCTAACAAATTAAATAGTGTGAGGGTACGTGTTCAGGCACAGGGATCTGTCTGGCGGTACCATATGGTTGTTGGTACCAGGCACTGTTCTTGCCATGAGCCAACTCACGCAGCGTCAAACAATCACCAGACAGAGTCTGGGACTCAGCTTGGACCAGGGACTGTTCCCAGTACGTAGCTTGGATGCAGCTGCTGGTTTCTATGCCAGGTGGCCTCTCTGCCAGAGACTGGCCTCAGGCCTGGGTCATTTATTAATCCAGGTGTGTTTCACGTCTCCAGGGCACCCAGATCATGTGGCCATCCCTGCTGATGGGGAGTCAGATTGCCTATGGGAAATTGGTTCTGTGATTTTAAAACAAAAAAAAAACCCTAAGCTGCTGGTTTAAACAAGACACAGCCCTTAAAACTGGCCTGCCTGTAAACACTTCTGCTGCTTTGAGATCTGTAACAATAAGCCTAATAAAAAGCCTGAATCTGAGACCAAAAATAGTTTGAGATTCTTAAGACTAACTTCAACCAGATGTCCGGGGGAGGGCAGGTCTCCCAGAGCCACAATGTTGAGAAGTGCATGCACTGCCAAATTCCTGTATGCAACATCAGCCAGCAACTCACGAGGCCACAGCCAGGGTTGGAACCCAGCTGGGGCATTGAGGTGGCACTCATGACCTCTGTGGCCAAGTCCTCCGGTCAGACCCTTGTGTTCCCTTGCTGCACCAGTGTAGGCCCAGGCATTGGACCTGTAACCTGTGTGAATACATCTTCTCGCGTTCCTTAACAGCCATTAAGATAATTTGTCTCCATGAGCTTTTGCTTCTGACTGGTTTGAGCAGAGCATTGCTTCATCATGTCCTGTAGGTCTGGGAGACTGGGTATGGATGCTTCTTTACATGCCAGCTCTTCCCTGCTTACACTGTCCTAGGGTGACATCCTTCCAGTGGGCTTGGTGACATTGCAGCTGCACTGGGGCCACTCCACGTGCTGCCAGTAGAAGAGCCCAGACTTCACTCCTGGTAAGCGTGGTGGGTCCTCCACCATTTCAGGCCAAGTGAAAGCTTTGGTCCTGTGTTTCTGAAGTCATAGAGCTGCTATGCTAAACTGTAGTAATATCCAATTTTGAAATACAAGCGACTAATTGTCTACCTCTTTGAAACACATAGAATTGGGTGTTACGTGCCAAAGAGAGACTTCTTCATCAAGGTGATCCAAATGTAGACCAAAGCTTGGAGAAGATCAAGGAAGTCCAGAGACCCTCTGTAGGGAGGCCTTACCTAAGCTTTTAATCTTTGAAAAGATATTAATTCATAAAAATGACATTTCTGCTCCTTTCAGTCCCTAAAATACTTGGAATAAATTGGGCATACAGTCCCCAGAGACCTTGCTCCAAGCATTGTTTTCAACCCATACATCTTTTCATGTAAGCAAGGCTTCAATAAGATCTTTGGTGTTACTGCCAAATGACTAAAGAAAACTCTAATGGGATACAAAGGTTGTATTAAAGCTTCAAGGTGGACAGAAGATAAGAAACTTTCATTTCCTAGTAAAACTGGTGATGCCACAAAGGAACCAAGAGGACGTGTGCTACTTACATAGCTTGTGAGCTTCTCTACCTGAGAAAAGCATAGGAAACTTGACGTACAATAATAAAATTAAATCTTCAAAGCACGTTTGCGATAGAAGGCACTGTACAGCTAGAGATGCTTGTTCTGTAACTATTACATAGGTCTTTCTGCCTTGTCCAGTTTACCTGCTACTGATAATGTAACAGAAATTACCTATGTCGTTGGGGCAAAGGTTTGTGGAGAGAAAGTCTCTCTTCCTTAGTCTTACATAGCTTATTTTTGTACAAGCTGTTTCTGTTTAGGTATCTGGTTGAGGATTCATGTGATATTTATTTCAGTCCTTTTGTTTGTTTGTTTTCTCTTTACCCACTGATGCAGAGACACTGATGTATCTCCCATTAGGAAGAAGAAGTAATTTGCTTTTGCTTCAATATATAAACAGATACTAAAATTATCACAGTTGGTTTCATCCTGCTCCAGTGTCATTTGAGAGTTTTGCTGCTGAACTCACTGTGAGCAGGATCAGACGAGAGCTTTAGAAGTGCAGCCGATATTTGTGTTACTGGAGAAGTGCATCTACAGCTGCTGCAGTAGGCAGAAGGATGATAGGCATCCCTTAGCTGTCACTGACATAGTAATTGGGATGGGGCAGTGGTGGAGTCAGAAAACACGTCTTGGATGTAGCATTGGTGTTCTGACACTCTTTGGCATGGTGCTGCCCTGTGGCGGCTGCATTCTCCTTCAGCTCCTGAGCTTGGCCCAAGTTGCTAAACTGGGTTTTGTGTCTTGGAGCCAGGCTTTCCAGTGGTGAGGAGTGTTGGCCTTTCCTCACCTTTCAGGGTACGTTATTGTTCCCTCCTGGATTGTGAGGGAATTTATATATTCTAGTTATGGTTTCTTGCATGGAGCATCTTGTTCCAGGAGCCTTTTGTGTTTACTCCTTTTCTGTGTAAATTTTCTTGTTTAGTTTTTAATATCACTTTAACTGTTCTCAGGGTGGTTGGTCTGAAATTATGCTCTGGTATGGGTCCTCTGATACTAAGGAAATTGTGTCAGATTATTTTAGCCCAGCTCTAAGTTGTTACAAGGTTATAATTGCCTTTTTAAAGTCCAAGATCAGAGGATCAAGACAGCAACAAGATTTCCTTAGAACCATGTGTATTTTGAATACCCAGGACATGAAAGTTTTACAGCAGTCTTTATAGTATTTTTCTACAAAATCTGCTGCTTTTGCTGTACCACAAGATTGCACTTTCTCACTCTGGACCCAAATAGAAATTGTTGGCCTCCATTGCATCAAATCTTACGGAAACAACAATTTTAACCAGATGCTAAGAGAGAGAGAGGAGCACATTTGGAGTCAAATAAACTTAAATTATGAATAGCTATCAGTTATGCAGAAGTAACATGAAAATAAACAGAACAAGATGTCTAACTTGGCTTCCCTTCTTCCTATGTAACTAAATTGATAGTATTTCATGAAATCACAGATCACAGTGACACCNCGGAAATCAGTTGCTGAAGCTGAAAGTAGAAATCAAAAGTTTCCTTGCAGAGGGAGGGAATATATGATTATCCATCCTGCTTGCAGAGAAGTTTAATTCTTGTTCAGTTGGTGTGTATCCATTCTCAATGTTATAACTGCCATTGGAGTTAACTGCTGTGTCTTTGATAAGTGGTTAGTTGCTGTTGTAAGAACTTAGCAGGTACAGGTGATTTCTGAGTCTCCTGGGAAGAAAAATGGGCAGGCTAATGTCCATCCTACCAGGTGACATAGCATCAACTGTTTGTTTAATTATTCCCTCTCACCCCAGTTCATGTTTGAGATTTGATTCTGGGGAGGGTGGTGTCAATTCCTGCATGCTCAGGAGATCTTGTAGCCTGCCTTATCCTCCTAGTTGAGTGCTGTTACGGAGTTAAAATGGATGTCATGAGGTGAGCGTTTGGGATCCAGGTGCTTACACCATCCAACTTAGGATTGCAGGAGTATGTCCAAGTCTGGGGAGGATGTGGGATTTCACACGTGTTTTTTGGCATTTTGCATTGGTTGGCTTGAACTACCATGTTTAATGAGAGTCCTATTTTTGAGTACTTACCTCTTTAGTGGGAGCAATGCTTCCAGACCCGGGCGCTTACCTTAGACCTGCTGGTGTTTGGTACCCCTGTCCTGAAGTTCTCTTGTGAAGCTGGGTCATGGCGCTGTTTTCTCTACCTGTCTAGGATTGATTTGGAAGGATCTCAGACATCTGTTTTTTAGTCTTGACTAACAGTAGTATTTTGTAAATAATCCATGAACAGGACCTAGTTTGATCCAGTGGTGTGCATTTGCTTATTCAAAAGCTAAGCTGCTTTGAACAAAAAAAAAATATGATTTGTTCTTAAGACTCAGTAGTAACTTGACTCTAGTTGGGGAGGGAACAAGAGAAGGAACTTGCTAAGAGCCAGTACTGAGACCTGAAACTTTTCATGAGCACTGCAGAGGATGGCAATTGAAGGGAAACTTTTTCTCTTCCTGAAAAAATGTACAGTGAAAACATTTTATTTCAAATACAAATTTTGCAGCATGCAGTTGAGAAAAGATCACTTGAAATTGAACTCAAATAGTCTGTGTTGGTCATGACTTCCGTTTTCAAACTATTGTTTATTTTCCTCTATGCTTATTTTGCAGTGATAGATAATGAATAGATAATGGATAACAACAAAAGATGTTTGCCTTAAATGCCAAAAAAGAATCCTGTTAACAGGAAACATATAACTGCCTAATGGATTTAGTGTTCCAAGTAGCAGAGCAAGAACATCCTATCTGTGAAGTACCAAGGTAAGTGCAAGTGCGCTGTCTGGAGAAGCCTTAATGTAGGAAATACTTTCCATGTTAGATATTTTGAGGTTACACACAGGGTAATACTCAGTTGTTGAGTGCAGCTGGAAGGGTTTTCATTACCACGTCTGACACCACCTCAGTGCTTCATAAATGCAAAGTGTGAAGTTGGACTTCTCCCTTCTGGGGTTGGGCTGACCTCATGCACAGACTTGGGCTTTGAAGGGTTTGTCTTCAGACTCTTGCCTCCATTTGGATAGACCGTTAGCAGAATACTGTGCTGTTTCAGTTTTCTTGTCTAGGGGCTACTGAACTAGCTGCTCACTGCTGTCCTTATTGCAGGCTCTGTATCATTTGTACTTTATAACCGCTTCCCTACTGCTTATTGTTGCTATTCATGTTTTATCTCTAACACAACTCCTCTCAACTCACTCTCTGCTTTCCTCACCTTCCTGTTTATTCATTCTTTTGGTGGCCCTGTCTTATCAAGTAGAAATTCAAAAAAGGACAGCTGCCTCCTTCCTGCATGAACTCTTGAAGCAGCCGCACATCCTTGCTAATGCTGACGGCTGTTAAATACCAATATCAAGCAGTCGTCTGATATGAAAGTCAATGGGGCAGCTTGGATTGGGAAAAACACTGACACTGGAAATCTGATTAAAAACACCTTGTGCACTGGTGATGTGAAAAGTGTTCAGCAGATTTAGCAGTTTTTATTTGCCAGATGTTGCCTTCTGAAAACCTGAAGTACCCATTGTATCCTTCTGTGTTCCAGCAGCTCCTTGCCCACCAGCAGCCCATAAGAATTCCCAGTTTATTAATGGATGTTTTTAACTTGTTTACATTCAATTGTTTTGAGTAATTAAGAGACAGTGAATGTGTGATGCTTTTCAGGCAATGGGGAGTGGGCTGGGATGCTACAAGCAGTAGAGAAATGGAAATCAAACAGGAAGAGATTCTTTCCTTTGCAGTGAGGTGGAGGGAATGGCAATATTTGCCTTTGCCTCACTGCTTCAAAGCCATGTTTGAGTTAGTGAGGAAGGAGACAACAGTTGCTCGAGCAGGTATGTGCGATACCTCTACAGTTGCTTGATGGTGCACAAATGCTGAACGCTTGCTACTGACAAGGAGAGGTGACCTTGGTAGCCTGGTATCTGCTGGTTAATGGGTGTTTCTGAAAACAAGAGGACTGGGATGCAGAGGGAGTATCTGTACCTTTCACACACGCATATACAGATCTGAAGCTTATGTTCTTGCCAACAGCATGAGTATTTTTAAAAGGCCAAGTCTAGTAGGACTTGTAAATCACTGTCAGCCCTTGCTGAACCAGAGTGCTGGAGCCAGAACTCTGGGGAGAGAAATAGCGTGGTTGAAATGTGCATAAAAATGAAGAGTGCCAGAGGAGCAGACAGTGTGGGATGACTGGGAGAACTGATGGGAGTACAGAAAAAGGTCTCTAAGCTTTTAAGTGCATCATTTGGAAGCAGTCTACTGGACTGTCTTCTTTGGTTCCTGTGTCTTAAGTAGGGGTTACTCGTTGACCACTGGGAAAGCTAGGACCTAGATCCCCAGTGTTCAGTGGCATCTAATTAGCGTGTGGCTGCCATACCATGAGCTTTTGTTTCCTTCTACAAAAATATTTTCCTCTTGAAAGTTTGATCAAACAAAACTATTAATGTTGTGGGGAAAAAAAAGTCAGTGGGAAAAACAAAGACAAACCTTGGTCTTTCAGACTTATGTGAATGAAGCAAGTATTTTAAAGGTGCAGTGCCAGGGGGGAACAGATGCATTTGTGAAATGACCTGGTTGTTACATTTCTAAGAGCCTTTGTTAGCTTGCATTTATTTATACTGTGCAGCACAGATGATGAAAATTTGTGTGTATTTCCAAAACAACCCTTTTGTTCACTGCAGTGTTCAAGGTCATAACTCTTCTGGGTCTTTCTTGTAAACTTGCTGTTCCTGTTTATTGGTATTATTTAGAGCAAGCTGTCCACCCAATTTGTTTTAGGGGCTAGATCCTGTCCACAGGACAGGTCTGTCTAATCTCTTCTTCCTCCTCCCCTCCAACTGGAATAAAAATTGATTATAAAAATTGTTACCTGCCACTGGTCTCTGAGTAAACTATTAAAATACTGCCCTCCATGTGTGTTGCCTCCCTCTGGGTGCTCAGTAGTTGGGACGTCTCTGAATTAATTAAACTGCTTAATCTGCTGCAGATTGTTAATGATTTACATTTCTTGATAACTGCTCACAAATTGTGTATATCACTCCAAAACTATTTGTGTGTGTTTGATAAGAAGACACAATTCACTTGTATTAGATATGACATGTGCAAGAGACTTACTGGACTGTCAGGTCATTCCACCTGGATTTTTTTCAGTGTGTCTCAGATACCAGAACAGGAGAGTGGGAGGAGGAACTGCTTGACACAGCAGAACACACATGGATTTTGAAACCAAAAGAGAGGGGTTTAGTTTGTGGGAAGCATATCTCATGGCTTGACGTAACTGGACGTATTGTCTCAGCCTTTTTGCATAGTAGCTTAACTGTCTGCAAGGAAAGCTGTTCCTCCTCTCCCCACCCTCCGCATAAGAAGCAATCCTGTCTGACCTGTGAGTAGCTGAGCCAGAGTTACAAACCTGATTTAATGTTTCAGGCAGTGCTGAGCCTGCAAAGCAGAGGGATCATAAAGGACCCTTCTCTTATTTACTGCCTTTACCCATCTCAGCTCATCTTTTTCCCTGGCAGATGCTGTGATCTGATTTTATGCTTTAACTAATAGCACAAGGATTTACTTGCCCTATAGGTGGTCTCTAGCTGTCTTCTGCCTTGTATTACCATTTAAAATCTTGTGTCCTCTGCCTAGGTCAGTGATAGATCTAGTCTACTTCAATCTGCTGCCATCCTCTGCTTTCAACGGCCCTCAGTCATTACTTCAGACACCACCTTTGCACTGTCCAAGCCTATACTAACTAACAGCCTTCTGCTGGAAGGCAACATCTCTGGATGAAGTGGTGTGGAACAAGCTGTGTTTATGTGAGTTCAACCCTTCTGTGCGTAACTCAGGCCACTGTGAAAATATTACTTAACTCAAAGATCGGTGATGTGTGATCTTGGTTAACACCAAGTTATCATTTCCTAAAAAGAAACCATACAAATCATCCTCTTGTTGCTGGTAGAATACCTTAGTATCTCCACATCTCTACTCTTCAAATCTTTAATTTAACAAGTGTTGCCTGATATGCTGTTAGTAGTAACAGGCACAGGACCATCCTGACTACAATAGGGAAGGGTGGTACAGTGCTTACACACAGCATACACTGTCTCTGATGGTGTAGCACAGTAGATGATGCACTCTTCATACCTGCTGTGCTGCTGTTGTAGGCCAGCTCTGTGGTACGTGTTATAAAATGGTTTGCATCTGTTGTAATCTCCATATCTGTCAGTGTTCTTTTATGTGAGTTCAGGAATCCTTACCTGTCTGAATTTGGGCAGGCTTGCGCAGCTTATTGAAAGGAAGGTTTCTGGTAAGGTATCCTGTCTTCATTCAGGATGGGGAAAGCTGATCAGCTTTTTCCGATGAATGTGTACACTTGCTTAGTAGTTAAATCAGCAATGACATAAAGTCCTTGCTTTGAAAGTGCTCTGCCTCAGATCCCTGATTTCCATGAATATATAAATATTAAGACCTTTATTGTGATCACCATGCCTAATAGCATGACCTAGTAAGAACTTACTACTTTTGAACTTCAGGATGTTGCCTTTTGTACTAGAATAAGATTCAAATGTGAGGGGTTGCAAAACAAAGAGGCAGATCTTTAGAGCTGATTTTTTTCTCAAGACCTCAAATCTGTTTCTTCTAAGATCAGACTGATACTTCCTCTATGAATGGCAGCAATAAAGATCTGGAGAATGCAAGCTGAGACAGCATCTGGGCAGGAATTACAGAGGACTCTTCTTGTAACCCTCTAGAGAAAAATAAGTCTGTGAAATAAGCTAGTAACAAGGTGCCAGCAGAGGGTTTCTAATAACGTTTTAACGTTTGGTGCTTTTGCCATGAACTGGAAGCTGTCCCTATTGCAAAGCAGAAGTTACCTATAAGCCAATGACTAGATAAATGAACAGGAGCTGCTACAGGCTTTATTGGTTTGATGCATGGGTAGCAGTCACCTAAGCAGTGGCCTCCTGTTATACACAATTCCACCAGAGATCTTTACAAAGCTGCACTGTTTCACATATTCAAATGATGTGTTTTTCCATACCTGAGGAGGGAGTTGGTCTTGTGTCCTCCTTATGCTTATGTAATAGATGTGGCTTTCCTGTCCCGTCTTCACAAGGAGAAAGTGTGTAGTCTACCTTCAAGGTTTTCCCTGGCCTGTGATTGCATCTGCCTGTTGCTCTCCTTTATCATTTTCTTTCCACCTCTTTTTGCCACAAACATGTGGTTCTGAAATTGCCACTAGAAGCTGTAGCTGTCGAATCCTCTGTTCCCTCTCCTACCAGTGCAGTCTGCCCCAAATTAGCAGATAAGCTGATTGGATCTGGAGAGATGTGAAGAACTGCAGGAGAATATAAGTGGACAGAAGTGTATCGCAGAGAGAATCTAATATTGATAAATATACTTCTTTCTCTCATCCATATTTTCTAAGTTTCTAAATCATGCTGGTGTGAATAAAAAACATGCAGAGCTGCTGCCAAATAATCAAACACTGCTAGGGTATGTGTGGGGAGAAGATGGATAAAGAAAAGAATGATAATGCTCTTAGAATTCAGCAGGTTTGTCTGTGTCTGGATTGCTGGGTTTAGTACAGAATATGCCAGTTCAGACAGGATATTGTCTCATTAAAGGGACTGGAAGACAGGTAAGGAGAACAGGACACAAGAACAGCTTTCCCAAGTGATTGGAAAGATTGATTACCTCAAAGAGGAAGCATGTAGGAAATGATAGGAGTATACACAGCAACTAACAGGGGAAAAAGTAGAGACAACAGAAACTTCTAACCTTATAACAGAAGAGCAGGAGGATGTTCATTGAAATCAGCAATTAACTAGCTTAAAGATGATAGGATAAAATTAGCACAGTATGAAATTGAATGCTGAAGAATGGGAAAGCTGTAATGGGGTTATATGAAAGAAGTAGCTGGGTGTGAAGAGGGACTACATGTTTGAGATTGTTTTTTAATAATAAAACCTGAAGTTCAGGATGTGGTGTTCAGTCTTGTGATACAGGTTTGAAGACCGTTTCTATTCACTTGTGTTGATTTTCATCTCCCAACACGACCCCCATGGGAATGCGGAGGTGACAGACTATGACTGTTTGGTAAGCCCTTGAAATGCCAGATCACCTCTAAATTACAGAATCAGAGGTTTGGGCTTTGCTGGCACCTCACAACATGTGCTCCTCAGTACATGTGATAAGAGGAAATCTGAGAACCCCTGGCGAAGCACTCCAGGGCTGCAGTTCCTTTGCAGCTGAAGAACAGACCTTTCAGGACGGGGTTGGGTTTGCATTGCTTTGCCCTCCTTTCTCCATCCCTTTTTGCTGGCACTAAATGTGCTGGGCTTGCTGTTTTCCTTCCCAGAGAGTACCATGACTCCTTAGTCAAAGTTGTCCTGCTGGATGAAGCAACAGAGTGGCTTCTTGCCTTCTGTAACAGAGCAAAGCAGGTAGGAGACTTGGGTTTGTGTGAGGACAGTGAAGATCTCTGAGTCAGGCTGTCCTGAGAGGAAAATAGCAATGAGCAGAAAAGCTGAAGGAACATTTTATCACCTGTGAATCATTGTTCAAGTTCAATGGTAAACTGGAGGAACTGGAAATGAGATTCCTCTGCAGAAAGTCCTTGCTCAAGTAGAGCATTTCCAGAGGCGTCTTGGTGTGGTGCAGAGCACGCAAATACATTCCAGGTAGATGTTTTTGCTGTCTCTGGAAAAACAGTGCTGTAATTGTTCATCAATAATTGAAATACAAAAGCCTGTCTGTTCTTAGAGAGGGTGTTTCGATAAGCCTTCAAGATCTACAGATGCATGTGACCAGCTGATTGTCCTATTTGTTGGCTATGGAACTTACCTATACCATATGGATATGAGGGTTGGGCTGGGTTTGGCTTTGGCAGTTGTGGGTTGTTTTGGGTTGTTTTGTTTTGGTTTGTTTTTTTTTTTGCATAAAGAACAAAACCAGAGAAAATTAATTAAAGTGAAAGTTCATATAGTGACAGAAATAAATGTATAAACTGAGAGGTAACAATTTTATGGGAACTGTGCAGATGTTAGGACTTAACCCCTTTGCAAGCAAGCAGCTGTTCATTTGCATCGGGATACGATGGATGCTTTTCTCAAAATCCAGGAAACACAGGTTTCCCCCTACAACTTTGTGTTGCATGAATTAAATGTTAGGTGCTTTCTGACTGAGTGATAAGTATACTGTCAGTGGAAAATAACACTTTTACAGGTTGTGCATGCTCTTGTCTTTTTGCAGCTAGAACCCCATTTTACTGACACTAGGATTTTCAAATATCTGCAATGAATGTTATACTCTGTTTAATACATCAAATATCCTCCAAGAAGCAGTGAAGTGGTTAATGATTTATTTTAGTCTTTTGCAATGGATGATGCAGATGACTTGCATCCAGAAATTAAAATGCTGACAGAGACCATTATCCTATGGATGTGGAAATGAGGGCTCTTTCCCCTGCAGTAAAGGCATAATTTACTAGACGCTGCACTATATAGTTAACCAAGGAAAATGTTTATATGAAAAATAAATTGAGGCCTAAGGGTATGACTGTTTGAGCCAGGATCTGTTGTCTTCCTCCATATTCCTTTATTACTTGCAGGCTTTTTTCTGCTGCATTCGTCTCTCCTCCCAGGTGCTGTGCTGTTTTCTTACTGATGTCATGGTATCATTTCAGAGCAGAATGGGAAAGAAGAGTACAACTGAGGAAATTCTTTCTGCTCCAGCATACTAGCATTTACATTTGTAAATTCCAGCTAGGGACTTAATTTAGTGCTTGGGACCAAATATCAGTCTTTTCCTGTAAATCAACCTATATATGAATATAATTTCTAAGAAATGTCATGCTGGTGGTATATATATTGAAAACGGGTATGTCCAGCTTTCACTTCATAGATTCAAAAGCATAAGCTTACTTTATCTTTTGAGAAATTAATTAATTTTTATGCAGAGTGAAGCGTGCATAACTTAAAAATTATCACTAATTTAGTTGATAGCTCACAGCAGCTTTGGGGAAAAAAAATTGTTGTGTTCTTCTGGACAGATGTTCCTACCGGGGAGCTCGAAGTAGGCTGGTGACCTGGTAGGTTCTCATTCTTCGCCTTTGTTATGTGGACAGCTGGGGAGATGGAGGGTTGCTTTCTTGCAAGTCGTTGATCTGCTAGGTATTTTTAGCATGGTTCCACTGAGTCACTTATTGCATAGCAGGCCTGTATTTTAATCTAATGAGGATCTTTCTAATAACTTCCATTACTGAAACATTTGAATGTGGGAAGGAGGTGAAAGTAATTGGGTTGCAATAATTAAATCATGCAATGCGATTACCTTCAAAAGGTTGTCTGTTTGTGCTTCCTGAATGCAAATGGGAATCGATCAGTACAAGAAGCACCAAAGCTGCATCTGTTCTGGAAGGAAATCATTTGGTGGGGTGCAGGTGGGGGAGGTCTGTAGGTAAGAGGGAGGGCTGAAGATCATTTTATTACCCTAAAGCTATGTAAGGAAGACTGAAGCACAGGTCTTAATGAGGGAGTTAATTTTGAAACTTCACATGAAAAAAATCCTAGCATGATATAGCACTTGTTTAATAATTCGCAAAGCTGTAGGTTGATGCTCACTGAGAACTCCAGCCCTGCATTCAGCTGCATTTGCAGATAAAATTAGTTTCCCTACAGCATTTGTGCTGGAATGTGGTGCACTCACTGCACTGCTTCATATGATACATGATGAGCAGTGCTTTTGTAGAGCTGCTGAAGATCTGAGGCAGCTCAGCTCTCTGAACCTTTTGCTAGTAACCTCAAGGTAACATAATATTTTTCTGGGGTTGTGACTTCTGGTTTATGTTTTGGGTCTCTCTTTACTTGCCCAAAGTTTCTGCAGTGGAAAATGGTCAGAATCTGATTTTGGTCCAGTGCCTGAACAGCAGAGCATGCACTGCTTCCAGGCATATGTGCTCGGGTAACTGGAAAAATCACTGAACTGCATTACTCAATGTCCAGAAAACTGAGAAATGGGTGGAAACTGTTTCACAGCTGAGTAGTAAAACTGTCATGTCATTATCATTTGGTTTTGAGTCAAAAATCCATTTCTCCTGAGATTTTCTTCTATGAATCTTTGTTTTCTAGTCACTTCCCATGAAATACCCAAAAAGCCCTCTATGTAAACCAAAACTGTGTTAAATAAAGTGGCGTTACTTTCTCTTAGGTCTAAGTACCACTGATGGTTATAACAGTTTTTCCCTGACAAACCCATACAATTCCATAGCTGCATGTAACCTACCAAAACTTTGACATTTTCCCTATTATGCAATATGCATTTGCATTTAGTTTACAGCGGTATTAATTAAATGAGGAAATGTCTTATGAAGCATGGTTTGAGTTAGGATGTTGTGTAAGGTCTGTGTGAAAAATTCCTGCCTTTCAGTCTGTCTGCCTGCTTGCTTTGCATACTGTTTTGTGCAGTGTTTTTTTCTGAAGATAGGTGGTAAATGTACAATACCTTCAGTTTGCAGTTTCTTCCCTAGTGTACCTTTGTGCTGAGCTGCATTCTAAGACTTTTCCACTGCATTCTTCCTAAGCAGAAAGGAACTAGCAAAGTGCTCTGCAAGGTCATTAACGTCTGAGCTTAGTTTGTACGGGTCCAGATGAGGGCCACAAAAATGATCAGAGAAGGGTGGAGCACTTCTGTGAAGACAGGCTGAGAGAGTTGGGGTTGTTAGCCTGGAGAAGAGAAGGCTCTGGGGAGACCTTATAGCAGCTTTCAGATATCTGAAGAGTGCCTACAAGAAAGCTGGAGAGGGACTTTTTACAAGGTCATGTAGTGATAGGACGAGGGGTAATGGCTTCAAACTAGAAGAGGGGAGATTTAGATTAGATATCAGGAAGAAATTTTTCACTTTGAGGGTGGTGAGGCACTGGAACAGGTTGCCCAGAGAAGCAGCCCTGCCAAGAAGGTCTTGGGGATACTGGTGGATAAAAAATTAGACAGGAGCTGGCAATGTGTCCTGGGCTGCATCAAAAGAAGTGGCCAGCAGGTTGAGGGAGATGATTCTGCCCCTCTACTCCACTCTCATGAGACCCCACCTGGAGTACTGTGTCCAGCTCTGGAGCCCTCAGCAGAGGAAAAACATGGACCTGTTGGAGCGGGTCCGGAGAAATGGTCAGAGGGCTGGAACACCTCTCCTATGAGGACAGGCTGAGAGAGTTGGGGTTGTTCAGCCTAGAGGAGGCTCCAGGAAGACATTATTGCAGCCTCTCAATATATAAAGAGGGCTTATAAGAAAGACGGAGAGAGACTTTTTACCAAGGCCTGTAGTGACAGGACAAGGGGCAACAGTTTCAAACTGAAAGAGGGTAGGTTTAGATTGGACATAAGAAGATTTTTTTTTTTTTTATGAGGAGGGGGGTAAGACACTGGAACAGGTTGCTCGAAGAAGCTGTGGATGCCCCATCCCTGGAAGCGTTTGAGGTGAGGTTGGATGGGGCTTTGAGCAACCTGGTCTCATGGGAGGTGTCCCTGCCCATGGCATGGGGGTTGGAACTAGATGATCATTAAGGTGCTTTCCAACCTAAACCATTCTATGATTCTGTGACCCTTTGGTAGCTCATTCTCTGTCTTCGCTGGAGATGTTGGCTCAAAATGAGATTATTCATGATCAAAAGTTTTATATGACATGTATATTTTATTCTTTGTAGGGTCCAGGGTCTTGCTGGAGTCCATGCCAAGAAACTGTACTAGTGACTCTTGAGAATGGATGAGGCAAGAGACATTCACAGAGGAGGATTAGGAAGGAGAGCAAATAAGACTATTTAGATTTAATAGGGAGAATCATCGAAGGTAGCAAAAATCAGATTCATTGCCAGTAGCTGATGGTTAAAAAAAGTCCATGAGTGAACCCGTTTGTGTTTCCCCCTGCCCTACTTTTTGCACCAGACTATGGTGTTGCTCCTGAGATCACTGTTCAGCATCAGATGTGTGCTTGCATTGTAAATTCTGCACCTGGCATTGTTGTTTTGTGGCAGGAGGAGAAATGAGAAGTCTGGACTCTTATCGACCCCTGTCTGACACATGCTGTGTAGATCATTATCATGGAGATTGCTGTAGTGATGAACCTGACTAAAAACATCCTCTGTTAGCCTGGGCATGGATAGATTAGAAGCAGGGGGATTTTATATCACTGCATGGGTTTGACAGTGCTCTTGAAGGGCACAAGGTCACAAGGACTCATCGGGCTCCTTCCCCCGGTACAGTTGGTACCTGTGCTACTTCTAACAGATCCAGCTGCGTCCACGCGGTTTTCGGCATGTTCCCTGTGCTGTTCACATCTAGGACTGCATACAGCCGTTATTTGGTTTGGTTCCCTTGCAGCGATTGAGTTTCTCTGGCGCTTCTGAGCTTTGTGCACAAGGATTGCTGGACTGATGGCAATGGCAGGGGCATTTTGAATACAACAGTAAGATGTCAAAGGTGTTTGCTGTTGGGAGCTGGCCCAGCTTCCTCTTGAAGCCAGACCTTACTGTTCTTATGGCTTGATTGCAGGGCTTGAGGCATAGAGAGTGTAAAGAGTGCATTTATTGCTCAAAAGGCTTTTAGTTTGTAGGAACCACGATGCTTGAGTTACAAACTGAGGTTACAATGGAGATATTGTATCTTCTAGAAATGCCCTAATGTAATCGCTGCTAAGAGAGGACCTCTCTAAACCAGCCCTGAAATAAAGCCCATTCTTCAAAACTTTGATCTTTTCCCCACACGTTGTCCCCCTTTCCGGAACTTGTAGCTCTTGCACTTCATTTTAGAAACCGAACCTGCCCTTTGGTAATATGAAAGAACATAGAACAGATCTACACACATTTGTTCATCAAAAGCAGTGAAAATGACATAGAACCTGGAATCTCTCCCAAAATCATAGGGTTTGTGCAGAACCCTCTGTCACAGTTGTGTGATGGGCTTTGTGGGGACAAGGATGGGTCAGCCTGAGAGACACAGTCATGCACTTCCCTGGGTCTTTGGGGTTGGGTTTGGGGTGGTGATGGTGTGGAATTGTCGGGGTTTGGGGTTGATTTGGTTTCTTTTTTTTTTTTTTTTTTTTATCTGGGAGGACATAGGATGAGGACTTGTTAGATAAAGTCATTTTGGTGCCTGAGGTTTTGGCACTGTGCTATTAAATGTCTTTTTGTTTTCCCTGAAACACAGGCTGGCTTGGAAATCAGTTCTGGTTTTGACTTCTGCTTTCATATATTTTCTTTCAAAATTCATCAGAGAAACGAAACTCCTCGTCACTGGTTCCAGTACACTGGCAGTAGTTCATGAGCTGCCACTAAACATGAAAGATCTTTTACTGTTTCAGCAAATCCCAGTAACAGCTCATGTCATTAATTGGTGGGAGCCAGAATCTCTTCACATCTTTTGCCCAGAAAAGTCCCTGGAGAAGTTGCGGGTTTTATAGCACTGTAGTATCTTAAATGCAGTTGTTCAAAATTTTTCCTTATCCCACTTCTAATGGCAATGTCTCTCTGTTAAAGGTAGTAAAACTGTCAGTTCTGTACGTGGACTTCAACTACTACTATTGTCATGTTTATTTAATGACAGCAGATAAAGCTTTTGCTGTTTCCAATGCAGATGTTTAGTTTCCAGAGAGACGTGGCTTTTGAATACTTCTGAATTGTCTATTATTGGATATTTAGGAACAGGTGGAGTTTTTAAATTTTTTGTTTCAACACTAAAGAAGACTTCAATATATTGATGAGAATATGCGCCAATACTCTGTTATGCCTGAAACCTCACAGACTGCACTAACCCTGGATATAGTATTATCCTAATCTATTTTCCTTTCTTCTGTCAATTAAATAGCTAGAACATTTTAAAGAATTTTCCAGAGTAGTTTAGTGTCTTCCTTTTCCTATGTGGAAACTGTTCTGTAACTGTATTAAATCAACTCTGTGGTTAGGACAGCTGACAGAAGGGGATGTCCTTATTTTTAACCATGTGATGTCATTTGCACTGATGACCTACCTTCCTTTCCCAAGGAGCAGTAATGAACATGGGGCAGGCGTTGATCTCTGGGTAAGCCTTATATGACTTAGAAAGTGACAGATGAAAATTTCTGTTCCAAGTACTCACTGCAAATAGGAATAAAATTCATTGTGAAGTTTGTACTGGATTTGATACTTACCCCTCTTGGTCCCTTGGCAAGACAGGAGATCAAAAATACCCACAACATATTGTCCAAGGTATAAAGAATAATAATAAGTGTGTTAAAATGCAATTTAAAACAATATCCTGAAGCCCAAGAATTCCTACAAAATAATGTAGTAAATTGTATGTGTGGAGGGTTACTTCTGCTCTGTTGTACAGCTGACGTATGCCTGGGGCATTAGGGTGATAGTGCATTACACAAGTGCATCTCAGCAAAGAAAAATGTTTAAAGAGGGAGGAGTGAAGAAGGAAAACATTCACAAACAGGAGAGGAGGGATCTGTTATGGGAAACTGATATACTGGATTTCTTCACTCACAACTAGAACTGGTGGTTTTATAGATATTCTGGAGAAGTGGAGTGGAATAGTAATAACTTGTTTCTCTAAGTAATGGTAGCGTTGGATCTCCCTACAATAGAGTTCACAGTGTTGCAACATGCCAACATCTTGGGACAATGCTCAGACATGTCTAATATGTCTGTACTCTATATAACACCAGTATTTGTCTTTTGCCTTAATTTCACACAAGGCACCGAAGAGAAAAGACAAGAGTCCTGCCCATGAGTCAGTCACAGAGACTCAACTTCACAGCTCCAAGTGACACTGAGTTTTCCATCAGTGAGGTTTCAAGAAGCTCAGGCTGGACTAAGGATCGAGTAGATAATCTTGCGTCCTGCCCGGCAGCATAGTGCAGGCTTTCATGGAGCACACTGCAACCTAAATGCACAAACTAGGATTTGTATGAGCAAAATGTCTTTATCAGAAAGAAGATATTGTGGCATGTACCACTGCAGACGGTGAAGTGCAGAGCTGCTATGCCGAAGTGGATGTGCTGCCATTGAAGTAGGCTTCATCTGAGCACCTAGGCAACTCTGTGAGTAGTATCTCCTGCACCGGTGCACAGCCTAGCAGTGCATTTGAGACACACTGATAGAACCAGAGCCACGTGGACTTGAGATACATACTCTTGACCATAACAGAGAGAAGAATTTTCCTTTCAAAATACATATTTTTCACATTCCCTTAATATATGAAGGCATAGCCTGTCTTTTGCGTGGCAGAATTATTTCTCTATAGCCTGTCTCATTTAAAAATAAATCACCTCTGTTATGAAAAGACTAGAAGAGTATCCATTGATTTGACAGGTTCTAAAAATCTTTTCAAGCCAATTCACTGGCAACAAAATGAAGGGACAACTCATTTCCATGGTGATGCCAACTGAATCACTCTAGAGCAGTTGAAGAATGGATCCTGACCTGGGTAGGTGCTGTGTTTAAGTCCAGTGACCATGCAAGCAGCAAGTATTTTTCGTGCTATCTATACATAAAAAAGCTTATTTTCATTCATACTTGTTTTTTTTCTTTGCATTCTTTAGAAGCTTCAAAAGCTCTGGGTTTCACATCTAGTGGGTAGTATTGTGTTAAGAAGTATACAAAAATGTGCAGAACTGCAGCTGAAACAAAGACACTGTCTTCCAAGAGCATTTGGCTTCTCCCCATTTCACTTGTCGGTGCAGTTTGTTCTTTAGCCCAAATCTACTTTGAGAAAAAGTTACCCAGAAAAGTTTAATGAACTGCGGTGAGTTTTTCTTCTTTCAATAAAATGCCTTGTCTAATTCAGTGATCTTAAGAGAAGAAAATCATGACTCACCATTTTCTGACATAAGGAAGAGATTTTATGCTTTTACATTAGTTTATATGTAGATTTTGGAATGCCATTTTATAATGCTTAACATAACTTTTAAATACTTGTTTTGAAGATATGCATAATAATCATCCTTAATTTTAAAATCAATTGTTTACGAGATCTTTTGTTTTCCGTCATTTAAAATTACTTACTGGGGAGAGAAGTACTTCTGTAATGAGTTACATGAACTGACTCGCTGGTTATGTTCCCTTTCACACACCTTGGAGTTAGATAACATCTTTTCATAGTCTTTTTATTCTTAGAATGCTTTGTTTCTCATTTTGCATGAATTAGTCACTGAATGGAAATATGTTTGACAACGTAAAGAAATGAGCATACTGTGTGCCTACAGAAGAGGCCTACTCAAGTAAAACTAGTTTCACTCTTACCTGGAGACATCCACCAGGTTGTTTTTGGTTTGGTTTTTTTTTAAACTTAAGCAGAAAATATTTTTTGTTTTAATATTATTCACCTAATGGTCTTAACATTGACATAATTGTCAAATTAATTAGTAAGTCTGCAGTGGGTACAGTTTAAAAAATAACAACCAAAACAATCCAAAGCATTCAAATTATTGCCATTTTTGCAAGTAAAATTGATTTTTATTTCGTCCAGCTTTTGAAAGATCTTTTCTTGTACATAGTCCTTTTTTTAACAAGCTGAATTATCCGTAAGATGTTGTACTGGATTCATTATTTGCCAGACCCTTAAAGTGGGGAGGAGAGGCAACTTTGTCAAAGCCTGGGAGTTTTGAAACCGGTAGCACTGAGTATATAGATTGGGATGGTCAAGACAGGCAAGTGTCTCACAGGATATTGGTGCGCTTCCTCCAGGCTGTTTCATATTGGGTTAGTTCAGCTCCCTGTGATTCATCCCATGATTTTTTTTTTTTGTGCATGCTCATCCATTCCCATGATAACTTCACTTGATGAGGATAAACACATTAATAAGAGCTTGCCTGTTTGGGAAAAAGAGTGTCTGAACAGTTTCCAGAATTACAGTGATCACCTTCTTAGCAAAGGTGGACCCCTTTGGGTGGACCCAAAGGTTTTGGACCCTGTCCCAAACCTGGTGTACAGCCTTGTGGCTGTGGACATCTTCCCAGACCTGTGTGCTGAGTTCTGGATGCAGAGTGCCACTCTGACAACAGCTATGGTTAACTACAGTGAGAAATGACAGAAGGATTTGGCCCTATCCCTATTGACAATACGATAGCATTGTTATCGGCTGATGAATTGTCCCTGAAAAAGTGTTGGTGGTTTTGCTTCAAATCTGCTGAAGAGCTGCTGATGCATTCATTGCAAAAAGGCCATTAGGCTTAGGAGGTAATTATACTGAATTTTGTATGTTTTGAGTAATTTGTGAGAGCTTTCTAACCATGGGACTTGCTGACCCAGTGAAATATTAGTTTTTAGAGCCACATGCTGTGTCAAAGTGTATGCATGAGACATTTCTAAAATGATGAAGCTTGTGTAGTGCCCAATATGCAGGTCTCTGAAATATTTGCTGAAAAATGAGTTTGGATGAAGGGCAGGATGAGCAGAAACCTGATTTTGGATATATGTAATCCAGGAACACATAATGTGCTGCAACCCTTAGCTTGAAATTTGCAGGACAGATAACTCATTCTTGAATTGCTTTAATATATTGCATGGCATCTCTGTACAGACTTGTTTTGTGTATATGTCTTAGATCAATTTATATTATATTAACATATTCTAAACTTTTACTGGCTAAAAAAGGCTGAAATCTGCTTTTCCATGAAAATGAGGTAACAGTAGGAATGACCATGTAGTCTTCTTCATAAGCTGTATTTCCTCATTTCATGAACAGGAAAAAGCCATTCTTGCTTGTGGGGTTTTTCTTTTCGTAATACCACCAAGTGCAAGCTACAGATTTGTTACAGAAAAAAAAGGCTTGTGCTTAACAACAGTTTTTTAGATCCCTCTTGTATCTACTATTGCACACTAACTTTAGTGGAAAAGACTAAACAGAAGTATGTGATGGGTTAAAATCTGTTATGCTACACTAATACAATGCTGTCCTGGATAACTAAATTTTCTAGAGGAGGTTAATACATATGGTGTAAATTAGTAACACATGGAATACAGTATTATATGGAGAGTTTACTAGTTAAAATTGGAGATGATAAGGATTTGAGGAACTGTAAGGTGGGTAACAGTTGGCTGTAATTGAGATGACAGTGGGCTATGCAGGAACAAGCAGGAGATCGCTGGTTGCCTGCTGCTTTAACTGGTGACACTGTTACTAGGCTTGTTTTGATGAAATCAGCTGATGAACTAAAGTTAAGAGAGATCTTCAATTAGAAAGATGCTTCAGAGATTGGACCAAAACAAGTGGATGACAGTGAGGACTGAATAAATATTTAATGACCCAGATAGTACATCAGTCCAGATCCTCTGCTCAGCAAACAAGCAACAGGTGTCTCAAATGTGTGAAGGTCATGGATTGAGTGACAGGGAGCTGCCAGTATGATATGATTATAAGAAAGCAAAAGTAATCCTGAGATACATTTAGAAGGTCTTCTAGCAGAGAGGAAACCACTGGATGTGTTTGTGGAGAGGCCTGGAGCACTGTGTGGTTCTAGGTGCCTCTATTTGAGGATGGCAGCTCCAAACTGATGGGGCAGAGGAGGACTGCCTGGCTGCCTGTTGCCTTGATTATACTCTTCAGAGAAGGGTAAGAGTTTGGCTTTGTCACACAGATGCTCAGTGGACATCTGATAGCACTCTGAGTACACTGAGGAGAGGGGAAGTTCCTGAAGCTGAAGAGCTGATTGTTGGCACAAATGGACATAATCTTAGTAAACAGAAGCTGAAAATCTCCTTTACTTAGAAGTTTTCCTGAAGCACAACAACAAAACAACAGGCAGCAGATGGATCAAGACCTATCCTGAGAGCAGATGGAAGGCTTCTGCAGAGGACTGGGTGGGCTGGTACAGGTGTGGTTCCCTGGGCTACCTAGGGTGTCCCAAATCTTCATTTGAGGCATTGAATGAGCAGTGGTGTTCCAGTCCTTGGGAAAGAAAATGAACAAAAAGCCATAGCAGTTTCCAAATACTATTGTGATGTGCTCAGCCCAGGTGTTGAGTACTACGTGGAACCAAGGAATGGGCTACCCTCATCACCTTACAGAGGTTAATCTGAAGTTGATGCAAAAGGCTGCTGTAAGAGTTTGCATGTTTATTTTCCCTCTCAGCATAATAATTTAATTTTGAAGAAGGTCTTGTGCAACCATCATCACCACTTCATTTTAATTCATGGTTACTTTTTCATTCTTCCTGATGTGTGTGTTGTGTTTTTTTTCTTTTGTAGAACAGTTCGTGTCTGGCTGAAGAGAGACAGTGGGCAGTACTGGCCCAGCATATACCATGCAATGCCATGTAAGTATAAGGAGATATTCACTATCTACTGTGTATTTGCGAAATAGCTTTTCTGGTTTTGATGAAGCTTCATGTTGATGACCATTTGCAAGCTTACCACTCTGTGTTAAATATTATTCTTGAACAATCCTCTTGGTTTCTGTGAAGCTTTACCAAGTTGCATAGTACTACTGGGAGGCATCAGGGATTACAGCAGCAAAAGGATACAGATATGCTGGCAAGGGATGAGCATTTAATGCAAACATAGATTAAAAACTGTGGGAGCTCAAAACGTAGTCTTACATTCTGTCACTAATGGAGTCCATAAAGCTTTGTAAGTCTCCAGTACGAATCACTCTGCCCTTCCTACTGCATGTGCTTAGTCCATTAGAGTGCAATGGTAAATGGTTTTATTTGATAAGAACTTAATATCCTGCAGCAACCAATATGATATAGAGGATACTAGGCAGGGAAGGCAGCTCTTCCAGTGAAGAAGTAGAATCATTTCACCGCTACAATTAAATGTGAAAAACCAAGTCTCTCTGATGCATCCTTCCAGTATGTATGTCTCCTCTCCCAAAGAGAGTGTTCATGCTTTAAAAGAAACTGCAGATCAATGTCCGTTTTTCCAAGAGACAGTTGAAGAAATCACAGCCCTAGCTCATTGTCATAACCCCTGTGGTTGAGTGCAGGAGTATAATTCTGCAAGTCACCAGCAGCAGGGGTATGCTGATCTCCTCAGTCAGCTTCAGATGTGCTGGGTTAGCCTGTCTTTGGAAAGCTTACAAAGCTGACCTTAAATTCACAGGTTTGGGAGCGTATATCAAGTCCCATTGAGGTGTTCTTACTGGAGAAAGAGTTATTTTAAGCTAAAATGGCTAGATTTGGAAGAGACATCTGTCTCCATGATACGTAAAATATTTAATAGATATAAATTTTAATACCACAACAACATCATCTTGGGACCCTAGAGTGGCCATGGCGTTTGACACCAAGAAAGCGTTCATTTGGTAGAGAGGAAGATCTCCCTTCTTTCTTTGGTGACGAGCTAGCTCATAAGAGTATGTCAAGCCTCACAGGTACTTTTCTGCTCAATATTTTGCACAAAAAGGTATTGCAAACCAGCTAATGATGTGGGAGTCTGTGGAGCTCTGTCACAATCACTGGCAGTGGCCTGAGTTAACCTGTCCTGAGAGTTTTGCTTTCCCCAGTCAAACTGTTATGAAATGGCTATTTTAGCAGTTTGGCAATGATACTTCTCTTTTTCCATGTGAAGTTTTTGCATACATTTGTATTTTAAAATCTTGTTAGGAGCTTCTCTGGTCTTAGCAAGGCTGCATTATTGCCAGTAATAACAGCTTCACTGGAAATGATGGAGTAGATTCAGATCCACCAAAAGGGGGCTATTTTAAAACTCCTTCATAAATTTGAACACCTGACACAGCTGCTTCACTTAAAAGGCTGGTAAGCTTTTGAGCCATGAGATATTAAAATTATGCTGTGTTAGTCACCAATTTCAAGAATGATCAGGTATAATTAACAACTGGAGCAATGCCAATTACATTGTTATCAGCCATGGCTTTAAGCTAGGAAATTGTAGGAAGGGCTCTGAGTCAGCTTCTGCACAAGTCTGTACTTGACTTGAAATGATCGTTCAGTCTGTTTCTGTGTGGAACACCTTTCTGATGGTCCTCTGCTTTAGGTTCACATTGGTTTTTGTTGTCTAGAGAACAATGACTGCCCAGAGGTTCTCTGTGTAAAAATGTAATGGGCATGATGGTGCCTTTGTGCTGCTTAGCAAGCATGACTTGTGACTTTGGTTATGGTGGTGCATGACCCACACCCTTTTATGATTTAATATCAGGTAGCCTTAATAACTGAGTTTGTGCCCTGTGTAGTCTGGGAGATGAGGAGGATGAGGAGTTGGGCCAAGTCAGCCATGTGCTTTGGTCAAGCTCTGCGCCCAAATAGGGTGCATACTGAATATGAAACCCATTAAATACCTGGAAAAAAAATCAAGACTGTAGATCCCTTCTGAGTAGGGACACTTGCTGCTGTTAAGAGGTGGGATTTCCCCAGTTAGGAAGTTTTATGTACTGCCTGTGGGTGTTTCTGTGGCTGGAAAATTCTGGACAACACAGTGGCCACATTTTTGGTCATCTCTAGCCCATGAGAAAGAGCAAGCTGTGGGCATTATACACGCTGTTATATCATTAGTAAGGCAAACTAGGTAAGCTGGAAACCTAGCTAATGCATCTTCTTCATGCCAGCCAGGGTTGTCTCAATAACTGTATTAACAGGAGACCTCTGACGAGCAGGTTAACCCTCCTCATGGTTAGATGTGTAATCTTGGTTACACATGTGCAACATAGATTATAGATGTGTAACCATGGTTAGATGTGTGACTTCTGGGCAGTGTCTGTACAGGAGAAAAACAAATCAGTAGACATAAATTTATGAAAGGGAAAGGAATTGTAGTCAACAGAAGTAAGCTTTACCAAAAAAAAAAAAAAGCTACCCAAAAAGACCCGAACCCAACCAACCAAAAATCTCTCACAGATGTGGAACGTAGTAAAGGATTTATTGTAGTGAGGATCAGTGGAGTATCCATATCCAGTCTTTGAGGCAGATAATACACTGTCTGTCTTATGATGGTTTTCCTAGCTAACTTTATGCTTTGAACAGGTGGGTAAAAAAATTGCAAAGCAAAACATGCTCCTTGGTCTTCAACTATGCCACTTTCAGACAGTTCAAAGGGAGGTTCTTGAAACTGCAGGTACGAAGTTTGTATTTCTCTTCTACTTCTGTAAGCCTCTAATAGAGGTGACACTGTTGAGAGCATGAAATATGTAACTGGGCTTTTCCTCCATAACTCATCTTCCAAAAGCTAAAATTAGTGTGTATTTGCCCTGTATTTAAGATGAAGACTACAGTCAGATTTCTGCATCAGTAATATCCTGCCTATCCTCTGTAGTAGTTCAGATCAATCCTTTTCCAGTCTGAAATCCAAATCATAGCTAAGTACTGAAGTGGAGGGCCTTCAGAGTGCCGTTATTTTTCCTGGCTGCTTTAAAAGGATCTTAAACATATCAGAAGCTTAGGGTTTGGTTTGGTGTCCCCCCCCTTCTTAATGAGTCTAAGTGTTTAAGTATCTGAATGCCATCTTATTTTCACTAAACCATAAGCTACTGCAGTCTTGTTATAACTGGCATCACTTTAACTACATTAGTGTAGCTAGTGTGGACATGGTTTTAGTGCTGACATAATGATTTTTGCAAGAGCACATGTTACTGAAGAATTCCCTTAGGAAAAGAATTATAGCAAAATAGGTATCTTTACACTGCTATAGCTGTGTACACACGGGTCTGGAATTTAGAAGTGACTTTTTTGTAATCAGCCCATGTCAAGCAGTTTCTTGTACCTTTTGTGTCTGAAGTGTTTCAGGCTGTTTGGGAAAAGCATTCTTCAAATAGCTAATTTACCTGGCACTTTTTCCTCTGTAAGCTGTTTATTGCCTTCAGAGTTACTAGTAACTCTTTCAATGTATGCAGTGTCTAGCGTTTGAAAGCTGATAAGTAGAATATGCCCGTTCTGGCATTAAGTGCCTTTAAAAGGATTTGATGTTTATTCTGCCTAGAATTGTTTTTTGTTTTTTTTTTCCCCCTGTTTGTTTTTCTCACAACTGTCTCATCCTGCTCCAACCCTAGAGGCCTCAATATAATAGTAATGCACCACCATCTGAAGGCATGATTCGAATTTGCCTTTTCTGAGGGAGTGATATAGGAAGGAGCAGTTTTGTCACTGTTGGTAGTCCTAGTTTGTTTCCCTTCTGGCAGTTTCCTTGAAGCCTTTTCTTTGATTTAATTCAGTCAGCCCTTGAGGGAAAGAAATAAATCATGGTGCCTACCTGGATGTGGATCTGGTAGGTTTTCTGCTTGCAGTTGATTGTCCTTTAGGAAATGTTTCAAGGGGGAGTCAATACTGAAGGTAGAACAAGTTTTGTTAAACAGTCAACACAGACTCTCCTCTTCTTCATATAGCATTGCTGCCAGCTAAACTATCGAGGAAGACTTGCTAAGCTATGGACTGTTTAATCCTAGGTGAGACATTACACAAATTGAGAATAAACCAGATATACAGTACTGCAAAAGAGAAGACTCCAAGCTTGTTAGTAACAAAAACACTGCGAGTAATCACAATGGAGACTAGAAACCAAGAGGGTGGGCAAAAAGCAGAGCTAAAAGTACATCTGACTGTACTCTATATTTATCACAAGAATATGGTTTAAAAAACACTCTCATCACTATCAAAGAATAAGAATGCCTGCCCCTAGCTGCAGTTGGCAATTGCTGCTGAAAAACGATTCCTGAAGGCTTCTGTTGGGACAGCAGGACTCCCAGCTGTATGCTGCTGCTGTGTTCAGCAGTAAAAATAATGCCTGCGTTCTGAATGCAACTTCAGTTTCTCAATTAAACTAAGCATAGCTCTTGAATTATTGCAATAAAATTCTGGTTTTACCCTTGATGTGAACCTTGCCAGATCCTTGAGGGAACATAGCATGACTGACTTGTGTGCAATTTAAGAGTATATCCTGATGTTTATGAGAGTAATAGTGATATAATAAAACAATGACTAGTTTTCCGTAGTCTTTTATTTTGGCCATAGTATGTGATACTGTCGTAGCATTGTCTGTGGGACGGTTGGACTCACAGTCCTTAATATTGGCTGATATGTTGATTCCTACAGGTTAACTTTCTTACTGCAGGTATGGGATGCAAGCCTCTGACATAATACATACAGTGTTTTCTTTTATTGTCAGTGAAGTTCAGACAAATGCAAAAAACTAAATTATTCAGCTAAGTAATCTCTCAGATTTATACTGAAATGTCAGGTGCCTCATATCAAAACATCACCACTGCTCTTGTATGACATGCCTGTTTTCAGATAACTAGTAAGAAAAAATGAAGGAGCTAGAGCAAGAAATAGCCATTGTTCCATGCCCTAATAGGATAGGGTTGAATGAATTTCAAGAACACTTTTTTTTTTTTTTAATGCTTGTCTATTGGAAGGGGCAAAATGCTGAACAGCATCCTAAAGCGTGTTAGCTAGTTTTAGGATTTCCAGAACTTCAAGAAAATGAGAATCGCAGTTTTGTTAACTTCATCAACATGTTCATTTTTTTCAGCTCCATGTTCATGCATGTCTTTTAACCCGGAAACCAGAAGGCTGTCCATAGGTCTAGACAATGGTACAATCTCAGTAAGTACATCCAAAGATTTCTAGTTGAAATGCTTCCCTTTTGAGAAGTATGTGTGTGATGTTGTTGTGAGGATATTTTTGTTAGTGTTTGGGAAAGAGACATTTTACTGCTAGTGGAACTGAAGCTGTAGTGTAGAAAATGGCAGATTATTACAAATTTCATTCCAACTGCCACAAAGAGATTGAGTGGGGTTTACAATATTTATTAGGCAATTAAACAAACTGTCTCAATTTGCATATCTTTAAAAAAATAGCAACGTAGAAAAACAGCTGTTGTTTTATTAAATTTGAGTGCCTCGTTAATCATACCATACCAAAGTTTTCTGAAAGCAACCATTAAGAGGGCAAAAATCATCTTCCGAGAGGCAGAAAGTGGATTTCTGCTCCATATCTAGCTCCTTTTCCAAACTTCAGGTTTCAGATTTTCTTTTCCTCTCACTTCCTTCAGAGGAGTGGCTCCTGTTGCTGAAAGATTTGGTTCATTAACATCTAAGAGAGATCTGTGTGAGTGGAAAGGAAGCAGGGTATTAAAACAAGTGTCTGTCTTTTAGATCTGGGATAGAGGGTAGCAGCTGACCTTATTCATTGGATTTTTCTTGTGGGATGATGAGTAAAGAGCTATATCACTTTGTGGAAGGGTCATGGGTCAGAGAGGTATTTCTCACCTATGCCTCATCAATAGACTCCTCTTCCAGTTTAAGATCATTTTACCATCATTTCACATTTTTACTACTATTGTCTCTGCCTTATGGGCTTTATAACTGAATGAGTGTTTGCAGGTTGACATAAGGGCAGCTGTCTGCACTAAAGCCAAGATGGTATTTGGGAAAGGCCGTGTGGCCCTTTTAGCTGTTGCCTGTGAGCTGTATCAAAGATGTGAAGGTTTTGACCTATAAAGCTATTAATGGCCAGTAGTAGAGATTTTTCTGTGTCTGCAGGAGATTTCTCATTTTGTATCTAGGAGATGGGATGGCTGCCAGAGAATTCCCTGCACCTTTGAAATTCCCTCCTTCCCACTCTCCGAAATAGCTGTGATTTGCAAGTCCTACTAGATACTTTTATTTTCACCAGGCCTTTGAAGAAAGTGGAGGAATGTGAGGGCTGTAAATAAGGTATTTAAATACTCTGGCATGATGGAAGAGATGCATCCTTTGTCTTCGGGGCATTTTGCCTTGAAGAGTCAGAGGGTGCTTGACTCTGAATGGAGTCAAATGTTTTCCATTCTGAAGCTAAAGAAGGTAAATGAGATATGCAGGTGATAAACCAGCTTGTGACTCTGGGTACTTATAGGTATATATTGCAGATTCCTTTTGTTGCTAAGCTGGGCTTTTATTTTCCCAGTCTTCCGGATACAAGTGCATAGGAGGGGGGAAAGGCCTTTTCTGTGTTGGTTGATTTAGTCCCCTGTAGCTGCAGGCAGTTGTGTGGTACAGGATTGTGCAGAATATGCTCTTCACAAACTTCCACAAGCGATGAAATGTTTCCCTCTGTAGCCAACCTAAGGCTTGTAAGAGAAGCCACAACTGTAATGTGTTACGAGAAGTGGTGGAGGTGGGAATGGAAGAAGAGCAAGGGTAGCCCCATATTCAAGTCCCAGCAATACTGGGGTGTTAGAGAAAATCCCCAGGTACTTCGAAGTAGGTTACAACCACCCTCTGGAGGAAAGGATAAGTTTTCCTTCTTGAGTACAGCTATGATGATCAGTTTAGCACAGGAGTATACAAGCAAGGCACACTGACCACAAAGTAAGAGAACTTACTGCAACAAGGTGACCTCAGTGCCCTTCCTTCTAACTGTGTGGCCTGCAAAGGGAAAGTACAGGCAACGTACTTGAGCAGCTTGAAATATCTGGGAATTAGTCAGCTGTTCCATGGTAGCACTTCTGGTAACGCCCAGCACTCTTGTGTTCGCTGGGTGCAGGACAAAAAGAAAATGCTGAACATCGTTCTCTGTCTTCACTTTTTGTAGAATGAAAGAACTTCTGGCAAGGGCTGTAAGCTGATATAATACTCATGAGAGTGTCATATAACCTCAAAACAATCTTTTTGCAGTGCAAGGAAGTACTGCTTTTACTTTCAGATGTAAATGGGGATAAGAAAGTGGAACTGCCTTTGTTCTTTTGCGTGAAATTTTTGTAAACTGCATGGATTTTGGTTATAAGCCTGGCACCTCAGAAATGTGTATGGTGCATTTTGAGAAGGACGGCCAGCAATCCTATTTTCAAAGAAAGATGTTCCAGCAAAGCCACCATGAGATGAGTTTGAATAGCCACCTTTCCTTGTAAAACAGATTGACAATTTTTGCTTCTACAAAAATGAAGAGATTGTTTTTGACCTTTGGTAACTGCTTAACACGAAGGCTGCAGAAACATTTGTGTAGCACAGTAGACCATTATCTTGAGCAAAAGATTGCCTAGCATCTTGTTTGAAGAGTGGTACTAAAAAAAAGTTTCTATTATTATTTTTTTTTTTTTACACTCTGCAAACCTTTTTTGAGAAGAAATGGCATTTCTGTTACTTTATGTCTTGAGGACTGCCTGAGGTCCCTTTTGGAAGCCAAAAGGCTTATCATGGTCATAAATTCCTTGCTCTGAAGCGGAGAAAAACATTTTTTAATGGGTTCAAGTCTCTCAAGATACCACAACAAGAAGAAACAGAGGAAAGGTCTGTTATTTGCAATAGACAAGACTTCCACAGCCAAGATGAGACTTGTCACCTAATTTCACCCATCTGAAAGTTATCTTCCTAGATAAAGTTAATCATTAGGTTCTGCAGCTAGTAGAGGAGAGGTGACTTGCCTTTGGAGATACCCGTGTTACTTACCCTAGAAACTGTCTTAGAATGGCAAAAATCTCTCTGCACATTTCTGGGGAGATTTAAATACAGGATTTAGTTTTTCAGTAGCTGAAGCTAAATTAAATTGATCTTTTTTGCTGACCGTGCTTGTGTCTAGACGAAGCTGTTGCACACTTCAAGCAGGGCCACAAGGAAAACAGGGTGCCAGAATAACCCCTTCAGAATTCTTCCTTGGGAATGGTACTTATTAAGACAGATTCATCTTCCACATCATTTGATTTTGCAGGTGTCTACATTTGGCCATAAATAGGACTTTGACTACCTGAAACTGAATCAGATTCTACCTGCTGATGTGCACCCTTTCCCTCCGCCACTGTGGGAACTCTGCTATTTTTAACTTCAAGAAAACTATGTGATAGTTTCTGTCCCCTACTGGTTTTTATACTTTATAAAGTGAAAGTACGGTAGTTGTTTTATAGAGCTCTCTTTGCAACAGACATAGACGTAGGGTCTGACAGTAGATTTAAGAGTCTTCTCTTCCATTTCTGAAGCAGGTTTGTTCTCTGGAAGACACGGTGAGAGTGCTGTTGGTCACTTGTGCTAACAGGGCAAAGTCAAGCCTTTAAGGAGATCTGCAATGTGCTGTCAAAATGGCATCATCTATCAGAGTACAAACTGTAAATTCCCTGGGGTGGGAACTAGGTTGTGAATGGATAACACCTAACTAATAAATAAGGATTATTAACTCCTCTCAGAAATTGATTCAGTTGCCTAAGCAGAGGTCTGTAGTGCTATTTTGGGATACATCAGTTGGCATCCACCTGCAGCTCCGGAAAGGCGTGGGTCTTCCTTAGACCCTGGGCCATGTCAGCGAGCTCCATGGCCCAAGGACTCTGAAATGGCACACACCTGAGTATGGGGTTTGTTTGCCTTAACAAGAGTGATTTGAAATAAGATGCTAATAATATTTCCAGGGTGAGGATTTACAGAGGTCTTGGGCTCAAGAGACATTTGTGGTCAGTATATATGTTTCAGTGTGAGGGAAGTGTGCTCCATGGAGTTGTAGTTGAGCCTTTGTACAACAGTGAGTTTTAGATTGGACAGTCTTTTCAGATGCTCAAGATTTCTCCTTTCTGCTTTATGAAGGCTTTCATGGTACCAAGTCACTGTTGTAATAATAAGCTGAAACAGCCAAGGCTGATAATTAACATTTTCAGTATGGCAAAAAAGGTAGTGAAGTAGTTAAAAAAAAAAAAAACAAAACTCTGAAGAGCAGAGAATGATCTTGCCAGAAAAAAAATGTTTTTACTCCCTGCAAGGAGTGGGTTTGGTTTTGCCGTCTTGAAGGCTTTGATATATCCCAGCCCCTCCTGTGCAAAAGGGCTTGCACAGGAACTGGAAATCTTTTCCTGTTCTGTTAACAAGCACCGACTGGGCTGTGTGGGTGACCCCAGCCTTTCTAGCTCATTAAAGAGAGCCAAAAAGCTGCCTAATGAGAACTGAGCATCAGCAGCTCTGAGAGGAGCAAAACATCGATGAATGGAAGGGTAAAAAAAAAACAACAGTTTCTGCTGGTACAATGTTAAAGAGATGTAGTCGGTGTTTTTGTAGTGCAGATGACACAATGTATGTGCAACAGGGCATGAATTTCTTGAGCAAGATGCCCTGTGCTAAAATACCTGTCTATTGACGCAATGAATACATTTGGCCTTCAGAGGGAGAGGGGAATGAGTGCAATGGAAGAACATGTGATAGTGTGAAGGGGAGCAGTCAGTAAAAGACCTGGAGAAAGATCAGAAAATCAAAACAAGAAAATGCATCGCAAATTATCATATGCTTTCAAAGGAGAAAATGAGAAGCAAGAAGTCTTCGGGGGGGAAAAAAAAAGAAAAAAATATATCCAGTATTCAGGTTAATGGAACTGTGTTTATCTTGTACTGTGTTTATCTCTTTGAATGGAGCAGTATATTAATAGTACATAGCTGTGGTTTGTATTAAAGCATACAGAGCTAAATACTTGGGTAAACCTTATGAACTGCACTTGAGTTTGATTCACTCTATTATAATGGAGAGACTCAAAAGCCTTTTCAGTCTTCCACTGAAACTGTGGGACTGTTCAGATCATGGGACAGAATGGCCACATCAAATTTATCCAGGGAAAAATGAGAATGCAAACTATGTTCTTCATCCCACATGAAGTCACCAACATCTTTGTGCCACCTCAGTGAAAGCTGGGGTCAGTACCAGGACAGCCAAATTGATGGGAAAGGCAGACATATTCTCCCACCACGTGTTGCAGCAATTGAAGCTGTTTCTCTTTAGGTAACGACAGCAGAAATTTAGCATTCATAGCAAAAGGTCTTGCTTCAAACAGGCTTTGTAGTAAAGCATTTCATGTGGTGGTTTAACATTCTTCAGGCAGTGGCTAATGAAAACCACTTCCCCTGTAAGTAGCTAGGGAGGTATAGCAGATTTTTAACGTTCTGTGGTTTGTAGAGTTAAGGTGACCCTGGTATAGAAATCCAGCTGACTTAATTGATTTATTACTGCTGTTTAAATAACACTCCCCACTGTAGTTCTCAGCTGCCAGGGGAAAGCCAATGGGAGGTGGAGCAGATTAAGGAAAGGAAGATGAAGTAGAGCAATTTAAGAGAATATATTCATAACTAATTTAGGAACAGAAACCCAGAAACAGCAAAATACATAACTGCCTCAACTCACAGTTGTTTTCCTGGAAGCTGGCATCTGTAGATGTTCCACAGATGGGTATTGTAGCCCCTCCACCTTGGTGCCAAGCAGTAGATGTGATGTGTTCAGGTAATCCTGGTGCTGAAACCCCACAGAAAACACAGAGTGACTATTCTATTTTTTTTCCATTCTTGTTTGGAAATTGTGGGTAAATATTGTCTTTTTGATGGTTAGAATGTCTTCTCATGCTCTTTTGCACTAAGCATTCGGTTTGCCTTATATGTAGTCTGTAGGCTCCTGAAGTCCAGTCTTCTCTACTGTTGCACAGTGTTTTTGGCAGTGCTTACACATGAATATTTCACAACTGTATGCTTTAAAATTTTAGTTTATCTTTTGTTTATAATGCTTCTCTTATTTTCACCCTATTTCCAGATTAAATGAATTAGGTTTTACTTCTCCTGTCCCCAAGGCAGATTAGGGAAGTTTCTGTGATTCAGGGGTTTTCTGTGTAGTTTGCTATAAATTATTAATATGATGTGGTTTTACACTCCTTGTTTTTCCTTTGTGTTTCTCTGAGTATGTGGTGCAAGCACGTAGGTGCCTGACAGTGGTTTAAAAGCTAATTTGTGCTACGGTGCTGCAGAGCCTACCCTTTGCCTGGGTGTTTCCTCCAGAGAGGTGTTGCAGGAGTTTTGTTGTGGCCACTCTGTTTCCCCTGCTTTGAGCAACCTCTCATCTTAAAAACGAGCGCCAGGGACGTCCAGGTGCTCAGCCAGTTTAACCACATAGGGTTTTTCCAGGAGCCAAGGCTGCCACGCAGACTCTTAGCTGCTGTTTTCATCGTTTCCTTGTGCAAAAGCCACATGGGCGGTTAAACAGCAGCGCCAAGGCAGCAGGACTGCAGAGCCAGTCCCTGTAGGTGTGCTCTTCCCTGGCTGCAGGAGCAAGCCCACAGGCTGGGTCACACCACGCGTGGGTGTAGTGTACGCACATGCATGGATACGTGTGTACCCACACATGCTTGTGTGCGCACACATAGCCGTGTAGACGTGCAGGTTTCTGCCCAGGCAGTCCTGAGCAATAGGTGTTTGCTACGTGCCAGATCTCAGGTCTCATTTGGTGGTACCTCGGCTCATTTCTGTCAGCTTTCTTGCCTTCTTTTTTAATAGTTCCTCTTTTATGTCCACCATTCTGTTCAGAAGTACTCATGATGTTGTTTCTTAGGCAGCTTTAAAAAGTGAAATAATTTGGGTTTTTAGATGGAGGTACTCAAAATTAGCAAAACTATAGATAGGGCTGTGGTTGCAAAGAAGGGAGAGCTTACCTTGGTAACGAATTCAAATAAAAACACTCTCAAACACTTTACGTCTCTAAGCACTGTTTCTTTTGTTTTTTTTTTCCCCCCTCCTTCAGGAATTCATTTTATCAGAAGATTACAATAAGATGACACTAGTGAAAAATTACCAGGGTAAGAACCATGATCCATGTTAATTGGTTTGTATTGTCATTAATTTTTGTTAATGTTCTCTTAAGGAGTGTGAATGGAGAGGTGTCCTTTGCAGTCATTGATTTTTAAAAAAATTTAAAAAAACCCTAATGTAAATGCTGGTTTTAGCAATAGATCAATAATGTGCTCTGTTCTGAGATTACAAGACTTTTAAAGACCTGTTTCATGTTCTGTTTTGCCTTTTAAATGTTCCTTTGAAATATCATTCTAGACAGCAAACTGTCCAGACCACGTTTAGGGAAGAGGAGTATTAATTTTTAATCTTTGGTAATCCAGTGTATCTAATTAAACAATTTAGGAGACTAACCAGTCTTTTAGGGCTAAGGCACATAGGACTGCAACTTTTGGGTTCATCTGGGTCTATTTCAATAACTGTCAGCTTCAGTGAACTCAAGATTATCAATGAATACCTGTCATAGTAAAAGGTCAAGAAATGCCTTGTAAAACCTCTAAAGGACACTGCGCTTGGGACAGGTATTCTTGTAAAAATACCAAATACATGCAACAATTTATTCTTGTATCTCTTTTGCTGTTAGACTAAGAGGTGGTATGATATTATACGGTATATCATTACGTGCTAAGCATTATGTTTCTGTATAGAAGCCTCTGACATGTTGGCTTGAGATTTATCACATACATTTTAAAATATGTATTTACTCATATATTTTGATTTTTATACCTTGAAAGGTTGAAAGTAAAATTTAAATCCCTAAATGGAAGCTCTGGGGATCACTTTGTAACACTTAGATTTTAAGGTATGAAGAGAATCGTGATTTTTGCGGAGTATTGCTAACATGCATCGACTTTCGAGTGTTTTACTTCAGATCTTTCATGAATGTCTGGTGTGTTGTAAAATTAAGCTAAAATGTCTGCATTTTTTCCTGGCTTGTAAAAACTAAAGAAAAATGTCCAATGATGATAAAATATGTACATGAATCTTAAGTAAGATTGCTGCAGTCTGACTGTACAAATCTTTGGCATCCAAGTTTGCAATTGCTCCACAATCACCGAAGTTTGACACACTAGGTTTCATATTTAAGGGTTGTTGCACTGAAGAGTCCTACTGACTGTTCTCTATCCCCCTTTGTTATTAGCTCATCCATTTGCATGCTTGGATTCAGTCTGGCAGGCTAATCACAGCCTAGGAAGGGTGAGCTGAAGTCTTTTCTTCTGCATATGCAGAACAACATATGCATGAGACCACCATTCTTGCCTAGCGCTTCAGGGAAAAGGCTGAAAATTTTGGAAGGGGGAAACATACATCTTCTCAGTATGGCAGAATAGGCAGTTGACTGTGTGGTGGTTGAACCCCAAGTGGCAACTAGAATAATGACAATAATAATAATGACATGGCTAACTCTCACCACTGGTGTATTGGCACCATCTGGAGCAGTGATCTTGGGTTCCTGCTCCCCGGCTAACCCCCATTTATATACCAAGCATGACGTCCATGATATGGAGTATTTCACTGACCATTCCATCCTTCTGTCTATGCTTCTATGGGAAGCTGAAAAAAGTCCTTGAATAGCATAAGCATCACTTAGCAAAAACTAAAAGCAATAGATATTATTGACATTCCTTTCACAGCAATCACTAGAAAGAAAATTAACTCTTTCACATCTGAAACTAGGACACTGTGGCAGCCCACCCCAGGCCTGGGGAGCACCCTNCAAAAAAAAAAAAAAAAAAAAAAAAAAAAAAAGAAAATGGAGGCTGTTCTCACATCCATCTGCTGCAGTGTGCCAGATGTGCTGCTGCTGCAGAGCATTGGAGGAGGCCTTTGGTTAGGAAGATGCCATGGAGAACCTCCATGGGTTGTCCTGTGGGAGAACTCCAAGAGTTCAGATGGCATTCCCCAAATGTCAGAAAAAGAGGACTCTAATGAGGGTCTACAAACATCACTAGAGAGGTGGTACAGCCGACCACAGTCCCAACTGGAGTTGCATCCTTCCTAGACTGCCTGTCTCAGCGTGGGAAGGTTTTTATCATTTCTGGTTGTTTTGTGCCAGGACACTCAGATGATGTGTTAGAAGATTTTATCTGAAAGGTGTGGACTTATTTTAGGGCAAGAGAAGCAATACTTGTCCCCAGAATAGGCATCTTTCTGTTCTAGCCCAAACCACGGCAGTTGCTGATGGTGGACGGTGTCTGCCTTCAGGCACTGAAGCCAGTGCATGTGATGCTCACTCCTGCTGTGTCCCTCAGGGGCACGGACCCCCTGCCCGTTTTTTTCTCCCTCACTTCCAGAGTTTGATGTTTGGTCTTTTCCTTGTTTAAGATGATGAAAACTGTCTTCCACTAATTTAAAAAGTAGTGACAGTGTGTGAGTGACCTAGTTTTGGGAGTGGAAAGACAGCGTGGTGATCCCAGGCTGCTGGGATCCCCCCAGTTCATGTGTATAGGGGTGTCTGTATAGTAATCCCTTCTGTGCAAGGGTTAAAGAAGAATTAGGACTAGTGTTCTGCTTTCTGCATGTTGCTGGCCACATGGGCAAAAGTTTGGTTTTGAAAAAAATACACCCTTGGGTACTGTTGGAGATGCTTTTTTTTTCTTTTCTTTTTTCTCCCTCTACTGCTGGCTTAGGAAAGCCAGACCACTGTTAGTGCTGCAAATGGAGATGGTGACCTGAGATGGGGAAAGGCAGGTCCGAGTTCATTGCTACATGAGGGACATGACTCAGTGAACGGCTATTCAGATCTGGTAGGAAACTTTTCCTGCAACAACAGTTGACAGCTTCCACAACAGCCAGGCAGGACATGGGGATGAAGGAGAGCTTCTGCATGAAGACACGCTCTGCCCAGCTTACCAGCAGTGCTGGCAACTCATGCTGAGCTACACAAACCCCTCTGGGCTGCTCCTCTGTCCAGACCAGCAATGATATAGCACTGAGTAGGTTACAGCAACCCAGGGAAAATCTCAGCTTGCCTCAGCTCCATGGAAAGTGTCACTCAAAGTCCCGAGGGGCAGTTGCAGTGGGCAGGTTTTTGATGGTGCAAGGGAGGAAAACAAAGCAGAGAATCCCTGCTGTTTGCAGCATGCAGATGATCTGAGGCTGCCCACTGCTCTGAAGCACAGTGCCTCCCAACACCCCCAACCACAGAGTCATGCTTCCTGATTCTCCACTCCTCACCCCGTGTGGTGTTAGGGGAGTGCAGCACCGCCTCTGCCACTTCCCTGGGCCCGGTGGGATCCATACTGGAGGTCTGGGGTGCTGGGGAAGCATCATGAAAGTGAGATGCTCTGGGAGCTGCTGTCTGTCACAGGCTCCTACATCTCCATTGGATTATGCGCCAGGAGGTACTTCTGTGCTCCTCGCATTTGCCTCCATCCAGGTCACTGGATCTGGGCTTACTGGGGATGTCACTGGGACCAGAGTCCAACAGCACTGCTGAGACACAGATAGGTGGGATGGGCCCTGTGTTCACCGTGTCCTCTGGGAGAATATGCAAGGAAGGGCCACTTAGTCCTTTGGGTAAGCATGTAATAATCAAACAGAGACAAACCTTCCTCACTTGGTCTAGGGTGACTCCTTTCCACAATCCCATCTCTGTAGTACACCTTCCCCACATGGCTGTGCCAAGGTATAGGAGTTGGCATAAGCACTTTGGCAAAGCCTTCAGGCAAGGGAAAACATAATTAAGAAGGATCATGTAGGTTTGTTGAGTATGGTGGCCTTCTAGTGGTTCATTTATTAAGAGCCTTACTTTAAAAAGCGTTGGGTGTTCTAAAGTTGTCAAGTAAGGCCTTTATATTCTTTAAAGATATTTCAGGGGAAGTAAATAATTTAGTCTACTAAGGAGCTTTAGCTTAGCCGTGCTGGCTGGTTTTGCCTGTGCTAGCTTTGTAAAGATTCAGCAATGCTGTTAAAAGTAGCACCTTGCCCAGTGACTGCCTGGCTGTTGATTATGTCCCACAAAAAGGTGGTATTATAAGTAGCTGAAGCTTCTGTAGTGATTAAAGGACACTAACTGCATCTTGAAAGGCCATGAATATGCCTGTCAAATGGTCTGCTAGTGACAGAGGATGACAGCATGTCCATAGGCTGTGCTTTGGTCTTGGAAGGGGTTTGTGGCGAGGTCCAGTACTGTATGGCAGCTGAGCACTGGCAGCAGAGGTGGCATGCCATGCTCTGTGGAGGTTTTGCTGTGACACTGTGTCTGGGCTTGCAAAATCTTCTTTTTCTCAAAAGTGATCAAAATGCAGAGATTGGGGATGTGACACACTTATTCAGGACTCTGGGGTGGGTCATGGGGGCATTGGCCTCCTACAGGCACTAACTTCTTCCCTTGCGTGAGGAAGGGTGGCGCAAGTGTTTGAACGGTGCCATTTGGGATGCCCTGGGAGTGTCGAGGAAACCCTTCCCTCCCCTTGGCAGCCTCGGCTTCCAGCA
Organism: Ibidorhyncha struthersii; assembly: GCA_013398815.1. Classification (NCBI taxonomy): domain Eukaryota; kingdom Metazoa; phylum Chordata; class Aves; order Charadriiformes; family Charadriidae; genus Ibidorhyncha; species Ibidorhyncha struthersii. The sequence continues at coordinate 186,040 of VZSZ01011260.1, read as the reverse complement.
TCCTCCAGCCCCTCACAGGCTGGTCCTGCCCCGTCGCTGTTTCTGATTCCCGCTCTGCGCCTTCTCCACCCTGCTCCTTGCAACTGCACCTTCTTGCCAGGGGCCATGTTTCCAGTCTGTACCCCATCTGGATGATATAAAGCCTCCCGCTTTTTTAATTTTATTCTTTTGCATTTATTTAACGTGCACTTGTTCTGCCGAGCAAGATTTGCTTCTGCCCCATGCTTTCTGCAGCCTGCCAGTTTCGGGGGTGTTCTCCTGCCTCCTTGCTTTCAGGCCAGCTCACACCATTCCCTTACTTCTGCTTTCCGCTATGCACAGCCTCTTCTTTTGTGCTTTTCTTACACATGTTAATCTCTTTTTCCTTACTACTAACTTCCACCTCTCTTTCAGTGTTTGCTGCTGCTTTTGTAACTGTTGTGTTGAACTGTTGTAACTCTCCCTTTCACCCAGCACAGCCTCTTGCCCTGCACTGTGCATGGCTGTGCTTCTCGTACCTTTGCCTTTACACACAGCGCAGACCCTCCTTTCCCCTGCACTCTGCCTGCTGACATCTCAGTGTACACCTCCTGACTGCAGCTGCTTTTCTGTAGGCATAGCCCTTCCATCCTCTCTCCAACTTGCTCTTTGCACAGTGCTCGCTGATGCTTTCTCATAGCAGGAGTGCAGCCCCCCTGCTTCCTCTCACCCTTCTGCTGCAGATGGACCTGCTTCTTTCTTCTGTCTGCTGCTTCCCTACCTGCTGTCTATAATCTTCCTCTGCACATGGGCTCTTTTCTCATGCTGGCTTACAGAGATCTGCTCTTGCCTGCTGCTTGCTGTGGCTTTTTCTGTCCTGTGACCACATTCATCCTCCATCCCTTCTCCATCCTGCTGTTGTTGCAGTGAGGAGCTTTGGAAGTGTTTGCTCCATTTTTTTCTGCACGCAAATGGTGATCAAACCTTCTGTGGATGAAGGACCAGCTTTTTGTTTGCTGTTTCATGATCCTGAACCTGTGTTATCCCAGGACCCAGACCTCTTCCTTGCTCTACTATCAACTTCCAATCTTCCGACGTTTTGCTGCTTTAAGCCTTACATGGGTCAAATTCCTTCTAAATGACAAGTGACTTTCTACTTGGATTTGTCCTCCCTTTCCTCGCTTACTTAGATGACCTCCACTGTGCTCTTTCACTTCGTTCAGATGTTTCTGCCATCAGCATGTGTATGGTGGCACCAGCTAATATGTGCAGCGCTTACAGGTGGGCAACAGAATGCTGAATTGAAAGCCCTTTTGGGGGAGGGAGGATAAGCAAAGCTATCATATACATCCCATCCACCTCTTGGCTTGTACACATTTCTTTAATGTCTGCTCCTTACTTGGCAGAGAGAGCTGCCTCACCATCCACAAGCAGTACTTCTAGCAAAAGGTACAGGCCCTGACCTTTAGAAGAAGTTTTAGGAGGAGATAGGAGGATATTTAGGAGAGTTGGGTGGTGCCAGCTATCCCCACAGCCAGTTCAAAGCATGGGAAGCTGATACTAACAGTAGCAGTTGCCACATGCTGAGACAACATCCCTGGAGAGGCCTTGAACAGCCTGATCTCAGCTAACTTTGCACGTCCTGTGGAAGTCTATGGCACTGCTGGTGCACACAAGCCCCTGGGACGTGTGTATGAGCCCATCAGGTGCTTGTAGCAGCATGCATCCCATCATGGCCCTTTCTGCAATGCACCACTCCACCAGCTAGGGCGGGTGCTCCCAGGGAGACCAACAGATAGGTAAAGACAAGCATTAGTCACCTATGGGGTCACTGAATTTCTTCCCAGAGAGGAAATCTGGAGGGTGGAGAGTAGAGAGGATGTGTTTAAAAGAGCTCAAGTGACTCCTGTGTGGTCCCCATCCCTCTATCCTGATTACAAACATGGAGTTTAAAAGTGTATGGAAACAAGAGCCAAAATCTGAGCTCTTCTATGAGCAAGAGTGAAAGCATCTGGTTCGAGTTCAAGTCTGATGCTGTAAACTAGTCCAGCTGCCAATCACAGTTACGACAACTTGCATCAATGCACCTATTGACTCTTCTCTTTGGGGAATCCTGGTCTGAAAAGCAGTGTGAGTCAGGGGCAGATGTTAGCTTGTGCAAGCCTCCTTCCTATTCTTTGCTACAACTGGTTCCCCCTCGTAGGGTTTGAACACAGCTCTCATCTATGCTGTGTATTTTTATAAGGCAGGCAGCAATCTTCCCATACTGTGCTGAAGAATTTCTCTGCATTTCAAACAGAGGTTTCAGGCTGCTTTTTAAGCTTCCAAAGATATTTAATCTTTCCAGTGTATCAGCTTTTACACAAACAAATACAAGCAGCCTGCTTTGTGTGACACGTGTTGCTGGCTCTCAGAACAGTAATAAACCAGTAGGGCTGTAGATTGAGGAGTACGGCATTTGCTGCTAAATTACAGCTGGGAATAATTCTGCATGCCTTTTCAGCCACTTTTTTTTATTAAAAAGCTGGCTCAATCAGCACTTCATGACCAAGCCCACTGGTCATTCATACAAAAAACTGTCTGTACAAGCCTGGGTTCTCTTGCTTTAATGAAAAGCCTTTGATGGCTTTATTTAGGTAGCAGTAGAAATTTATTCCTTCAGCTGTTTTGTTCATCTTTCCCAGCTGTGATCTTTTTTTGGGAGGGTATTTTATTTCATCCTAATTTCCTTTTTAGCTAGTTTACATGCAATGCTATCCCTTTGGTGCAGGGTTGTGCCTGTGCTGTAACTCATCATTCTGCTGGGTACCACAATCTGTAAGCCAGATCCACCAGACCTCACAGTGGGAGGAGTGGCAGCATAGGCATTTGCACTGCTGTAATAAAACCAGCTCAAAAGAGGTTTAAGTAGAGCCCAGAGTGCCTTCCACAATGGCAGCTTTGTTGGTGATGATACAATGATGGAAGGAAGACTTGTGCTACTGTAGAAGATAAATGGCTGCAATAGGCATGGAAGGGATTAAGTATTGCTTCTGCTCTTTCTCATGTGACCACTGAATGCGCAGAGGAGGGACCTTACAAGGTTGCATGGTAGCTCGTGTCAACGGGATTATTAAACATCAGTTGCTTCTGTAGGGAAGGATGAATGGGTGAGTAGGGAGTGGAGGAATTGGGTGAAGTTGGTATTTGCAGTGGTGCTCTGCCCCCACATTCTTCTTCACAATGTGACTATATTGTGTCTACTTAATTTTCAGCTCATCAAAGCAGAGTCATGATGATTCTGTTTGTCCTGGAAATGGAGTGGGTATTAAGCACCGGACAAGACAAAAACTTCACGTGGCACTGTTCGGAGAGCGGCCAGCGACTGGGAGGGTACCGCACCAGCGCAGGCGCCTGTGGCCTGCAGTATCCTTTGCCTGGCTCTCAGCTTTATTTCTGCTCTTTGGCACTTAAACAGCCTCTTTGGGTTATTTTTCTAATTGTCCTCCGAATTTTATGCCCTGTATAGGTTCAGCGCTTTGTGAGAGAAACCGTTACTTAAAGCCAATTTTAAAAACTGTCTGTCCATCTTGCTTTGTCTCCTTAATGCATGGTGGCATATTTAGGTCTAAGCATTTTTGAGAAAAACAATGGGCGATCTGCAACCTATTGTCGTCTGTTATTGTAATAAATATGGACAGGACCTTCATTTAAACATGCAGTGCATGTTTTCTTCTAAGAATTAACAGTAGCAAAGTAGGTCAGTGATCAGGTCAGCGTGCCTGTGTATATGCATGGTAAAAATTAAATTACTTTAATATAAAATAATGAGTAGTCGTCCTTCACTCTGGAATAGCCCAGTATGTATTGGGAATTTGGGTTAACTAAGGAATAAATGGCTCCAGAAATGGCACTCAAGTGGCTTATTCACCTAGAGCTGCCCCAGCTGCCTGACAATAAAAGAAATATTAATTCAGCTTTATTGCAAATGAAAAGGGAAGTGGAAAGGTATTTCTCTTAGGCAGAAACCAGGGTTTAGCATGAACAGACTTTTTAGTGCCTCATAGTGTACGTGGTACAGATGATGTGTGTTTTGCTAGTTCATGGGAAGTGAGACTGACTCTAAATTACTGTCTGAACACAGACTTGCTCTATGTCGTCTGGTCATTCAGCCAATCTAAATGGCATAAAAACAGAACTTAATTTTTAATTGAGTCATAAGTACTTAAAAAGTGTGATGCAGGAATTTGTCCTGTATTTCCTAAACCTCTCTAGAGAACGAACTGTTTTGAGTGAATAAAAATTTTGGAGGTTGCTTTAATTTGGGTCATCAGATCATGATGGCTTAGTGGCCTTCTATGATGGAGTGACTACATCAGTGGACAAGGGAAGAGCTATGGATGTCATCTATCTGGACTTCTGTAAGGCATTTGACACGGTCCCCACAACATTCTTCTCTCTAAATTGGAGAGATATGGATTTGGTGAATGGACTGTTTGGTGCATGAACAATTGGTTAGATGGTCACATCCAGAAGGTAGTGGTCAACGGCTCAATATCCAGATGGAGAATGGTGACAAGTGGTGTTCCTCAGGGGTCCATGTCGGGACTAGTACTGTTAAATATATTTATCAATGGTGGAGTTGAGTGCACCTTCAGCAAGATTGCAGATGACACTAAGCTGTTGACATGCCTGAGGGACAGGATGCCATCCAGAGGGACCTGGACAAGCTCCAGAAGTGGGACCCTGTGAGCCTTATGAGGTTCAACAAGACCACCTGGGTTGGGGCAAGCCCCAGTATCAATACAGACTGGGGGATGAAGGGATTGAGAGCAGCCCTGCTGAGAAGGACTTGAGGGTACTGATGGATGAAAAGCTGGACGTGAGCTGACAATGCACGCTCACAGCCCCAAAAGCCAACTGTACCCTGGGCTGCATCAAAAGAAGCATGTCCAGTAGGTTGAGGGAGGTGATTCTGCCCCTCTACTCTGCTCTCGTGAGACCCCGCCTGGAGTACTGCATCCAGCTCTGGAGCCCTCAGCACAGGAAAGACATGACCTGTTGGAGTGGGTCCAGAGGAGGGCCACAAAAATGATCAGAGAGATGGAACACCTCTCCTGTGAAGGCAGGCTGGGAGAGTTGGGCTTATCCAGCCTGGAGAAGAGAAGGCTCCAGGGAGACCTCATTGGAGCCTTTCAGTACTTAAAGGGGGCTTATATGAATAATTGGGACAAATTTATTAGCAGGGGTTGTTGAGATAGGATGAGGAGTAATGGCTTTAAACTAAAAGAGGGAAGATTTAGACTAGACATAAGGAAGAAAGTTTTTACAGTGAGGGTGGTGAAACTGAAACATGTTAACCAGAGAGGTGGTAGATGCCCCATCCCTGGAAACATTCAAGGTCAGGTTGGAAGGGGCTCTGAGCAACCTAATCTAGTTGACGATGTTCCTGCTCATTGCAGGGGGGTCACACTAGATGACCTTTAAAGGTCACTTCCAACCCAAACTATTCTGTGATTCTATAAGCATGCTGGTGAAGGGCAGAGAAAGGAAGAATTGTTGATTGCAAAAAGCTTGGCAGAACCAGGAATGTGGGTTTCGTTCCCGAATGTCCTGTGTGCATAAAATCAGTGCGAAGCAGTTGTTTCTTAAATATCCAGTATGGACTCTGAATGTGGAATTAAATTGGATAAAGAGTTTAGAATCTGTCCAGATAGATGGTTCCAGTAGGTGGTTGAATGGGTCCAGATTTTATTCCGTTTAGAATATGATGTGTGAGGCACCTGATGTAGCTGACACTTCCCCAAATATGACAATAATAAATACTATATCAATACTACTAATAATATATAATAAATACTACTAATAATACTACTAATAAATACTAATACTATACTAATAAATAAAACTATACTCTTTTGTTGTATTTATAAACTTAACCATAGTGAAGGAGCAGAAAACTAGTAATAGTTATTTTGTACAGTTTTGGGAAGGGAAGGGTGGATACCATCCAACTCTAGCATCTAAGTTAGAGAGCCTGGGCAAAGGACTCCTCCCTTCATGGCAAAGGGCTGCTCCGAAGGTGTTTCATAATAAAAACACAGATTGCATCCTCTGGGATAGCTTTTTTTTTTTCCTCACTCTTTGGTTTACTCAGGGAGACTGCACTATTAATATGAACAGGTATGAGCTTGATGCCTGAAAGTACACTCTGAATAACCTCCTTGAGACGGAAGTGCTATTCACAAGGTTGCAGTATACTCGTGTTAAAAGAATTAACAACTCATGAAAGGAATGCAAAGCTTGCATAAGCAATGTATTTTCCTCAGCATTTATCCATCAGATTTGATGTGGAAACCCGGCACGTGTTTGTTGGTGATCATTCTGGGCAAGTGACCATACTCAAACTAGAGCAAGAGTCCTGCAGCCTTGTTACGACATTTAAGGGACACACAGGTAAGGCCTCAGGAGGAGACCCAATTTGGTTCTTCATTTGTACTCAGCATCATGGTGGTTTGACTCTCCTGTGAAAGACTAGGATGGCTTGTGTCAGTGTATAGCATGGAAGGGAGATAGACCTTAAACTGTCTCTGCAGCTCAGGGAAGTTTATTGGTAAAAACGAGAGTGATCAGACTTCTGCTCAGAAGACTTCTGTGGCGGAAAACACCACAATCAGTAGCTGCTAATTAAAGCAGAGTGAGAGTAGAACAAGTTGTAGTAACTCTGGGGGGGAAAAGGATGTTCCTCAAGGAAAGACCCATATTGGTAGATTCTTTTGCCCAAGTGAAATAGGCACATCTTGGAGGCACTAATTGCTTGTTTCACTGCTGGGACTTGTGCCCTGTCACAGTAAAAACAACAACTTTAGGATGTGATCCTGCCATCTAACAGAAGAAATGGAGGTCATCCCTCAGCATTTTCTTTCTATATCCCTCCTCTCTGATTGAATGCTAATAGCTCAATCACATGGTAGCACAAAGTAGTTCAAGCCTCATGCTAGGGTACTGTGAAGATGCTCATAATATTCCACACTTGCTTCTCTTTTGTAATAAAATCTGTCTCCTGGAATGATGGAGATAAGAAGCTGTGTAGTCACACTGTGACCATCCTTCTACCATGCTTTACAGCTCAGTGGGTTCATCCATGCGAGTGGCAGTGGAGCCCTCTGCCTGCAGAAAAGGAGGCTGGGGCTTCGGTCGGTTTTCTAGGCTGTTAGTTTTCAACTGGCAAGCACAGTGACTGTGTGGCCTTTACTAGAGAGACCTGCATTTTAATCACTCTCTCCATATTCTTTGCTCTATCTGTATATATATACATTTAGCTACATTCCTGCCTGCCACTTTCTGCAATGAAATGACGGTTGTGCGCACCTTCTGTTTCAGGTGGTGTCACTGCTCTCTGTTGGGACCCTATACAGCGAGTTTTATTCTCGGGCAGTTCTGATCATTCCATTATAATGTGGGACATTGGAGGAAGAAAAGGAACAGCCATCGAGCTGCAAGGACATAAGTACGTTCAAAACCCTTCCTCCTGCCTTTATGGGAGAAAAGCTAAAGGCAGAAGCCACATCTGGAAATGAACAGCCCAAAGGTTACACTCTTCACATGCCTCAAGATTGTATGTGTGACTCACTGTGGTCCGTATACAACTAGAATAAGTTGCTTATAGTAAGTTTTTCGGTGTTGGGCTCACAGGCTGGTTTGACAGTCTGCAAAGGGTGGTGAAGGGAAGCACAATATTTATTGTCCTGAATGTGTTATGCCAGAGCCTGCACCTTTGTCAGAAAGAGCAGGGTCCTCAAAGGAGAACAGCTGCAGGGAAATTCTTGCTTTTTAGGTGTCAAGGTCTTTCCTTCCCCTAGAGGGAGCATCAAGCTTGGACAATTAGTCTCTTTTTCCTTCACACTAACTTTTTCCATGCCACTTTACCTGCAGCCTGAATTCTAAGTAATATGCTTTCTTTATAGGGGAGTTCACCATCTCCTCAATGCAGAGAGGCTTCATCTTTGCACCTACAGGCCTCACATCTGCATAGCATAGTAGATCTTTTTGAAGAAGAGTAAGCCTGTGCTGGGGCATTGAGTAGAGATAAGAACGGCTCTAGTTGCAATTACCTCCTAGTCTTTTAACACTGGCAATGCAACAAGTTTGTTTCAGTGTATTAGGAGTGCATATACGTGGGATTTGCGTGCCAAGCTCAGGTCTGGAGAGGCAAAATCCCACAGTGGTTTCGGTCTAACAGTTACTTACATATTCATATGTTTCATTTGAGTGATGCTGCACTCTGCTGAGTGATTTGGGTGTCATTGGGATTTCAGAGCACTGCAGAGCTCTTGTTGAAATTCCCAGATCACCCTTGTACCCTACCAGTGGTGCTTGCTAATGGACTGCTGCTAGATTTATTGCTGTGGAAATTAGTTCTCCTAATACAAAGTTAGCCTCTGGATCTTAATCATAGAATCATAGTTTGGTTGGAAGGGACCTTTAAAGGTCATCTAGTCCAATCCCTCTGCAATGAGCAGGGACATCTTCAACTAGATCTGTGGCATGGCTGTTGGCCGGCACTGTACAGCATGGAGACCTGGTCCTAAGGACAACAGGGACTAAGAAACATTTCACCTGATGGTACCACTGTCGTCAGCAGGCGGGCACTGTGAAGGCAGGGTGTGTTGTATCAGACTGTCCCGTAAATGCATTCTGCTCTGGAGGAGCAGCCACACGCACAAGCAAATGCGTTAGCATGAAAGTCCGTTGGGTAGATAAAACCAGTGATGGTAGCAAAGAAAACCAAAAGTTGCTCAGTTACTGATTCTTCTTAATCTTGTTTTTTTTCCATAACAGTGTTGTATGGGCTTTGTTTCCCAGGTTGTAAATAGCTTGAGATGAGGCCTGGTTTTCTTTCTTTTATGAAGGAATGTGCACAGCTTTGGGGATTTAAATTGCATTATTTCTCCCATGTTGCTTTTACCTTAAAAGAAAAAGAAAAACACCTAAATATTCCGCCTTACCTTGGGAAGGCTTAGGAACAATTTAGTGATTCCTGTATTATTTTTGAAACTCTCTATGCTTGTTAGTGCTAAAAGAAAATCTTCAGTAGTTTCTCGGTTCTTCATTCCTAGATGTTGCAGCGATTTATGAAAACAAAGTTGTTACTGACTTTATGACAAGAAGGTACCTTAGAAGGGGCTGTGTTTAAGCATCCTGATGTGCCTTTGGAGAGATCCAGAGCTGCAGTTCTGTTCAGGTTTCCCAGTGTAGCTGAGACCTCCCATCTTGTGAGCAGCAAAAGCAGTTATCAGAATAGGTATTTGTCTTTGTGGATGCTGCCGAGATGAGCAACGCTCTGGTTCTGGTCCCAGCTGGACGGCAAAGACTGATTCGTGTCTGGTGGATGCCATGTACAGTGAGAGGGGGAAGGAAACATATGGGCAAACAAGTAGTTTATACTGCTTTATTGTATATTCTGCGCTTACTTGTGTGCAGCCATAGATGGTTGATTAGTAACTGTCTCATTTCTTTTTCAGCGATAAAGTTCAGTCTCTCTCCTATGCTCACCACACTCGGCAGCTCATCTCCTGTGGTGCAGATGGAGGAATCGTCGTCTGGAACATGGATGTTGAGAGGCAGGAGGTAGATACTTGGTTCTTGTCGATTTGGTCTGAAACAGTCTTGGGAAGAACAGGCAATGTGCAACTTTCAACCTGAACAAGATCATTCTGGGCTTTAAAAATGTTTTTGGACATGCTCCAGTTGCTATACAGCAATTATGCCGTGCCTTTGATAATATGGTACAGGGGAAATTGTCTGGCAGAAAATGCTTATTAAGTAGGCTGCTAAATGGCTCTTACCCTTTACATTACTGCTCCGAAAGACATCCTCTAAGGAGTGTATTGTGAGATGTTCTGCTTTGTTTTTCGGGATAACATGAGAAACATTATCTGTTCAGAGGTAAATGGATGGATTGATAATTATTAGGGGGTTTTAAGGAAACAAAACAAGAAAGCTCTTTGTCATCTCTTGAAACCTGCAACCCCAATTTTTTTTCCTGTTCTTGGTAAAAAGACATTTAACTAGGGCTTCAGTCTCACCCGCTATTTGGTCTTGCTTCCCTCTGGTATAACCACATAGAAGCAGAGTAAACGATGACTTTGCCGATCGAGACAGTAAGATTTCACCCACGCGCTCCTAATTGCTTTTGTGCTGCGCGGCCAACGAATGTAAGCGGGTGCAAAAACGCACCCCGGGTCTTTGGCGCTGTGGGAGCAGCCTCCGCTCAGCAATTTCTGAGACCTGACTCAGAGAGGGGGAGCAAGTACTGTGCTGAGTGAGTCAGGCATCAGCCCTGCTCGGCAGCGTGGCAAATCCTGGTAATATGAGTCACGGCAAACCTCTGCCCTGTTCCTGCAGGGGGTAAGAATGCACCCCAAGTCCCCGCCGTGGGTAGGTCTGCACAAGGCTTGTGGCAGCATGGGCTTTCACCCGCTTTGCTCGTTCTCAAGGGTTTTGGCTTCCCCTGGTCATGTGTGTCTCCCTGGAGCAAGGAGGAAAACTAAGTGGAAAATTGGATTTAAAAAAAATACTGAAATAGGCCTAGGCAGGAACTGAGATCCCTTTTTTATGTGAATTAGCATTCCAGTTGGCTCTCTTTAATTGCTAATCTAATGGCCAATTATGTCGTCAGCTCCAAAAGTGAAACGAAAGCAGAGCGGCTTCCTCCTTCCCAACAGATGTTTCCTTTTTGCTGCAACTCGAACATCCAGAAATGAAAACTTTTATTTATTTGCTGTCTTTTAAAGGCTACAGTAAGGGTTAAGACTGACTTGTCGCAAAACAGGCAGCAATGCTGTGAGAAGGCTGGTTTAAAAAGTGGATGAGAAATATAATTAGCTAAATGAGGGTTTAGCAGCAGGTGTTAACGAGTGCACTGCTTTCTCTGACTATGGCTATGTGGGCTTGTTCCTGTTATCAGTAGTGCAGTAGGGTATTCGTGGTGCTAACCCACCTCCAAAACATGAATCTTTGAGATGTTAATACCAGACTTTGGTTCAGGGTTCTAGACCATTATCTTCTGGATTTTGGCTTTGGGATTTTTGCCCTTACTTAAGGGGTTTCTCTATGTGATGTGTGCTCAGTACTCACTTTGATGCTGTCAGATTTTCCCACATCTCTTGAGATTGCATTAGAGTGAATTAAGCCATTTTAGCCCTTGATTCCTTATTTTAATATTTAGTTTTAAAAAGCTGGAAGAGGAGAACATCTGAAAGCTGCTAGAAGTTGTGTTTCTATTTGACTACAAGTGGTTACTCGTCACAAGCAAAATGTCATCTTCATGTTCAGTGTTCAGATGTTTAAGAGATGAAAACTTTTATACATGCAGATGTAAATCTGTAGGCATTAAACGAAAAGACTGTTGTGGGTAGAAAAGACAGGGATTTGCCCCAGCAGGATGAACTGCCTCCAAAGTAACTGGCAGAAGAGGATGAAGTAGGTGCTTGCTTCATTGCTGGGGTTCAAAGCCAGCCTGGGAGCTGAGGGTCTCCGTTAGGCTTACCTTATCTTTGCCTGGCTTTTGTGTTATTTTTAATTCTTAATCTCAGCTGTGTTTCTTGCCATTTAAATTGCAGCATGCGAGATGCTGGTGGCTCTGTTAAGCCAAATGCAGTTTGCTAATAGCACTTTGTAAGAAAGTATTAAATGTTATTTAGTGTTTATTTAATCTCATGGGGTTGGTGGGGCTGGTGGGAGCATGTTGCAGTAGTGCCAAGGCAACACTGGCAGGGCTGGCCCTGCTGCGGGGACAGGATGGACCCACTTGCCAACACAGGCTTTGGGCTGAGCTCTTGTCCTGGTGGGGCTGAAAAAGGAGCAGAAGTCATCTACAGGGGAGGAGTGTCTGTCTTGCTAAGCCAGGTTAGGACAGACAGACTGACAGCCAGCTGGAAAAGGGTCAAGAACCAAGACTCTTCCCGAGTCTCACATCCCAGGGAGGGTTTCCTAAACATTGTGGGGACACGCACTGCGTGTTCCCCAGCAGCTCAATGCAGGACAAGTGTTAGGGGACCCAAATGTAAGGAAGGAGATTGGTTGCCCCCTCCACATGCTTCCCTGCCACCTCAGGCGTTCCCTGAGCTTTTTCAGGATCTGGCAAGACTTGCTTCCCTACAGGGCATGCAGTCCATGCTACTCTGCACAGCAAAACCTAGCTGCAGGAGAGAGAAATGCCTTTAATATTTTCTTTAAATCTTACCTGCTTCATCCACAGCATGAGTGCAAAGCTATGTGCCGTATTAGGAAATGGAAGACCTTCCTTCCATCGTCTATGTATAAAAATGGGGAAAAGAGCTCGTTTGCGTTTTAGGCTTGTTTGAGTGAATGTCATCTTGCTCACCCCTGTGTGTGATGTGTAGCACAGGCACCTCTGACAGCAGGAATGCCTCTTACAGTATTAAAAGAAAGAAATAATAATGAAAAATAAACAAAACAGCATTTCCGATACCTCTCCCTTTCCTCCAGGTGAGTAGCTTGGCTATTGGAAATACTAGTTGCCCTCACTTTCCATGAGAGGCAATAGCAGAGGGTAAATGCTGTCCAGACAGGACAGGACAGAATGTTTTTTATATACTTAATTCCAAACTTAGAGAGGTGGTGGAGGCTTGTTTGTTGCTGGGTTATTTTTATGGTCTTATAATCGAATTCTGCTTCATGATTTGGGTGAGAAGTGTTCCTCCTGTGTCCTTCAAGGCTCAGAGATGAGCCAAAACAGACATCCCACAGAACAGTCACAATGGCATCTTGTGAAAATGGGGGATCTGAATTAAGTTTAGTTGACCCCATTACCGCACCCCAATACATCTTTCTTGTCCTATCTCTGGGCTCCATTGGAAGCTTTTCTGTTTGTTGCTCATTGCCACTTTGCGTCTGTGTGTGTGTGTGTGTGTTGCAGACCCCCGAGTGGCTTGATAGTGACTCCTGTCAAAAATGTGACCAGCCTTTCTTCTGGAACTTCAAGCAAATGTGGGACAGTAAGAAAATAGGCCTCAGGCAGGTTTGTATGGGTCCTTTGGTGTGTTGACATGGTGTGATTTGGCTTTTTCTCTCATAACAGCTCGTGGTAACCTTTTTTTCCCTAAAGCCTTCAGAACTTGCACTTTGTTCTTCCATGGAGTGCTCGATAGTGGGACAGAGTTCTCCCCTCTGAGGGAAAGGCTTGATTTTGTGGCCAGAACACACTTCCTCTTTCGTCTATTCCACCACCACCACCCCCAGCCAGTTTCAATAGGAAATGCATGTAATAGGCCTTGGGCTGAGTAAATTGTTTTGGGGCCTTCCATGCCTTTAGCCATGTGGGATTTTGCTTATTGTTAGTTGAACGTGTTATAGAAAGAAATCTGCAGCTGATTTTTGGAGATTGTGCTGGAACCACAGTTGTTTTCAATGGGCTTGGGTAAACATCTGTAACTGCTCAGGCTGTGTTGGAAAAGGCTTGTTGGTCTGCTTGGAACATACCGCTGTGTTTTTCTGCCCAGCAGGAGAGGGCTGCGGATAGCAGACTCTTGGGAGAGGGGCTTAAAAATGCTGAAAGGGATGTTCTCATGGAGCTTGGAGAAGTCAGGTGTCTGGGGCAGAGCTGAGCTGCATCTTTCTTTTCTTTATGTAACGCTCGTCACCGCAGAGCCTGGCTCTTCTGCAGCCGCTGAGGCTACCCTGTGGTCCTACACTGCCAGCACATGAGAAAACATGAGGCAGGGAGCATCAAAATGCAAAAGCACTTGTGTTTCTGGGGCTGAAAACGGCCAAAGGAGTTGACCGAGATGATTAGATGGTAGACGTTTATGGTTAGAGGGTGGGATGGGAGTCCAGAATGACACGTTGCTAATGTAGCCCTGTTCTACCTCAACCTGGAGAGATTTTAATGTGCAATGTGCTGCTGAGTGGTGGTGTCATCCCCTATGCCCACAAAGTGAGACTCCCAGGGATAGGAGTAATTACAGCTCCCAGCCCTGTGGCCAATGCCTGGCTGGCTGGGACACATCTCGTGGGTGCGTAGAGGCCTCCTTGTCCTGTCCTCCCATCTCTAGCTGTGCTAATGAAAAGATGACAGCTTGGATTTCCATCTTCTGGCTTCTACCCTGGTGAACCCCCCTGTAACACTGGTTGCACTCAGTGAAGGAGCCCTGACCCACAGCTACATCCACACATGCCAAGTGGTGGAGGCAGCGATGATTTTTACTGGGTGGTGTACAGTGTCACTGTGGAGCTTGGGAGACAGGTGGAGTCCAGCTAGCCTGGGTAGTGCCTTATCTGCCACTTCCCAGTGTCCAGTAGGGTTTATATTTTTTTGTTTTCCCCTCATTTATTCTGAAGTCCGTGCCTGTTATCCTTCATCTTCCCTGGAAGAGTCACTTTCCTGTTTGCTGCAGCCTTGGCTGGGTCTTGTTGGAGTGAGATGGTAGAGCCACTGGGACCTGAGCAGCGATCTGGATTTGTGGCTGAAGATGTCTTTCTGTGTGTTGTCTCCTACAGCATCACTGCCGGAAGTGTGGGAAAGCCGTGTGTGGCAAATGCAGCTCCAAGCGCTCCTCCATCCCCCTGATGGGGTTTGAGTTCGAAGTGAGGGTCTGTGATAGCTGTCACGAGTCCATAACAGATGAAGAGTAAGTGTGGACACCGAGCCAGCTTGCACTGGAGTGGGACAAAACTCCTGCATCTGGGAGGGCTTGGGCAGATGTGAGGCTCTGGGAGGAAGCAGCCTGGTGGGGTGGTCCTTGGGCTCTTTCAGCAAGATAAGCCTCTGAGGTAAAAAACGTGAGGGATGGAGAGCCCTCCACCCCTGCACTTCTCGTGCGGGAGAGGTCTCAAAATGGAGTTTACAGAGAGGTTGCTGAATTAATGACTTACAGCAGCGTTCAAATACTTATTTCCTCGATAGAACACAGTGTGTGGGGAAAATCCTGCAGTCACAGTCTTTGCTGATTTTTGGATCTTTCTTCAGGCGGGCACCCACTGCTACTTTCCACGACAGTAAGCACAACATCGTTCACGTACACTTTGATGCCACCAGGGGATGGCTGTTGACCTCGGGGACAGACAAGGTCATTAAGGTAGGAGTGAGGAGGTTGCTCTAGCTCCTGTATGTAATTTCCCCTTCCTCTCCTGTGTGGTTGCAGGTGTGCCCTACCTGCTGTCTTCCACCCAGAGACCTCTCACTGGTGGACTTGTGCCCAATAAGGGATGAGGAAGTCTTGGTCTATGAAGTTATTGCCTGAAGGGACTGGGAAAAGCACTCACTGTAGCTTTTCCTCTGGGAAGACAAACTGTATTTAAACATGGTGAATCTCAGATTGTGTGGCTAGGTAAAGAAATAGCTAAAATAATGAATAAGTTTATAACAAAGCTTGAATAACTAAAAAAAACCCCACCCTCACAATGTGTTATGACTATTCTACTCATTCATGTTAGCAATACAGTGTGGGCTTTTTGTTTTCTCTTAAGGCCAGCTATGAATCTGGCTCATAAGGGTAAAGTATAGTGACATACAAAGTGTCATTTAGTCAACCTCCACCAGTCTGACATGAGTGCTGGAAAATTAAATCAAACTTCTTCAGAGTTGCTACATCCACCTCTAACTATGTTGCCTCTCTGAAGCAAAAAACAAGGTGCAAATTATTTAGAGATGACATTATATACTATGTTTTATTATCTTTACCATTTTTCACTATGTTACTACATTTTATTATATTAACAGTTGTGGGATATGACACCAGTGGTGTCTTGATGGTACATCAGTGGAACTTGCAAGGTGATACTTACAGAAGAAATTATTTCCTAACCCTAATCATACCGCAGAAGATAAATAACGCTGGGTGTATAAGGCAGATGAGAAAGGAACTAATGCGTTTACAATGATTTTGCATCCTCTGCTTGATCAAGGCTGAACATTTGCACGAAGACTCTTTCCACTTATTCTCAAAATATACAAGAAGGTATTTTTTTAACTAATGGTTTGTACGATCTGACTTCAGTTGTCTTGAGTTTGTTTGGAAAATCCATGTGTGGTGCAATTTTTAGTTTTTATATTTCACTGTGTCAAGATACTTGCTGCTTTGTACAGAGGGTTCTTGGGTTGTGTCTTACCATGTGAGTTTTCAATGTCAACATACTGTATGAGGCAATCGGCTCTCCCCGCAGCGAGTACCTATTGACTTGAGATGTTTCTGGTGACCATGCTCTCTTCAGTGGAGGAACTCCAGGCACGGCGTCTCGTGTTCTCTGGGTACACCACCGAGGAGCTGATGGACTGTTGAAATTCCTAAAAGGGCTCTACCATCTACTTGTCCTAGCAGACATCATCCGGAGAGCATTTTATTGGTTTGTAGTAGCTAAAATCCAGCTTTCTGCCTCTTTCCTTGCTGCACAAGTCGCAAAACCAGGGGGCCAGGTTGCTTAGCAACTAATTTCTACAAAAACTGAAATAGTTTTCCGGCTCAGAGCATTAACAGGAGCACACAGACCCGTTTGAGTTTGATGAGGCCGACAGGCTGATTCAAATTAAATNAACTGGTCTAGGTCTGAAAAGTCTGGTTTACCTCTACCTCTACCTTGCGCAGCAACATTTCAGCATTTATACCTGTCTGTGTTGTTGAAGATGAATTAGATTTTCCTGTTATCCATATGGGTAGTCATATTTATTTTTTCAAATGCTGATGGTTTTTATTAATTTCCTCTATAGACCAGAAACGGATATTGCTGAATGATGCCCATTGTCCTGTTGTCATATTTTATGGTTTCTTTTAAAAATAAAAAGTATTTAAAAACCTGGATTGACCTACCTTTTTAGAAGGATGTTGTCAAGATGAATAAACAAAAAAGCCCTTTTTTTTCCAAAGGGATCTTCTCTGAAGAGTCAACTCTCTGTTCCTTTAATCTGTTTTGCTTTTTAGCACACTATTGCTGATGTGCTTCAAAGGAACCGGTGTAGACCAGACCTTGGGCTTTCCTGGATCTCCTATTTAAGGAGGCCTCATGGTCTAGAGCTGCTGTAACACAGGACATCAGTGGTGCTCAGTCTTGCCCCATTTTGTACTTTACTTTTCGCATCTAAAGTGGGGATGCCATGATGTTTGCCACTACAGAGCACGTTGCTACCTAGAGAAGCTTTGTGGTTTTGCTTGAGTGATAACACCAAAAGAAAATAAAGCTTCTCCTTTGTTTGCCCAGCAGTA
The DNA here is from genome assembly GCA_013398815.1 of Ibidorhyncha struthersii. Classification (NCBI taxonomy): domain Eukaryota; kingdom Metazoa; phylum Chordata; class Aves; order Charadriiformes; family Charadriidae; genus Ibidorhyncha; species Ibidorhyncha struthersii. The sequence goes on along the minus strand of VZSZ01011260.1, from coordinate 168,881 downwards.
ATTCACTTTTGAGGAAACAAAAAGGTTAACACCATCCATGGCATTAATTCTAGACCAGTGAGCTTCCACGGTAAAGCATGAGCGGACTTTCATGTGTGTGTTGCAGGACTGCTTTGTATTTTCAGGGAAAATTCTCTTTTCAAACAATCTGTAAACTGTGCTTAAGCATTTTGTGGTACTGTTCTCTGAAATGATGCCACCTTGGCTTTCCTGGTCATACAGCCTGTTGTTGGTTCCCCTCATAGGCAGCATATTTTAAGGCATATTTTCAAACATAATTCACACAGCACTAAAAAGATTCTTTTTCCAGCTTGAATGTTAATTGTTTTCTAAGTCCTCCCACTTTCTCTCCTGGAAGCTAGCTGCTTGTTTCCTCTTGGAAGGCTTTTCATTACACCTTGTGCATGTTTTCTGATGACTGAAGTGTTCTTGGCTGTCAAAGCTATGCAAGATGAGCAAGTCGCCTGCCAATATTTCATTCCAGCTGGAGAAGATGTATGAAACTCTGCTGGTCTACGCTGTTCCACGTTACCTGGGGCTCAGGGCCTTTTGGCCAAAGACCTGACTTGCTTTGCTGTGCAGAGAGTATCTCTCACGGTGGCAGAAACATGGGAGCACTGAAGAGAACTTAAGTCACTGTCAGCACACGGTTCTGAGGAGGCGTAGCGGTTGCAACAAGCCTGGGACTCCAGCATGAATTGTGCTTACACTGATGGAGCGGTGGAGCTGAGGATCTGCCCCACGGTCAGTGCCTAGTCCTTCTGAACATATAATGTTCAAACAAAGGTGAGGAATTTACTCCAAAGGAGACTAAATTTGGGACCGAGGTGTGTTTGAACTGCTCTGCAGTGAACTCTTGGCCACCCCTCCTTCTCTTCCAAGCAGCTGTGGGTTCACTGTTGCTTATGGGTGGATGTTGGGTATACAGATCCATTTTGCAAAATTTCCCTTGCTGTTCTTTCCGACTAAACTAGCTGTAGGGTTATCTGAGTTTAACCTGAACATTCCCTTATCTTGCAGTCTCAGGGTAGACTGGTCTTGGCTTAGAAAGTGATATAGCTGAAAGTGAAGCTGGCAGAGAAGGGGAAGTGTGTCCCTTTGCTATGACCTTAAGAGCTGTAATGTAGCGATATGAAGGGAAAATAGGCATCTCTAATTAAAACAATAATTCCTTTACCTTCCAAATGAGATGAGAAGGATTTGACGTTAGGTGAGTTAAAATGCCTGCCTTCCTGTTCTGCTGTGTTAGGGTAACAGTCTCAATTTCTTCTGTCTTCTAGTTCCACACAAAAAGGGATCCCTGTTGCCTGTTTCTTTTATTTCCATTTTAGTTGCTGAATAACAAATCTGAGCTATTTTCATGAATTGCATTATTGGGGGGGGGGGCAGGGCAGGGTGCCTTTTGGTACAGGTGTAAACTATGCAGCACCCCCCACACACTCAAACAAAGCAAAGTCCCTTTTTCCCCAGGGTTGCTGAAATGCAGCAGCAGGCTTTTAGTGATATCTCCTGCTGCGCCAAGGGGCGTACAAACAATGCTGGCCTTCCTCTGCTCTTCACTTTAGAAAAATTGATTTTCATTTCTCACTTAGCTGGTGTTTCCTTGGAGGAAGAAGCAGTGTTCTTCAGAGCATCTACCTGCCATTCTTGGTTTTAAAATGAACAATATCTGTAGCGCTTAAGCAGGTGATGTGGCAGGCACTGGTCGCATACACAGTGCCTGAGCAGCTGACTTGAGTCGTTTGTGTTCCAGGTGGCTGAAGGAAGATCAACCTGAACCCCAAACTTCAGTCTTTTAAAGCTGAAAATACTGAAGTAAAGGGCAAAGTATGGGGGCAACTGCTTGCCACGATAGCACTGATGGTCCTTCCATTTATGGGAGACTAACATCATGGTTAGTCGTGGCTGAAAAAGGGTGGTGCATAGGGCTAAAAGTCGGCCAGTGTAACAGAGAATAATCCCAAATCATGACGTTAGTGTGCTCAGCTCTTAGCACTCTTGTCTACAGCTGCTCTTTACAGTAAAGCTCAAGTGACCTCCCCACCTCATCCTCTTGAACTTGAGGCCACCACCTGAATGTCAGCACATTGACTTTCAGCACATCAACAGTGATAGCTGTGCTTTGCCTGAGAGGGTGACACAGGTATCTCCAGTATTGGGAAAAGGAGGGATGTGTTCCCTCTGCATGGGATTGGTTGCTGATAAGAAGGTGGATGGGTGGATGCACAGAAAGGATTGTGTATGATCCAAAAAAGGTATAGGGGGGAAAAAAGTTTGCTTGATGCCTGCTGAGGAAATCACTGTTGGAGAAGAATATGCAATGTTTTTTCCCAACTGTGTCCAGTTCTCGACTCCCCAGTACAAGAGAGAGATGAAGCTACTGGATAAAGTCCAGCAAAGGTCCACCAAGATGATGAAGGTACTGGAGCATCTCTTCTATGAGGAAAGGCTGAGAGAGCTGGGACTGATTGTTCAGCCTGGGGAAGAGAAAGCTCAGAGGGGATCTCATCAATGTGTATAAATACCTGAAGGGAGGGTGCAAAGAGGACAGAGCCAGGTTCTTTCCAGTGGTGCCCAGTGACAAGACCAGAGGCAATGGGCACAAATTGAAACACAGGAGGTTCCCTCTGAACATCAGGAAACACTTTTTCACTGTGGAGGTGACTGGGCACTGGCACAGGTTGCCCAGAGAGTTTGTGGGTTCTCCATCCTTGGAGATATTCAAAAACTGCCTGGACACAGTCCTGGGCAACTGGGTCTAGGTGGCCCTTGCTTGAGCAGGAAGATTGGACCAGATGACCTCCAGAAGTCCCTTCCCACCTCAACCATTCTGTAATTTAAAGTCCACTTAATGTCTGCCTCTATTGCATGGGTTAGAAAATAATAATAAAAAAAAATATATCTTTCTTCAAACCTAAAATACTAGGGCTACTAACAACTTAGCAAATGCTGCATATGTCTCTCCTCACTGTTCCCAATAGGATTTGGGTAAGAACAACGAAAATTCTGTTTTGTAGCACACAGGAAATAAGTCTACTATGTGTGGTTTTACAGGGCCGTGTCCTTTCCGGGAGACCCCATTGAGCACATGGGATGTTTTCAATTAGGACTTAGAAGGCTTTGTTTCTATATGTGACAATAGTATGCAACAGTAACAACAAACTTGATCCTTTTTCCAGGCTGGATTAATGTGCTAAATCCCTTCAGCGTTGACTTTTTGTGGAATACTAAGGAAGAAAAAGATTTTTCTCTTCAAAGTTGCATGTGAAATTTGGCAGAAAATCTTTGCTCCTCAGAAGAAAAAAGTGGTTTTGTTTGACAGTAACATGAAGCTCTGGAACTTAAGTTTGAGATCAACTGTGTGTGCTCACATGTGACCTTTCTTTGCATTTTCCCATTTGGAGGCACTTTTCCTTGTTGACCGGTCTTTAGCCATCTCTGAAATTTTGTTTGCTGCAGGACAACTTTGTGCTGCTGAGAATAGAAAGAGGTTGAGTTCAAAGGCGTTGAAATTGGTGCCATATGTGGTCATCGAATTCAAAACAAAACAAAAATAAGAGAGCACAGTCTACTGGCAAAGTCTTTGCAAAGAAGAGATGCCAAGAGAGAACGTTATCAACACACACACACAAAAAGCCAAAAGTGTAGGAATGAATATTCATCAGAACTGTACACAGCTGGAACCATCCCCTGTCCCAGCATTGTAAGCTGACCCATAGCCCTGGTCAGGATCCAGAAGCCACGAGGAGTATAGAGTTGTTCTAGTGAAGAGGTGGTAGATTGAGTCTATGGAGATCTCAGTTTCTTGTTCTTTGATTTAATTGCCCGATAGTGTTTATCTACCTCAAGTAGCACTGTGAGAAATGCATTAAATGCATAAGTGCTTCGACATTAAAATGATGGGAAAGAGACACATCACTACTGAGCTGGTGCAGAAGAGGTGTCGGGGCTTATGAAGATACAGGTTTTGCCTCTCTCCAGTTACTTGTTCCCTATACATTAAATAATCTGAATTTATTAAAGCTTTTATCATCTTTATACTTTCCAGGCTACACAATTTTTTCATCCCTGTTCACCGAATTTGGCAGCTTTGCAGATACTAACCAAATGCAAACATTTATAGCAGGTCAGGGCTTCCCTCACACTGATGAAAGACCCATCATTGACACCTCTACTTTGTCCTGTCCCAAGAAGGTTCAGCAGGGTTGCCACCACCAAGTAATCAAGAAAGTTTCAGAAAAAAATGAGTTATGAAAACTTGATTCACCTTTGTCATTAGTTTCAGGTGTGGTTTAGTTTTCCAAAGGCTGAGCATTGCTTCTGACTCTCTACTCAGTAAGTTAACTTCACCACACTGACCAGTATCTTGTGGGTTTTGCTGTCTTTCAGAACAGAGGGATTTTACATAAAAAAAAAAAAAAATCTTACTGGCTTTTGTTCAGGTCAGTTTTTTCTAGGAATACTGCTCAGCAATTGACCATCTTTTCTGCTAATTATAGCATAGCACTTTCTAGTTCTGTCCCATTATGTAAATAAGCATCTCCACCATAACTGAATAAACTGTGCTAGTTTAACCCCAACTAACTTAATTTCTGTCAGCTTCTGGCTATTACTTTTCCTTCTCCATATGTGTGTTGAGGAATTCGGGTTATTGAGTTTTGACTGGACCCGCTCATCTACCTGTGCTGTGAGTTGGCATAAAACTGACAACTATGGTATGGGCAGGCGGGGTCATTCCTTTGCCGTGATGAATTCTCACTCCGACTGCCCAGCAGCGGGTGAGCAGCTGGTATGGTCTGAAGAAGCCATGACGATTTAGTGTTGTTCAGGCAATTATTCACCCGGTGACCCCACACAGGAAGGGGAATTGGGGAAAAAAAAACAAGGAAAAATGGGGGTTGAAACATAAACAGATTTAATAGAATGAGATTAAATAATGATGAACATTAATAATACTAAAGAACCAATATTGATCCCGATACCAATATAAAATATACAAGGATTTTACTCAGCACATTCTATCTGTGGGAAGCTGTGCACTCCCAGCAGTGGACAGCAAATGTTGGACACTGCGAGTGCTACGGCTTTGGGAGGAAGGGAAGGGCTCAGGGGTCCGGCACCGGGACAAGAAGTTCTCTGGATCACCACCATCAAGGGAGAGAGAGAAGTCCTCGGCAAACTTTCTAATTTATACTGAATGTGACATTCATGGTATGAAGTAATGCTGTTGGCCAGCTGGGGTCAAGTGCCCGGGTCTCGCTCCTCCTCATCCCTGCACCTGACGGGCTCAAAAACACTGAGACCTTGAAACCCACGCACCATAGCTGGCTACAAAGTAAATATTTTCCCAAATTCAGATGCTAGAGTCTTCTAAAAGGCAGTTTTCCCAAGCATTAGAACAGACCTCACTGCAAAGTAAAATTACTGGAAGAGGAATTAATCCTGTGTCGCTCAAACCAGGACAGCAGCCAGGGGAAGGAGGGTGTTTGGGCAGTGAACAAATTGCACAATTTTCTGCATCAGCCCAAGGCTCCCGGCTGATGCGGATTCTCAGCTGGAAAAGGAAGGGAGGACGCCCAAGAAGATTTTTAACCATCAAGGAAACCGCTGCTTTCTGGGAGCTCCCTGAAGTTTGCCCTAATGCAGGTTTTACCCCTCTTCCTCTGTTCTCACAAGACTTTTATCAGTGAAACACCACTGCCCCTGCTGGCACAGCGAAGGTTTGAGGCTGCGAACCTGTCCTGCTGCAGCCCTTGGGGCAGGCTGGCACTCTGTCTCTTTGAAAGGCTGCGCGTTGGCTTTCGTCTTGAGAGAGAACAAGTTTCCTTTACAAGAATACATCATTTTTTTCCCAGCGTTTATCTGATGGCTCCCTCTAGAGAGAGGAACATAAATACTAACCTACTTCACAAATTGAACTTCTTGGATTTGGTCACTTTTAGTCCCAGAAGTGGTTTTGTTACATTTGCTCCCCGTTAGACTCTCTGCCTTTTCAATACCTTCTTTCTCTCGTTATCGAGATGAGTGCTGGTAGGATGACTGCAGGAACAGAGAGTTTTTGAGTCTTACTTGCATTTCAGAATTATCATCTCCTGTAATTAGTCACTAGGTCTGCCCAAATGCACCCAGAACTATGTCTCCCAGCAAAACAAGAGATGTAAGCCTGATGGACGAACAGGGAAATACTCTGAGCTGAGCCAGGAGAGGTCTGGAGCTTCCTGCTGCCACTCAGAGCGGTAACAGCTTGTTTAAAAAAACGGTGGGTGAATGTTGACCAGCACTCATTTTAGATAAGGAGGATCTGGTGTCATGAGAAGTGGCACTTTATTTTTGCATGGAGTGTGAGAGAGCAACACAGGGAACAGAAGAAAGACACGGGCAAAAGGAACAGATTAAAGAAGTTTATAGTTGTCCTTCTCCACTGGAGTCAGCGACCACCGGGTTGTTCTCCGAAAGAATAACTCCATGTTCACTCTCTGCTCCCTGAGTTAATGAAAACTAGTACTGCTCCTACTGCTATGGCTTTAGAAAAATGCTCTGTTATTCCAAAAATATAATCGGTGATTGAACTGAAAATTGAAAGGGCTGGCCCAGGGCTGTGTCCCACCAAATAAATTGTTTACATTGAGGTATTCAGCATTGACTTAAGTCTGTTTGCACTGAAGCCTATAATAAATCTCCCGTTTCTTTGAGCCCAGGCAGGGCACATCCAACATCCCACCTGAGTCACGTTTAACAGGAAGGGGTGTCTGTGCTTGCGTCTCGTTCCCAGCGAGTGTGGTGAGTTGCACAGCACAGAAGCTGGCGGGTGTGTTGGTGCAAATGCAAATAGTTGGTGTTTGCCATTTAGCCCCAAAAGAAGATATGTATGTGGAAAGGTCCTGCTATTCAAAGGCAGACAATTGTTTATATCTTTAATCAACCACAGGTTATTTTTATTTTGGCTTTTTTTACAAAGAATAAACATGGCCCAGAAATGAAACTTAGGAGAAGAGGAAGTGCAGTTTACAAAATCGTCCAATTTCTGTGACATTGACCTCCTAAAATTTTCACCCAAGAGAGAGAAATGTTTAAGTGGCACCTGCATCAGTGCTGCGCTGCCCATGGGCTGTGCCTTTCCTTTAGGACACGGGGGGGGGGACACACACTCCTCTGCAAAATCCCCGAGAGCAAAAACCTTCCGACTAGGTGACTTCATGAAACGAAGAAAAATGCAAAAGCCTTCAGGATGTGACAAACCAATCGAGGTCAGAGTCATATAAGCCTGAAAGCCGACATAAGAAGTGTTGGGCTGAGCGTGGCAAGGGACGTGCAGTAAGAACCGCCGCTGTGCTGCTTGTTCCGCTCCTGTAAACCAGGTGTGTGCTGAAGTCCTCGGCCTGCCCTGCTTAGCGAGAATTTGCACCACCTTGTATTTCTGGTGATGTGTCACTGGACGTGGTTTTTCTCTTGCCCCTAAAATTTTATAGGTGGCACTAAATGTATTTGCTTACACGCAGGTACAAGTCATTCTGAATTGCATTAACACAAAGCATCTGGCCGGCTTTACAGCCACATGGCGCGCCTGCTCTTGTGGAAAAGGGCTGAATTAAAGCATCATCAGGACGATAATACCAAAGTGTGGGAGACACCGGATTTTTTTTCTAATCACTGTCCTGTGTTTTAATTCTTTTTAAATCACAAGTGCTCTTAAACCATAGTATCATCTGGCTCTTTTACACTGTGACCAAACTTTGATTACAGCAGTTTTCATACTTTTGGCTTAATTTTTAAGCTGTGACTGAAAATAAATAAATAAAGGTTATTCAAATACATCAGTACAGAATATGGACTGAAATAGATGTTTTATATATATCGTGCACTTTTGGTTATTTTTATGAACTATTTAAATACCAGTCATTACACTTTTATTCTATACTGCAGAGCTGAGAAGCAACTTGACTTAAATACTCAAGGATGCAAATGTTTTTATTAGCTTTACAGCTACTGGATAGAGAAATGTAGTTACTATATATGCTTTCAGCTACGCTCAGTAACTGTATTTCAGAGTTTGAACCATGTAAAATGTTAATACTGGACTTCTAGGAAATAAACATCTGTACAAATCCTGCTGTTGTTTTCTTTCACTGTAGCGCAAGAAGGAGTTAAGTTACTAAAATGAAGCAATGGTTTGGATGCTGATCCAGCCTCTTCAGGAAGAGCTCCGACAGCCTGATGTCTCTCAGCACTGCTTATCATGGGAGAACTTATTTCAGGGCCTCCCCAAGAGTAAAGGCTTTATTTCCAAGGAGACTGACAATAGGCTGAAAAGAGAAGTCTTCTCTAAATTGGCACTTATTAGGATGTCTTTGAATAATGAGTAAATGCAGATATCTTTTGGGAAACTAAATTAGGCAAAGCAGACATAGTGAGTTCTCCTCTGCCCATCAGCATGGCCTCTAGCTACTAGTCACTGTAGCGAGCTCAGGAATGCCCATGTTATATTCGTGTCTGGGTCTGTTGTCCTACCACACTTGTCCACTGCCATATGTCAAACAATAGCACAGCTTGGTTGGGTTCTGTATGCAGTTTGCTATCAAACACAGTTCAGGAGAAAACGTGTTTACCACTATTGTTATTAATAGTCTTGGCTTGGCAGTAAATCTGCAATATGTAAGACAAAATGAATCCCACCTGACTGCCTTAGTCTGAGCTGGTTGTCTTCACCATGAGTAGAAAGGTGTAGGAATGTACGGGTTGTTTCTAAATTAGATCCAGTAAATCACTGTGAAAAAGCCTGTTTTCTCTCTACTGATTTACACTGAGAATCCCAATGAATAATTCAAATGTGCACAGGTCAGGTAAGATGAATCCCATCCTCTGTGTCTGGAAATAAACAGTTCCAGGCAAAATACAACCCTCTCATCAGGAGTTGGACTTCTCCTCTAAAACCTGTGCCCCCCAGTGTTCCCTTCCCCCTCTTAATCCATTCATAATGATAAAGCAATTCCCTTTGATCTTTCACAGAAATGGCAAGCACGTACAGCTTAGCACATTATTTCTTTTCACGCCCAGAGTCATCCAGCCATTTCTCTGCTGAATCCAGCCCTGTCTGGGTGCGGTATGTGTTGAAACCTCCCACTTCATGGTGTCTTGACATAAACGGGATAATATTCAGCCCAGGCTCCATAAAGTAATGTGGAAGGCATTTGGCAGCATTCCTAAATTCTTGCTGTTTAAACATGAGGAAGCAGATCACTTCTGCATACCAGCACTGATTTATAGAAACTGAAGGCTGTGAGGAATCCTTCCATTTAAACTAAGCAGGCAATGCAAGAGAAAGTTTCTGCAGTCCCAGTTATAGGTTTGAGCCCAGTCGCCCTCATGCAGTGAAGGAAGCCACCAACCTGTCAAATACAGTGGTTAAATATTGTTTAAAACATTTACTACTTCTTCCCTGACATCTTTCACAAGGGCTACTGAAGGTACATTCCTCTGCGTTTCTCTGGATGCCGAGTGTCTTAAAAGTTGGGTAACTTCACAAAGCCTTGGGGTTTATTGTAATGCTTCCCAATTTTTCTTCCAATTCAAAGAATACAACCTTGAGACAGCAGGTGCATATTCACAATAGGAAAGACACTCGGCAGCAGAAAAAAAGTTGCAGGCACCACTCTCCCCCATGATGAGAACACCTGAACACGATTTCTTTTTAACAGGCCTACGGCATCCTACTTCCCCTCGACAGCAGGCACACTACAGTACTGTTACTGTGTAATTAGAAGCTTTGTGGTTATGCTCTGTCAGTAGTGACACTTAAGTTCCCGGAGAAGTGGATTTAAACTTCTGGGAGAATTCTTCCAGCACCTCCATTAGCTTCTCCTCATCCTCTGGTGGACTGTGGGTGCTTGCCAGGGGTAAGTGTGTAGGGACTGGTTGCCTGTCTGGAAAACAAAAAAATAAGAACAATTCTCATGGGTACAGCTAACTACCTCTTCTAGCCCAAAGGACATTTTTCTGCTCGGCTCTATACTGCCCAAACACACCTCATGGTCTTGAAGCCAGGAAACTTACCTTCCAGGTATCTGTAAACAATGCGAATTAGGCATATCTTCCAAACCAGAAACTGAACTAATTTCTTTCGTATTCTGGAACTAGAGTGATTGTCCTTTAGCTTGACATGACTTAAGAGTGAGGAAAAGACCTCACTTGCAGCTAGGGACGGTATACAGGAAGGCCTTACTGGGGGGTTTACACCTGCTCCCTGTTAACGAGCATAACTCCTGGAGAAAAAGACCAATAACTTGAGATTACTGCTGCAGGCAGAGGTTGCTTTTTCAGCATGAGACAGGGTTTTTCCTTGCCTCCTGGACAAAGTTTCTAATGCTATTCAAAATCCCCAGCTGGGACTTTGTAGTTTGGATTATATCTTAAAATGCTTTTTTTTTTATCCTTAAAAATAAATGCTTAGATACTAATTGCTAAAGAACTTATGCTAATTGCCAAATTGCCATAAGTAACATGTATCCAGTGTAAAGGTGTCTGACCAAATCTGCTCAATCTGATGCTTTGATTGTTTTTCCAAATCTCATACTCCTCACTCACTCTGTGTAAATATAGCTATATCACCCTCCATTCTAAGGGATTCTTCTCTAAAAAAACATGGTATCTAGAGCCTGGGAACCTTATGACAGTGCTCTCAGATGTCTATGAAGCAACTGTCAGAGCGCTGGTGCAGCACTGTTAGTCTATTTTAATAGATCCAACTTCAGCAGTAGCCAGCTGAGACTAAAAGAGCCGTTGCAACACTGGGCAGCAGATTTCTCTGAAAACCTATCAGGCTGCCATCAGGCTTCCCAGGGGAGCGGAGATGTTTGCTCTGTTAAGAGCAAATGCTCTAACTGGCTGCACACACAACATAACCTCTGCTTATGGAAAACTGTGGAGAGAGAAACATGCAAAGGAACGTTCCCTTCTCCATCACTGAATATGAACTGCTTCCTACCAAACTGCAGTGCTTCTAGTAGCCCATGCTAAAGTTTGGGAACTATGTGTGAAAACCAAGTTCAGCATCATGGAGAAGATGCTTCTAGTCTTTGGAAAGCAGAACTCTGTCAAACATTTTTTATTCATTTTGGCAGATGCAAAGAATTCTGGTTGTACAAGTCATCTTCTCACTTCCCATGTTTTTTACTCAGGGGAAAAAAAAATGCTGGCTTTGGTTTGCACTCAAAGGGAACAGAATAAAAGAGAACGGAGGAAATGGAAGGAAGGTGTGACTGATTCAGGAAATGGCTGTCTAGGACCAGAAGAGCAGGGTTTGTGGTAAAGTGCTCCTGCACACAAACCCCTTTACTGAAAGGGCCTGAACAGGGTCCATACTAAGCTGTGGCTTCCAAAGGGCAGTAGGAGAGAGAAATAACTGACTTCATCGCTATTTTATAAGCATGGGACATGGAAATGGGACTTCTCATGCAGCCTTAAGAGCAGCCATGCCAAGACCAAAGCTCTCAAAAGTCATCATTTATAGCTAAAGAGCCACGGTACGTTCCCAATTTACTAAAGCTGGGGGTAGACAAAGGGCAGAGGCAAGACCCTGGTGGAATTATGATCTAGAGCAAGAACAATTGAGCAGAAGCATTAGGACCAGAGGAAGGTGATAGGACTATGAAAAAGGCAAAGCCTGGTTCTACAAAGACTGATGACCAGCTGGGCTGTAGGATTTCAGCATGCACCACATGAAGACATTAAAAAGGTCTGGTTAAATATCTGTCAACCAACCCTGTGTGACTGTCTGGGAGGGGACAGAAGGGACAAAGTCAACCCAACTCCAGAAAATTCTGAACTTCCTGCATGCTCTGCCTAGAAGTTCAGTGAGTCAGAATTTGAGTGCCGCATCCAACAAAAGTGCTGGGCTTCTGTAAGCAATTACCCTGAGCTTTGCCTTTCTCCTACTGCAGTGTCCTGCATCACCATTAAGACATCTATGCTTCCAGCTGCTTCCTGTCATTTGCCCGGGAGAAAAGAAAGGCTCTGCCATATTTTCCCATTCCCTATGCTTACAGTGCCAAAAATTGCCACTGTCCTCAAGACTCTGCCCAGCGTTAGAGAAAGGGGAAATTGGCCGTTTTACTAGCATGGAACGGTAGGAAGAAGACCCTGTCAAAGCAAAGCCAACCCCTGGTGCTCTGTGAGAAGCACGCTAGTTTCCCAACATCATAAAAGATGCTGTTTGACTTCCGTGATTCACCTTCACTTGGCACAGTCATTTTCATGAAAAAAAAAACCCAACCCTCCCTACAGAAATGCTTTGAAGCCTTTATCAGCTCCTTTAGAGGACAAAAGCAGGAACATAACAACACAGTCATTTGCTGGTTGCACAACGCTCACTCACTCGAACCTCTAGTCCTGGAACAATTCTGAGAAATACTTTATTCTTTGAACAACAATTGCCTGGTTGAGCCTTCATCCCCCTTCCAGGCCAGAAGGGGACCCTACAGTTCAGGCAGCTTAGTGATCTCCACTACTACACAATGTAAGACGCTGCCACCTTACCTTGGAAGAACAAGCCGCTCGGTAACTTTGTTGCTTCAGATGATACTGCCAACCATACAACAGTATCAGCTCCCTGGGCCTCTGTGCGCAGTGTATTCTTCATCTTCTGATGGAAATCTGGCATTGCTGATCTCACAGCTAGAAAGAGTAACAATGGAATGGTGGTCTGCCATGCAAGGCGTTTTTTGATTGAAAAAACGAGAGCAGCTTAAAATTGCCATTGTGAGTGTAGGAAGAAAAGAAGGCATCTCAGAGTTTATGAAAGAGAACAAGTATTTCCCCATAGCTAGGAGTACAATGACTTGTGGTGGAATACTGCTAAACTGATAGATGATCCGCCAGTTGTTTATTTGGGTCAAATTACAGGGACAAAACTAGCAGGAGCTGAGAACAGGATCAGCAAGAGGTTCCTGAGCCAATTCCATTCTAAACTGCAAAGAAATAAGACATGAGGGAAATAGAAATACCAAACCCCAGGTATTCTAACAGGATTTTTAGCTCTTATTTTCTCACCAGTTTTAAGAAACCAGCTGCAGCACTGTATTTAAAAACTGTATGGTTAACAGTACCTAAACCAACTACATAATTCATGTTTAAACCCTGGTTTCTTCTTATTTTGCCCAACAGGTGATGACTGAAGGCCCACTCCTTGCAGCTGTTTATTTTGGGGGCTTGGAGAGTCCTTGAACTTTACGGTGGGATAACTTTATGGTTCACTAGGTTTGAAATCAACAAACGGTGTGCAAAAATAAATGTATTTTAAAGAAAAAGCATTACTAGGATATTTAGTCGGGAAGGGCAGTTTTCAAGCATAAAGTACACAGGATAAATGCTTCTGTCATCAGAAGCAAATATGGGAAACTGTGTCCCCAGAAAAGACCTAGAAATTGGATTGCTAGTCTGCATCCCGAGCTTGGGTGTTAGGGGCTGGTAACATATTGCGGAACGCAACATGCATACTGGATAACTGACGCCGGCCTGCCTGCTGAGACACAGCCACTGAAGAACAGCTGCAGCTCAGACAAAGGGCTGTCTGGCCAAACACGGTGCTTCTCGATGGCAATAAATGTTTAGAGGAAGAGCAGAGGAACAGGACTTGCACAATGGTGCATGCTCCATTTTTCTATATGCCCTTGCAAACTCCCAACAGCTGCACGTTGGTACTCACAGACGGAAAAGCTCTTATCTGTGTGTTTAACAGTCCCACTACAAATGTAATTTAGCTTAATGTACTACGGTTCTGCTGTGCATTTGTGCAGGGCTAGATTCATTCATTGCCCATTATTATTCTCTGGCTATACACAGATGGCAGACACTGTGCAGAACAGAGCTACCAAGGGGGTACAAAACTACTTCAAGCACCAGTCTGGAGCCAGGAAATCACTGCACCTGTTGGAGGAATCTACCAGAAAGTCTCATTTCTCTTTGCTTTTATACTAGGCCTGAAAAGAAAAAAAAAGGAAAATATAGTCAGAGTGAGCGTCAAGCAGATGTTACCTGGAGTGTCTGCCCAGCCGGGGTGCATAACAGAGAAATGGATATTTCTGTGAGCTTTTGCCCATTGTTCCGTCAAGACAACTTGCTGTCTCTAGGATAGATCAAAAAGAACCAGACTAGCATCAAGTTCAATAGCCTGTCCACCAAGTTAGTTCCCAGACAGATAAACTACATCAGATGTACTATAAATGCCAGGGCATTTATGTATATAAACTTGCTCATCCTGATCGGATTTATTGGATAATTTTGTCAGAGACCACCATGGTCATCGCAATCCATATCCTGGCCACAAGCTTACTTTTAAAGGGGTTACACTGCTTTTACTGACCACATCTACTTGCTGCAGACCGCAGGTAAGAACTAAGCAGGCAGAAAGGGTTTGTCAGCTAAAGACAGTTTTCCCCCTTGAGACTTAAATCAAATCAAAAGAAAGTCTAGCCACGCTCTCCGTGCAAGATGGTATGCACTCGTAAGTGCATGCCATCATACTCTTGAAGATTATTGGTTGTGCCTCTCCATACAGGTTGGATGCAATGGGAAAGCAACAGTGAACAACAGGCTTTTGGCGAAGCAGATGGCATAAGCCGCCTAGCAAACAAGTGCTGGGCTTTGTTTTCAAAACCATGGACTGTACCTTGTTTTGTGCGTACACCATAGTTCCGTCAAATGTCCCATTTCCCGACTGCAAGTCAGATATGTTTAATTTTTGAACTAGCATGCCCCCAGAAGAAACAGTTATCTGTAATCAAATGAATGAAAAGCAAATGAATGAAAAGCAAATGAATGAAAAGCAAAACCAGGAACTCCACACAACCACACTCATGCATGTAATGTGGTCTTCAGGCCATATTTTGAAGTCCCTAGGGAGCAGGATTCCTCTGCGTATGTGTGGAGCATACCTGGAGATGAGGTGTAAGAAACAGAATTTTTTTTAGAAAGTGATTTTCTTTTAAAGTGGTGTTGACTCCTTCAGGGAACTTCGTGCTTCTTCCTTTTGAAAAGTAATCAGGAGAAAGAAAATAGCAGAATAGCACTATTTGTAGTTTATGTATTTAGCATTTATAGAAGCTAATTAGAAACAAGAGACTGTACAAAACTTGGGAAATTTCATTTAATAAAAATGTACCTGCTGTCATATTTTACACCAAAATCTGAAAGGTTCTTTTAAGCCAGTACTCCTGTTATAGGTATTTTGCACTATGCTGCAGGAGGTAACTTGCCCCAGGAAAAGTAAGAGGAAGTTTCCAAAGGAAGAGTTTTACTTTGATTTCCAATGAAGGGTTGAGAGTAGCAGGCAGGAGCTTTGCCTTGGAGAAGGAGGTTGTTGTTAGCAAAATCCAAGAGGATTCTAGAGGTGCTCAACAGCATTATAACCAATCCTGTGTTGCTGGCACAGTAAAAGAAACACTGTCACAAACCAGAAGATAAGAATAGTAAAATACCACTTTTCAACAGCATCGCAGACTCACCACTCTGGCATCAGCTTCTTTTTCCAGGAGGGGCAGCAAGGCAGTTGTCAGAATGTATGTACCTAAAAGACAAACAAGGACCAACACTAACTTTTCTTTTTAAAAAAGCTTTCTTCTCTCCCCACCCTCTATAATGACCCAAAGCCAAAGCGTCCTTATTTCTGAAACTTGATCTGAATTTAATGATGATTTTTTTTGCTGCTCTACCTGCAATATACCAAGTTAACTTGTAGCGGTCCACATTGCTGCATACTTACCAAAAGGCACAGTTATTTTCTAGACTTTTAGGTCTATTGTACCTATAGAGCAAACTGCTCTCTTCACTCAGCCACGACTCTGAAGGCAAAATGGCTCAGGTATGGATTTCCTTGGCAGTGAGGTGATGCCAGGGAAGAAATAGGGAACGCACTTCCCCTCCATGTGTGGCATATACACACATATCTATGCCGGGTCACAAACAAGAGAAGGAAACTGTGCTTCACACTTGTGTTTCTTAGGCCCTCACATATGCACTTAAGACTCATCCATTTTTATCTTCTCACTGTGAAATTATTCAGAGTACCCCGACACTTTTGATTTGTGTTGCACACAAAAACTGCCTCTTAAATCCCCAGCATGACTATTACAGAATATAAGGAACCCTTGGGGGAAAAAATACTAATGTTGCGTGCCCAAGGCTGAGCTAAGATTACGTGGGGAAACTGAACTGTGTCCTTCTCCACTGTAATTGTGTTCATTTAGCATAGATTTGTACACGTCAAACAAATATATTCCATTACAGCTGTTACCATGACCAGCAAAGTTTGTTATTCAAAACATTGTTCAACCACTAGTGTGTTTGATTCAGACACACCTAGTGATGTTTCACCCGCTCAAGTGCAACACAGGGCAATCTCTTCAGAGATACAGTTTAAAAGGGAAAAAAATTAAAGGTATTTAAAAAAATGTTTAATTCAAAATGAATCTAGCCCCATTTAGTCTAGTTCTTCTTCATCAAGTGTAACACTTCCCTCTCATCTCCACAAATGGCTCTACAACAATTCTATGTCAGTGATAAACATATTTTTTTCCATGAGCTACCGAGGCCATGTTTTTCACTAGACATGAAGGCTTCAGCATCTGTCTTTATAACCTCTCTTCCACAGAGGCAATAAGATCACCCAGCTAAAATACAGCATGTTTATAAATATGCTACCAAAATCAAACATGTTACATGCTTGGTGAATAAACTGTTCATTTTCCCCGTCAGTCACAGCAGTCTTCATTTTCTCTATGTAATCAGAGGGACATCCATATGCACACAATATATTTAAAACCCTGGCAAATCAGACAAAGCGAATGCACAGCAGATGAGTAAATGCAGCCTGTCTTCAGCAGAAAATGCAAGCAAAGGCAGTTGCCAGTGAATAACGAGAGCCTGTACATCTCCCCTGATAGTGGCGGGGAGACTGAACAATGACATCATTAGGACAAGAACTACTGCTGATTGTCACGGGAGACTGTCACGATGTAAAAAAAAAAACAAACCCCAAAACCACTTCAGTACAAGCTGAGAGCCTGGATTAAATTTTGATTTGCTATGGATTCTTCAAATGCAAAGTAACATAATGTCTTGATTAAATACGCTGCACTTCCTAAAGGCAGAGCTGCAATGCACCAGCTACAAGAATGCTTGATTTTACTGTTCTGCAGATTAATTTACACTTTTAAGGGGCTTCATGTTGGTTTGTTAATTCTAAAGGGATGGGAAGATGAATGCATTAACATTGCCTCATTAACAACTGGGGTTTGTTTTGTTTTCCAGCTGGATGAGAGAAACGTTCTACGCCAAAAATCCTGCTTATAGCAACTACAGCTTGTCAGAAGTTTATGTGCTTATTTAAAACCACAAACTAACTGCAAAGCCAGTGTCTCCTCTCTTCCTCAAGTTTATAAAGAATTCAGTAAATCCCACAGAGCCAGAGCATTCAATCTTTTTGCCCCACAAAACCACTTGCTCATTTGCTTTGAGACAGTGCAAAAAGACCAGTTTTGATCCCAGCTTCCTATGGTAAGCACTAGTATCTCAAAACACACACAGATGCGACACATCAGGCATTAAGACTGAAGCATTTCATTTCTCCCACTACTAAATATTTCAACAACTATAGTCCCTGGTTTAAGTGTTCGAACACAAATTCCTTAGTAGTTTAACAAGTATACTTGGCTATCATATGTTCTTTTTTGCATGGGCTGGTCTGTCAGGCAAAATAACCTGGACAAGAAATTTAGTACAATAATAGCAAAATAGATATACCTTATTAATAAGGTATATTGTTGGTTGGCATACATCATCATTGACTGAAACCTCTGCATTTTTATTCACATAAAAGCTGGCACTTAGTTTGATAGTTACGTTCAAACAAATAGGACTGAACAATGTGAAGTACAGCCAGTGGAGAGGCCTGGCACAGCCTTGTACCTCATGACATGTATTTGGCCAAGCACAGCTGTATTACAGCATGCAGTAATACAGAAATAAATTTCTAAGTAAAAGGGGAAGCCGCAAATGAATGTGTTGCCTGTCACAGTCCTTATAAAAACATGAATTGCATTAAAAATATAAAAACAAAAAAGGAAAATTCTTATTCTTAGTAAAAAATATTTTGCAAGGAAAACCAAGACTGATTTGGTAGAAGAAACTACATTCCCATCTCTCCCCACTTAAGGAAATCGAGGCAACATCCAAATTTTACATCCTTTTGCTAATAATTGATTATTAATATCAATGTACTGGACATCTGACTTTCCAAAATGAACACTTCAGCATTCTAGTACGTTTCCTTGACACAAAAATCATTTTCGTCTGTTAAAGGAGAAACCTCCTCCCACAGAGCTTAGTTAAAAATAGTAAAGCATATCAAATGTGATTAATGCTTAATTATCACTGTGTTCAAACTGTACAGGTTTTTTGAGGTGGGTTTTTTTTTTTTTTAATTGTTTAAAAAGACCAAGAGAAAACACAAAGATGCACAGAGGGAAAGACGATTATCAACAGTGATGTGCCTTGCACTGAAATCATTAAGCATTGTGTATCTTGGTGAACTTGCCTCTCCTCTGAGAGGGCCTTTGGGATTCTGCCAGAAACAAAGGAAAACCTTTTTTCCCAGAAAACAAGAACTGCCACTACTCCTGGGTGATTCTGGAGAAAGTGTGTCCTTGTCTCAAGCAGATACTCTGTAAATGGAGATGCTCAGCCTTGAAGCCACCACGTTTCCCAGTGCCTGTTCCCCAGCAGTCGTATCCATGACAGAAGAGGAACCGAGAGCCCTCTGGGACACATGGCAACTGGGAGCAGGATGTTTCTGTCTGAACAGCTCTCCTGGACTACGGCCCATTTCTCACCCAGGTCTGAGTGCCCGTGGAAAAGAGTGGGCTATTTTGAATTACTCACACGGCAGAAACTCAACCAGCAGCCTCTCTCTCACATGCATCTCAGACCCAGCAGGCAGGGAGCTATGAGTACACCTACAAGGCAGTGCTGGACATATGGCTGTACTGCCTGCAGAGGCCAGACTCTTATACATCACTTTTCCTGCCATTGGAAGGTATATTGTCTATGTAGCCTTAAAGCTTGACTCCCACTGGTGTAACAGTGGGGGGTGTGGGGGTGTGGAAATCACAGTGAAGTGGTATACAATTCTTCCCTTTGAAAAGGAGTACTTGCTGTGCCGCAAAGGAGTCCAGCAAGATGAATTTCAGAGCTTGCTCAGAAGTAGCAGGAACGCAGAAGGCGGTGAGTAACCATCCAGTCTATCGCACCCACGTACAGGATTTCATCTTGCCCTTGCTGAACTCTGCTGAGGTGAAGAGTTGACTACAGAAACCTAGTGGACAAGCTACAGCCCTGTTCGGTGTAATGAGGTTTGACACAGTACTTGCTGACCATGTTTTCTCCAGTTAAAGAGGCTCCTGGAATTGATGCACAGTTTCTTTTAAAGATAAACATCCTTTCAACATTTGCTTTTCTTTGGAAAAATTCCTGTAAGTTTTATGTCTTGAAGCGGGGCTCACATAATAGGAAATCATGTATAATACAGCGTAATAAATAAAACCTTCCTATAAGGATACAGCAACTCCACCATTACACACCATTCAACCAACTCTATCATATGGTAGATTAGACAGTGTGGGTTGTCAGTCTCTGTATTACACATGGTAATTCCAGTAAAACCAACAAGCATGGCACTTATTGAGAACACAGTTTGTTCATACACACTCCCTCCCAAGTGCTGATCACATTAATGTTTAAGTTTCATGTTTACTTGCTCAAAAAAAAAAAAAAACCACCCAAAATCACCATGCATTCCCTTGTGGCCCGTTTTGTAATTGCTCCGCTTACTCTGAGATCTTCTCAATTTAGTTGAGTATCTGATATTGTGTTGCAATTAACAACTCTCATTTTTAACCTCATACAGTGAACCTCTCTGTCAATCTGTATGAGCAGTAATTCAGTGGTTTCACAATCACAGAGTGAAACTTTAATAATGCAAGTGTAGAAAATGAGGAGCTCTTACAGAGATAAACATTCAATTCGTACACCAAGTTGTTTTAAAACCCCCCCATAACCTACAAAAATCAGCCTGTCTGCTTCATAAACTCCTAAATAAAATTAGGCTACCTTTCATGTGACCTGAAGTAGAAGCTGAGGGGACTTCACAGAAAAAATTATTGTTAGATCTTGCAGGAAGGTAACTCTGCACTTTCTTGCAACAGTTAGTTCACCATGGATCCCACCATCTCTACCAGAGTATAGCCAAAGTGAATGCTATCCCCATGCAAGGGACAGAAGTCTACAGTGTATTAGACACTGATCTTTCCCACAGAAGGCTACAAATCTTTTTGTACTAGAACATGAAACTAACCAAAACATAGAATAGCCTTAACAGAAAATATAAACAAACACTGTGAAGGCAGATTTCCAAAATGCTGGTGTTGTAACTCAGCTTTAGCCTGCTAAAACCTGGGAGACTCCTTAGGATTCATATACTTCAGACCTGGAAATCAACAGGATATCGCATATAATAATAGTACATGAACACATACTCCTATCTGCTTTACAAATCTAAAGTGACCCCAAAACCTGTACTTTAAAATTGATTTATAAAGAAAATAATGGTTTCAGCTGAAGCAATATTGTAAAGCCACCTCCTGTTTATAACATCAAATTAATTGATGATGCAATTATTGCAGACCCCAGTGTCTTGGTGGATTCTAGAATACTTTTTGCTTGATGTTCTATCTGGCAATTAGTGGTAAATTGTTGGTGAGGTTTTTAATCTGCTAACATTCAGATAAGGGCAGGCAGCCAGCACCACACTCGGTGAAGTTTTCCATCTGCCTGAGCTTTGCAGTATTATTAGGAACAGTGTTATTTCAACTGTGAAAAAAGTGGGAACAAAAAAAAAAAGTTTTATTGTACAGATTTCAATGGCTCATTCATCTGGTAAAAATCAGTTAAATTGGCTTGCTTTTCTTATGTCCAAGTCTTTAAAAAAAAAAAAAAAAGAAAAAAAGAACAAACTGACATTCTTCCTTGACCTGGTTATCTTTTCAAGCCTTCAATTTATGCAGTTCCAAGTAAGAGACATCCCTGAGTATTTTTCCTGAGTACAAGATCAGGAATGAAGATTTTAGTGTGCTGTCTCTGAGGGCCAATTCCACCCCACCAGCAATAACTGAGAGTGTATGGGAAAAGCTAATGAACATGAAAGACAAAACAAAGGTTTATGTTTCCCTTGAATTACAAAGCTCAGCTCAATAAGGGTTCCTATGTGTCCTGGGAACCCGGGCTTCAGCATAGCTAGTGGATGTACAATTATATTCAACCTTATCCTTTCACATAGCACCTCTCATCTGTAAGTCTCAAAGCTCTTTAGAAAGAAAATTGGTATCATCGGCTCCTTTTCACGGCAAGGTTATCTTGCCAAAGATGAGGCACTGACCTTATGGTAGACTGACAGCTGCTATCCCAGTTGCCTGACTTACCAGTAGTTCAGAACACAGTCCACCAGGCAATGCCAGCTTGTGCAAAACACCAGTCAGATATGGTTTACTTGTATGGAATGGACTGACAAATATTCATACAGGTTAGACAATTTACCATAGATGGGCTGCACTGGTACTGCGGTAGAAAAGCATCTTGCTTCCTCTGGCCCTACCTCTTCTTGCACATAGAGGAAATGTATAAGGCTATATCATTAAAACATGAGAGCACATTAGACTGAAGAAAAGATGCATACTGGGAGCATCATTTATTTATCTCTGAGTGTGTTTTAGCATCCCCTTGGCTGGTAAGTAGCAATAAAAATGTAACATATATGCCAGTTTTCCACATCAACCAAGAAGATGTGTTGAGTAAAAGTAAAGTGAGGCAGGCTATAAAATAAGGGAACAAGGATTGTTTCAGCTCTAAATGTCTGGTGCTTCAATAAGAACACGTTTCTGTTGTCTCCACTTGCATACCAATGCTGACAGGTTTTTTTCCAAAATGACTGAATACTGTCAGTTTGAATAGTCTTTGATGGGAGTTTTACTAAAACAAGTACAATAAAATTAATTAAAAAAAAGCGTTGACTCAGAAATCTGCAAGTCTCATCAGAATAAATGATTGCTTGTCGCTGCCCACCTCCTGGATACAACCCTGAGTACAAGGCCAGCCCACAGGAGCAAACATAGGGGCAACAACACACAAACTAAAGGATACACAAATAAAATCTGCCAACTAGGATCGGCAGCTCCCCAGGAAATCAGCTCACAGTACCCCAAGTCAGTCGCTTAATTTCATACTGAAGGTGTGATTCAATCAGCAATGTGCCATTTCAGACTCGTGTCTGACTAGAGCTCTCGCATTACAGTCTAAGCGCTCCATAGTTATTCTCACTCTCTGCACTTTCACTGAGCTCCAGCAACCAGAGCAACAGTTCTTGGGGATCTAGCAGGGGAAAAGAGGTAAGGTATTTCATGTGATAGCAACAACAGAATCACAACAAGCCACGTGGCGTTTGTGGCCATGCCCCATTTTAAGGATGCTAGGCACCAGCACAGATACAGCTGCCACTGTCTGCTCAAAGCAGTTTAGAGTTTGAACTTTAATATTCGACAAACCATACAAAGCCTGAACTATCAGCCTGCATTTTTCATTTCCACGACCTTCACCCACCTGTATATTCTGACAATACCAGAGAGGGCTCTGCAGCTCCTATTTCAGTGAGCCATCCTCGACTAGCCAGTCAGTGGTATTGCACATTAAGGGAAGTTTACTTTCTATTCTAACCAGTATAATTTTTGTACATACTTATCTACCAGGGGACTTATGCATTCATTTTTGTCCCATGTATGTTCAAGAAAAAAACAGGATATAAAGTATGTTCCCCAAGTCAGATTATCAATTAGAACTGAACTCTAACATTCATTATGCTTGAAAACACACTAACAAGTCAGTCGAGAGGAAAATACTCCTAGTTTGGATTTAAAGGCTCCACAGCATTTTAGACACCTAAATGAGCAATTCTACAGCTTATATAAATGTTAATCAGATACCAGATACAGAATTCAAAGACTCTGCCTTGCATTTAAAGCATGTTATAGTTCAGAGTCTTGCATTTTTAGATAGTTACAACTTACAAAATCCTTTTCTAGACCAGAGCTAAGATCCAGGATAGAAACAAACAGTGAAAGAAAGATGGAAGGAACACCCTGCATGTGAAGATCTGAAAAAAAAAAAAATAAAAAAAAAATCAACTTAATATTATTCCATCTTATTTCTGCAGAAATCGGGCAGTCATGATTGTTTCTATGCTGCTGCTGAGGGGGACAACTGCAGATTTTCAAAACAGGGGCCTTGAGTCCGTGTCACCCTTCAGGCTTTAGCTTTTCTGGGGAAAGAGACAGAGAGGGGAACTTAGTTTGTTCAGACCACATTCTAATTTACAGCCAACCTATATACCAGCCATATCTAATTTAGCTAAGTTTTTCTCTGGGAACTTATAACCACAGATAGTTGCAGATACAGAAATAACTTCTCCAAAGTAAAGCATGCCCAAAGGTACCTAGTGCTTAGGGAAATGACTTAACACAGCATCTACTCTGATATGCATTTCTCCATCCAGCTTTCTCCTACTATGACTCCAGCAGATATGATTTATTACCCCAACTCTGAAGGAAAAAATACTGCACTGTTGATAGCATTGGTCCTTCATGTGTGTCTGACCTGCAAGCACAGAAGCTTTCTCTTGCACAGACAGCCTCTTCCAGCTCAACCAAGTCCCACTGCTCTAAAAGCTTCAAAATTTAATCCTCATTGTTGCCTAGAGAGAACCAGTCTAAGCAAACAACCCAGTCCTTGTCTGAACTCTGCAGAAGTTGGACAACAGAGGATGACTTATCTGTTTTACCTTATCTGCTCAAATATGCAATCACCTCCTTGATCTTCTTACATAGTCATGCAGGAAGTGATACACAAATGAATAAAGGAGATCTATATGTAACGTTCATAAAGGACAATATGGGCATTTTCCTAGTTTGCTACAATCGTAATTCAGCTTCCTCTGTGCAGCTGTATATCTCTAGTGAGGCTGATTTACAGCTGGGAAAGGACAACCTGCTGCTTCTACTTGTGTGATAAAACCTAATTCAATTGATGCACTAGTACAATTCCTCAGCAATTAATTTAGTCAATGTTTAGAACTAAACCAAAATATGCTTTCATGTTCAGACTGTTGTATTTGTTTCACTCTGCTTCACTCTGGAAGAACTGCACCTTTGTGCATTGCTGGATTTTTGTTTGAAAGACCACAAGAGGGTTAAACTAATTTAAGGTGAAAAAATTTCTCAAAGTAGAAGGTTCTTGTACTTCTGCATCCAGGGGAAAATCGATGGCAAAACAAAATTCATTTTGAATTTTGGCCATGAGAAAAAAAATAATGTTAGCAGAAGATTAATATGAAGAAAATGAATCTGTGCCTTTATACTTGAGTTAATTGTCAGTTTAATGTAGTCAGACTTGCAGAAAAAAAAAGCTCTATGCACCATATCAGCTAAGCATAGAACATTTATACCTAAAATGCTG
Organism: Ibidorhyncha struthersii; assembly: GCA_013398815.1. NCBI lineage: Eukaryota > Metazoa > Chordata > Aves > Charadriiformes > Charadriidae > Ibidorhyncha > Ibidorhyncha struthersii. Next base: position 144,275 of record VZSZ01011260.1, on the reverse strand, counting down.
GTTTTCAAAAGTAAATAGGAGTTAAGGAAGCAACGCAGGAAAAAAACTAAGAATAGAACCCAACAATGGTTTCCAGGCTACATTAGTGCTATAAATGCCCAATCTTTCTAGCCTAAGCCTCCCCCTACCTTTTCCTAAATATTGATGAACAGGAGGAAAACACAGAAACAAAGCACCATAGCTCCTCCTTAACGTGTCACTTCTGAATATATTAAAGACAGTCTCTTGAGAAAGCCACCTACCCTGCATAGAGACAGGGAGTGTCAGGGCTGTTGGTTGATGCAAGCACACCTCTGTTAACAAGAGGTGCAGCTTTCAGCCCTACGGATATCAGTGGTGGCAGACAGCTCTTCTCTCTACCTGCTGGCTGTTTGCTCACATCTTTTCCATGGCTTTTATGGGGGTAACCTTCCACTTCGATCACCATCTTCCCTGCTCATCCACATCTCTTCTTGCCCCTTCATTTGCTTCCCTTAATTTGCCCCTCGTATACCTCCACCATACAGTTCATGGGATACACCCCCTATATGTGGAGTGCCTAAGACTTACCCAGTACTACTCTTATCACTTGACTAGATGTTGCAACTGTTTGAGAGTGTCCAGAGCACTATATAAGTCACAGTCTTCCTACACAGTGCCTCCATCACATCAAACGGGGCTGGTCAGGCCTACTGAAACAATTTAATGTCTTTTAAAATATCTGAACATACTCCAAGCTCTATCTGAGCCACAGGAGCACACTTATCACAAAGAGAGTATCATTAGCAGCACTGTTTGGAACAAAGCTTCCTAGCAAATTTCAGAATCTGTTTAATCAAATCTTATCTGCATTTGTCCACTGCTGCCATGATAGATAAAGGCACCAATCTGAGAACAACTGAGAAATGGAGAAATTAAAAAAATGACATTACAAACAAGCTGTAACGTTCCTTCTTTTTCTTTCCCGCTCCTTCCCTGGTACAGCAATGGTAAAACTGCTCTTTGAGCAGGAATAAACACCTCACAAATTCAGCTGGAAACACACACTTCTGTAACCAAAATAAGTATCATACTCAGAACTACACCTTCAATACTCACCCAAAGTGTTCGTTGCAAAGTTTTTTTCAAGTCCATCTTCAGTTAATTCTCTGTTATTCACCATACATCCCGCATTGTTGATCTGTAAGACAACTCCTGTAAACAAAAATAATCTACACAAATATCTACAAACAAACCCATACATACAAGCAGTCCATGCTAGTTTGCTGTTTTCTGACACTGCAACACAAAGCTACAAACTGTTTCAATAAACCATGCTATTCCAAATCACACTACTCTGTCACTGACCACAAAGGTTTTTCATAAAAGAAAGGATCTTCAGAGAAATGGATCACCGTAGATGTATTACACTAAGAGCCAACAGTCCTCTTAAGTGCCTTACTCCATGTTTTTAAACTCTTTTCTCACACAACGTAATATGCAAGTTGTAGAGCAGATATTACAACATAAATACGCAGCGTAGTTTGTTAGTCTGTGGTCAGTGGTCGGTGTAGACCCCAGTGACCCCACACAGTCCACACTATATGGTGATGTATTCTCTGTCAGGGGAAAGTTCACTATGGGAAGCTGTGCAACATGTGGTAGAATGGCCCACAGGAACTCCCACCCTCAGTAAATTAAGTGAATTAGCTCCCAACTTGGCAGATTAGCCAGGTCAGCAAGTTGCTGCATCCTAGTTAGCCCTGTGAAGAGTAGAGCTAACCAGTAGAGGTGCTTCATACTGACTTTGTGCCCTGGTTGTAGGGATCCCAGCTTTTCTCTCTGCCTGGGAAACCTGCACAGATTCCCTACCTGACTCATGTTGCTAAAACAGTGCTGCACCACACAGCATGGATGCACTGTAAGGTAAAACCTCAGAAGCTTGCAAGCTGTGTGCAGCTAGCATATTCTCAGACACACTTCCTTCTTTGCCTTACATACCAGGCGAAGCTTAAGCTTTTATTTCTCACCTCAAAAAGACATCTGCCCCTACATACTTTCCTGCTCATTCACGACCACTCCTCAAAAGCTGTTTTCCCATTTCTATCAGAATTTCCTCATCTAATAAGCACCAAAACAACTGCTCCAGGTGCCTCAGTTTTAGTTCAGCCCCCAGAGCAAATTTTCACTGCTCAATAAAGGGGAAAGAGTACTGAGTCCCTTATCAGTCATGCTGCTTAGCTGTTTGCTCTCTCCCTGGCTCTGTTTTAGACTGCTCTAACTAGACTTTCTACAAAAGTTTCCTCTTTAAGAGGGACAAGCTCAAAGCAAGTGTAATCTGCTCTTGGGAAAAGGCATCAGTCCCTGCCATATTCTGTTTAGCAGAATATGCATAGCCTAACATGCAACCTAAAGGCCACAATGTTTGTGTGGCGAGAACCTCAAAAGACGCAGCTAAAAAATTACTGTATTTCTTTATTTTTTTAATGCCATATCTGTGTATGTGAACTGAGAATAGACAAGGACAAATGGACCACAGAGAATACTCCAGCAACATCTGGAGAAAATTAAGCAGAGAACTTCAGGTCAAATTGTAAAATCTAGACTAGCCATTGGACAAGTTCAGACTACACACTCCAAAGACAGACACATGATTTAAATACGCAAACTTACCAACACATTTAATTTATGTTCGTTTTTGAATTTTTCAGCAAACTTCCAGATTTCCTTGGGATTAGATATATCCAGAATATGCAAGAAGATATTCTAAAGGAAAAAAAGTAAGTTATAATCAACACAGAGAGTGAAGAGACCCTGTTCACTGCTAAGGCCTGTCTAGATAAAAAGGTATTTAAGCAGTATGAAAAAATATCATCTCCAGAACACAACTAAAACACTTACAGTTAACATGCACAACTGGGAAATTTAATTCTAGTCCTTAAAACATGTTTAGTTCTTTGTGTCAGTTGCTTCTGAGCCATACCTTTTTAATGCCAAATTTATTAAAAGAGCGCACTACTTAGATAAATATACGGGACAGACAGTCAGGCATAGCAGAGAACTAGAAAAACATTGCAAAGCTTGCAAAACTTCTGTTTAAATAATTCATACAGCAGCTTCCTCTTTAGCTGAAAGCAACTTTCCAAAGCAATGCTCAAGGTCACAGCATTAGAGAATAATTTAGGTTGGAAGGAACTTCTGGAGGCTGCTTGGTCCCACTGCTATCTTAAGGTACGTAACTGAGATCAGGTTGTCCAGGGAAGTTTTATTTCCTAAGAGCAGCCTGCTCCGGTGTTTGACCAACCTCATGGTGAAAAAAAAAAACCCAACAACCTACTATATAGTCAGAATTTTACCCTGTTACAATCTATGTCTGCTGCCTCTTGTCCTTTCACTGCAGACCTCCAAGAGGAGCATGGCACTGCCTTCCCTACACCCTCCGATCACGTGACTGTAGACTACAGTAAGACCCATCTCAACCTTCTCATCTTAACACTGAGCAAAATCAGCCCTCTCAGCCTCTCCTTGCACATCACAAGTCCCATCTACCTGGTCACCTTGGCAGTCCTCCACTGGACTCACTCCAGGACACCAATGACTTCCTTGTGGTGGGGAGCCCAAAACTGGGCACAGGACTCCTGCTGTGGTCTAAAAAAGGCTTAATAGAGAGGAAGATGCACCTCGCTCAGCGTGCTGGCTAAACTTGTCTTCATACAGCCTGGGATGTGGTTGGTCTTCCTTGCCCCAAGGCACACTGCTAACTCGGGGACAGATTGTCACCCCCAGGTCCTTTTCTGCAAAGCTGCTTTCCAGACAGCTTGTCCCAGCCTGTACTGCTCCATGGGGTTACTCCATTCCAGGGCAGGATGGTGCATCTGTGCTTGGTGAACTTCATGAGGTTCACGTCAGCCCACTTCCTCCCCTGTTAAATCCCTCTGAATAGCAGCCCTGCTCTCCAGTTCCTCCATTTGACATCATCTGCAACCTGACAAAGATTGCATTTCACTCCATCGTCCAAGTTGTTGAAAGAGACATTAAACAGTTTTTGCCCCTGTGTTGACTCATGGGGGATGCTACTATAAAATGGCTAACAGATCAGCTTTGTACCGTTGATTACTACTTTCTGAGCCAAATGTTCCAGACAGTTTTCCACCCAGTTCATCATCCACCAGTTCAAACCACATGCCTCCAAACTGGCTAGAAGGATACTATGGCAGACCATGTAAAAAGCCTTGGCAAAGTTAAGGAAAGTGGCAAGCACTGCTCTCGTCTTGTCCATATGCAGAGTCATCTCACCAAAGCCAGCAATCAGGATGGTCAGGCCAGGTTTGCCCTTGATAAATCAATCCACAGTTTTTTCTTAATGACCTTCCTGTTTTTCACAGCTTCTGTGAGGATTTGCTCCATAGTTTTACTTGGGAGCAAGGTGAGGCCAGCCAGTAGTTCCCAAAATCCCCCTTGCCTTTTTTGAAGATAAGGGGTTTGCCTTTTTCCAGTTAACAGAAAGCACCTCTTGCTTTGAGGAGGTTTTCCTTGAAGATCATAGAATCATAGAACGGTTTGGGTTGGAAGGGACCTTAAAGATCATCGAGTTCCAAACCCCCTGCCATGGGCAGGGACACCTCCCATTAGACCAGGTTGCTCAAAGCCCCATCCAACCTGGCCTTGATCACTTCCAGGGATGGGGCATCCACAACTTCCCTGGGAAATTTGTTTCAGTGCCTCACCACCCTCAGAGTGAAAAATTTCTTCCCAACATTTAATCTAAATCTCCCCTCTTCCAGTTTGAAGCCATTACCCCTCATCCTATCACTACATGCCTTTGTAAAAAGTCCCTCTCCAGCTTTCTTGTAGGTGCCCTTCAGATACTGGAAAGCTGCTATAAGGTCTCCCTGGAGCCTTCTCTTCTCCAGGCTGAACAACCCTAACTCTCTCAGCCTGTCTTCAAAGAAGAGGTGCTCTGGTCCCTCTGATCATCTTTGTGGACTTCCTCTGGACTCTCTCCAACAGGTCTATGTCCTTCTTATGTTGGGGGCTCCAGAGCTGGACATAGTATTCCAGGCGTTGTCTCACCAGAGCAGAGTTGAGGGGCAGAATCACCTCCCTCGACCTGCTGGCCACGCTTCTTTTGAGGCGGCCCAGGATGCAGTTGGCTTTCTGGGCTACAAGTGCAGTACTGCTCCACGCCTTGGTGTTGTCGGCAAACTTGCTGAGGGTGCACTCAATCCCATCCTCCATGTTGCCAACAAAGATGTTTAATAGTACGAGTCCCAGTACCAACTCCTGAGGAACACCACTTGTCACTGCTCACCACTTGTCACTGCTCACCACTTGGACATCAAGCCACTGACCACAAGAAGATCAACCAGCTTTCCCAAGGCCTTTTGCTCTCCATGGCTGTCTCCCATGGGATCCTTCCAACCAGGTCCATAAAAAAGACAAAATCTGCTTTCCTAAAACCAAAGATTGTAACTCTACTACTCATCCTTCTCACCTGGCTCTATCTTAAACTGCATAATCTCATGTCCACTTTCACCAAGGCAGCTATTCAAGACTGCTATTTATAGCAGGTCCAGCAGAAGTCACCCCCAGCTGGCTTGTCCAACACTCACATCAAAAAATTGTCCTTGATGCTCTCCAGAAATCTCTTAGATCCTTTACGCCCTGGGCTGTTGCCAGCAGGTATCGGGGTGGTTCTAGTGCTCCATAAGTACCAGGACCTGTGATCATGGGGCTTCCCCAGCCCTCTAAAAAAGGCTCCATCTACTTCCTCTACTTCATCTGGCAGCCTGTAGCAGACACCCACCATGACATCATCCACACTGATCTGACCTCTGTGCCCTACCCATAAGCTCTCAACTGGCTCATTACCCATTTCAGAGCAAAGCTCCATGCATTCAAGCTACTCCTCTGCATAGAGCACAACTCCTCCTCCTTGTCCTCCCAGCTTGGACTTCTAAAAGGGCCTGTATACATTCATTCCAGCACTCTAGTCATGCCAACCATATCTCTCTAATCCCAGTCATATTGCAGCTCTGCAACCATGCATGGATTCCTGTTTGTTTCCTATGCTATGTGTATTCATGCACAGGCATCTGAGATGGGCTCCCAGCTGTGTTGCTTTCACATGAAAACTGTGAGAGCCTTTTCCATTTTGCTGTCCCCTAGACACATACTCACTCTCCTGTGACTCCTCTATTCTTCTGGTCTTGGTTTCTATCCCTCAATGAAACCAGTTTAAAGCCCTCCTCACTATCTTAGTAAACCTGTTGGCAAAGATACTCTTGCTTCAGTTTGTCATTTCTGCTCAGCAATGCTCATTTCTCAGAAGAGGTCAAAGAGATCATAAAGTTCAAAGACAAAGTGACAAAGACCGAAGTGAGACCAGCTGCACATTGAGGTGCTGACCTGCAGGGTGCATATGCTCCTACCCAAGCCCTTCTCTTTCACTGGAGAGCCCTACTTGGGCCCCCATGCCCTTCATCCTCTATAAGCACTCTTGATGAACTCAAGGTCACCCCTCACAGTGTCATGGGTGCCCATGTGGTTGGGCAACAAAAGCTATTAGTCTGACATCCAGATGAGCCTCAGCAGACTCTCCACAATAGGCCAGATCTCAGTCCTCAGCAAGTGACAAACCTCTCAAGACATCAAGCTAAGACTGCAGATGGGTGCCTCCATTCCCCACGGGAGGGAGCCTCCAGCCATTATCACCCACCACTTCCTCCCAGTGCCGACAATGGTTCAGGCTCATCTGGCTCCAACACCTCCCCTGACAGAGCTTGTTCTTCCTCACCTGTTACCATGGCACTATACCTATCCTATAAATGCACATCTGTAGACAGAGAAAAAGCCTGCCTTCTGTTGCTAGCAGTCACAAGCTTCCATTCCTCCCAATCTTAGGAGTCTCTATCCACCACTTAGTTGAGCCTAGTTTCTTGCATGGATGGAGGGATAGCTATGTGGGGTTTGTGCTCTTCTACTCTCTGCAAAGACCCTGCCAATCTCCTGTTTCTGTTCCCTACGGTTATGCAGCCAGCTCATCTCCTGCAGTCGCTTCACCTGGCAGCCCAGCACCCTGACCACAGCAGAACCCAACACATGAGGCCACCACCAAGCTCTGCCCCAGACTCAGGGAAAAGTACCAGTCACTCCCTGCAGCCCGACATCTGCCACATCATTCCTCTGGAGCTCTGTCTGCACCAGCCTCCCATGTGCCAGGCACAGTCGCTCCAACCAGCTGCCTCAGAGTGTTGGGTGCCTTCTGCGCCCCCTTCCATGCTAACTTCTGCATTAACTGCTAAGTCTTTGTTAGCCAGCCCATGTCACAACAGTCTTGCAACTTTTTGCAATACTACAGCCAGGGATGCGGATGGAATAGAATAAAGAAAGGAAAAGCTTGACAGGGAGCAAAGTTATAATTTTCTAAACCACCAAAGCTAGAAATATCTCTCTCCAAAACATCAAAAACCTTTTACTGTTTGTTACAGGCAAGTCTCTTGCTTTTTGCAAATTTGTGTTCTACCTAGTACAAGCACAGTGGCATTTATCAGCATACAAAAGGCATGTGAACTCCTACTCTTCTCCTAGATAGCACTTAGTCTCAAAAACATACCACAGATAGTCTTATTACGTATCCCAGGAAAAGGCAGTTCTAAAATAATTATGCAGAGGATGTGTTCTCATGCAAAACAACAAATAATCATTAAAAGACCTCCTCTCTTTCAAAGCTGTTTTTCGAATACTCATTATACAAGCAAATGAGGTAAGTGAAGAAGCTGAGAAAATTATAAAGCATTATTCCCTGCCTATAATTCTGCTTCCCTGCAGATAAAAAGCACATTACTGTTTCTCTCTAGCCATTGGATTTCAGCTCCTTAGTTGAGTTAGGTCAGAATTTTCTCATAATAATGTTCATTTCTGACCAAAAACTTGACACTGCTCTACTGTTTCTAACTGGATACCTCTCTAAAAGCTTTCTACTTTTAAAGCTACTACCATTATCTACTGGAACAGAAGAGCTGAAGTTTTTTGGGCAAATGTTCAATATTACAAGTGATTTCAGAGACTGAAAAGGATCTAAATTAACACTTATCTGCTGAAGACTGTCACATTGGCTCAGAGAAAGAACCCAGAGGCCTGTTCCCTATAAAAGTCCTCAATGGTGGCAAAGTCATTTTCAAACTGAGACCTAATCTCCATGACTAGATCTACTTTAACAGATTAGGAAAACTTCCCAGTTCCCAGGTCTAGGTGCAGGTGCCTGCCAAATAATAACTCCATTTCAACACTGAACTCTGGCATGTGTTGCTGTGGAAGATGGAAAAAAATCTTTGGCGTATACTACAACAGGATCTCTCTCTAGATGATCAGGAAGAGCAAGTTAAGGCTGGATACAGCTTGTCACATCGCAGATAAAGCATTTTATTATCTCACTGGATTGCTTCTGAATAAGTACTTGTAAAGAAGGATGTTCTTGTGGACTCCTTATTAGAATGATTCTTCCCAGTGCAGTCACATGTCCCACAGGGCCTCTTGTACAGCTCATCTAACACTTTCACTGAATGCTGCTTTCTATGCAAGTGCCCGGCCCCCAGGGTCACTAACAAGTTCTGCAGTGCCCTCATACTCTGAGAAACTACAGGTTTGCAGCCTACCTAAAACCGGGAATGCAGCAATTGTGCTGCTTTTAGAGGAAGAACATTATTTGCCTCAAGTTTTGTTTCACCAAATGACAGAAGACAGAACATGAAGGAGCCTTCAAAGGTCATCGAACTCACCCCTCTCCCCAGGCTGTCTGACTGCAGTTAGAAAAGGAGGTAACACAGATAATCACCAGTCTTACTATAGCCATGGGATTACAGAGTTATAGACAGCTGGAAAGTATTTATTTCTATATAAGGACTGATCTAATTCACCTCCATTAAAGAACTGAAGTGTAATACTGGTTGTGTCACACTGGGGAGCTGAAACCAAAGACCAGAAATTTAGTCAATATGGTATATCTAACCATAAAAAGTCTCCAGAATTTTTGATCCATATTAAAAACTATTACTGGAATCAAAATACTGCATTCAGGAGCCAAGTCGCTATTTAAAATGAAGATGGCTCTCCATCCAAGTGTTGTGGGTTAACCCTGGTAGGCAGTTAAGTCCCATACAGCCACTTGTTCACTTCCCTCCCAGTGGGATGTGGGAGAGAATTGGAAGGGTAAAACAGACAAAACTTGGGGGTTGAGATAAAAACAGTTTAATAAGTGAGGCAGAGCTGTGTGTGCAAACAAAGCAAAATAAGGAATTCATTTACTACTTCCCATTGTCAGGCAGGTGTTTAGCAATCCCCAGGAAAGCAGGGCTTCATCACATTCAACAGTGATCTGGAAAGCCAAACACCATAACTGCGAATGTCCCCGTGTCCCCACTTCCTCCTTCCCCCAGCTTTTTTTGCTGAGCACAACATCATGTGGTATGGGATACCCCTTTGCTCAGCTGGCGTCACCTGTCCCAGTGTGTCCCCTCCCAACCTCTTGTGTACTCCCAGCCTGCTCGCTGGTGGAGGAGGGCAAGAACCAGAAAAGGCTGTGTGAGCACTGTTCAGCAACAACCAAAACGTGGGTTGTCAACACTGTTTTGGTCGCAAATCCAAGACATAGCACCATAGGAGCTTCTATGAAGAAAATTAACTCTATTCCAGCCAAACCCAGTACACCAAGATAGAAAGACAATGACTGCACTTCTCCATAAGCACACCCTCTTGAATAATTAGCCAAAGCAACAGTGACAGCTACAGGGCTGTACTGTAGAGTGATATATGCAGAAGCAAAAAGAATCTGTAACAGAAGGGAGGAGGTAAGGAAGAGATATTATACGAAAAGGAGATAGAAAAGGAGCATGGAACTAGGACCACACACAGGACTTCACAGAGCAGCCAACCTTAGCAAATCAAGAGCGTGTTATTCAGACACATAAAACCTTCAACTCCAATGCCGTAAACTCATAAATGCTGTTGTAAGAGTGTTGCAATGCATTAATTTTTAAAAGTCTCAGCCACATAGTTAGGAATAATAAGTAGGACAACACAAAACATATGGACAACAAGCATTACATAAAACAGCATGCTTCTGGTGATGTTATAATCACAGAAAACACCACCTAGTGAAATTAAAACACTTCAAACCATATGGATGATAAACTACTAGATGTTTCCATGTCCATATGAAAATACTATTAAAAACACAACAGCAAAGTGACAAAACAGAGTAACTCAAGGCCTCTGAGGTCTTTAATATTAACAATCTTTCTAAGAGTAAACAAAAGACTGAAAAACAACTCACCGGATTGCCTGTTTCTGTCACTATTTCTCTTTTAGCAACCTCAGCCCGTTCCTTATTTCGGCAAACCAGATGAACCGTGCCACCTGGTGGATTTCGACGAGAAACACATTTGGTAATTAATTACTAACTGTGTTTGGGGGAGGCATCAGCAAAGAAGGAGGGCCAGGAAATGATGTGCCATTTGCAGTTCTTGTTTGGGGTTAGTTTTTGATACAAACCGAATGAAACAAAAAAAGTTTTTGTGATTGCATTCCAGTTTGTGGGACATCTATAGCCTGCTAGTAGCAGTGGCAACACTGGTCAGGTGGTCACAGAAATATCACAAGAGCTTCCCAGCAGGCAGAATGTTCCTGAGCTGTGCACAACCAACAGTCCTATTTCTCTGCTGCCAAGAGCTAAGCGGTGGCTTTTCATCAATCCTGCTGAAACTCAGGTCTGTGGAGCTCTCAGGACCCCTGTGACAATTGCTGATGAGCTGGGAGCTGGTTAGGACCGTGGCATCCCATAGCAGTCCCAGGCCCACCAGCTTTGGGCCACTAATAGGGTCAAATTCCCCCCAAAAGGCACTGACCCAGCAGTCCCATCAGGCAGACCAGACACACCAAGAATCCCAGCAGGGTCTGTCAAAGGACTGAAGTACAGGTCCTTCAAACAAAAGGTTTAGGACACAAAAAGTGGATGTAATAAGAAAGCTGGAAGATTTCTGCTTCGCTCTGGTCCCTACAAAGGCAGCAGGAGGGAGAAAGTATCATGCTGTAATAGGGTCCTCATGCAAGGCTGGAGAACACCACTGCACTCTAGGCACTGTCTGCCCAAACCGTTTTCTGTCAAGTTTGCACATCATGTTTAGTGTTGACAAAATACCAGAGCTACACTGGCAATTGAAGCTAAGGCATCTGTATTGTAAATGCTTCTTTTGACACATGCCATGAAAGATCAAAAAAGGCCTTGAGCAACACAAGTGAGTGTAATTGCTCTGTGAAAAGGAAATAAAAATGCCAGATATCAGAATTCTTCTCAGCAGTGGGAGATATGACAAGGACCATGGCCACAGACTGGAGCTTGGGACGTTCAGGTCAGACATTAAGAAAACAGTTTTCACTAGTTTTCTTCTAAATAGATCAGGCTGTCCCAAGAGGCTGCATAATTTCCATCCTTGCAGGTTTCAAGATCCAGCAAGACAAAGCAATAACTGATTTGATCTAGCGTTGGCAACACTCTTCCTTCAAGTGGGATGCTGGACAAGATGACCTCTAGAGGTCCCTACCAAACAACTTTTCTATGGAAAGAATACACAGGGCAAGGCTCCTCCCAAAGGCCTGGATAGTTATCATGACCTCATAGCTTAGCCACATTAAAGAGAGCCTTCAAAACCAGGACTAAAGTACAGGTAGGTATAATTCATTTTTATGCTTTGTATTTGTATCATTATGTATTTATGATCATTACAACTAACGTGTTAATCTCAGTCACTCTTTACTTTTACCTATTTAGGGGTTGCTAGCAGTCTACCACTAGAAGCCTCAAGCAATATAACCCCAAAGGCATGATAATAGAGACAATGGTGCTGGGTCACTCTTGAGTGCCCAGAACCCAAATGAAAGATACCAAGTCTACCCTAGGGACAGAGCAGTCACACACTGCACAGCCTAGTGTGGGGTCTGATAATGAAATTTTCTGCCTATGAGAGATGTTTTTCCACTAACCACGATCACAGCAAGTATACTTGTCATGCAGCTGATGCAGGCAACAAGCCTCAAGGGGTTTCTGAAAATTTCTAACAGGATGCGATTCCTCTACTGCACTGCTGGAGTTGGTTGGGTTACTTTTACCAAGTGCACAATCACAGTGGGAAACTCCTGAATTTCATATAATCATACAAATGACACTAACCAATATTTAATGAAAGCTTCATCTTCAGTTTGTATTACATATATTCCATGCATGGAACGGACTGTGCACAGACAGGCACTGAATATATACAGATCAGAATGAATGACAGTCTTTGCCCCAGGGAAAGCAGATTTCATGAGTGAGAGAAAAGACAACCGGAAGGGACAGTGTCCAATGCTCATCTCTGGACATTCTTACAGTGATGGCAGGCTTCGCTGCAAAAGAGGGCTTTAATTACAGATCTTAAGGCAGTTAAGGATGTACATTTGCAGTTGTTCAAGGAGCTCTTGCCAAAGCACAGGGGACAGCACAAGTAACTTGTGCAGGTACAAATTAAACACATGGAAGAAGTAGCTGGCCTTCAAGCTGATCAGGAACATTCTCATAGTCTACAGCAGAAAACATTCAATAAAAAACACAGGTGGGTTTTAAGGACTTTGAATATGAACTTTTTTCTTGCTGTTAAGGACAGCGGGAAGTTTTAGGGTGACCTATGGGCTAGGAAAGGGGGTTAAATGTATTTTCCATGGTAAAGATTGAAATTATTTGAACTCAAACAACACATGGGAATTGTCAGAGTGGTTTGGAGAAGGCTGCATCAAACTGGAAGTGCAGTTGACAAGACATATAGGAAAGCCCAAATCTGCAATACCCGTAAGACACTTATTCAGAGACAAGCTGAACTCAGGCTAAAGAAATTGTCATCAAGACTGTCATTATTTACAAGGATGTGAAGTGCTGGAAGGTAAAGCCAATGTAGCTTGGTTAGTCTCTTGCTGAGTCTGAATTCATTATTTTCTTGTCATGGTGTACTTGAAGAGATTCAACTAGAAGCCAGAGCCCCAACAGCTGATACTGAGTTTCAGAGTGCCACGTGCAAGGATCAGGAAGAGACTGTTAAGTCATTTTAACTTCATATGCACAGCAACGCCCACACAAGGTATCAGACAAGCAGTCTGTGCCCAAGGTTGTTCTTTGGGCTCCAAATACTAGACATGGTGACCAAATCCTATGCAGATCCAGTCAGCTTGACAGCTTGCAAAACCTGGCAGACATACCCATTTGTGAGCAAAACAGTTACCAGACAAGGCAATACTTACATAAGGCTATTATACATAATGACAGTACTGGGAACCTGAAATCAATCACATACCAGCACTGATGGGGATCTTTAACCCAAAGGCTCTTTGATGCTAATAATTTTGAATTGGTTTAATTTAACTGAGTCGCCACTTTCATTCATAAGATAGTTATTAAACCTAAGCAGGCAAAGAGAGAGCAAAGAGCCACAAGCTCCTCCCTTTTATCATACATGCCAAAAGTCTTATCACTCTTGCACAACAGGAATTATTTTGCCAACTCTGAAAGGGATTAGGTTTACCCTTCAACAGTAGCTAGTTCCAGTTCATATCATCTCATTGCTTACAGAGAGCAACAGAAAAAACGGTTGCATGTAATCAGTTAAAGGGCATAGGTTATTATTGTTAAGACCAAGCACAACTATTTTGCTTCTTTTATACTCTCCTGTCTCAGCTTAGGAGAGCCAATTATTTTCTTTCATCATATGATACAGTTGCAAGTTCTTCAAAACAGTTCAAATTCAGCCAGGCTGCTACTTGTACCAAATTAGTCTTAAACAGACCTTGATCTGTCACTAACATCCTCAGATGCCACTGTAACACACACAGTTTTGGTAAACGTGCGCTTGAGAAACACTTTGCAGATCCTCTCCACTTATTTTGTTGTTTCATTATTGTAGTTTTCACAGCACTGACTACGCTTAAACCTCTACCCCACACTAACAGGTCTGTAAACTAACACGCCTGACCCCTCGTCCCCGGGAGCTGTGCCTTTGCGTTTGCGCTGGAAGGCCAAACCTGCTTCCTTCCACCTTCTCTGTATCGACCCCTCAGGTCTCCTCATCAGGGCCCGGCTCACCTCTCCTCGCTATCTCTGTAGCTGTGGCTTTGCCAATACCACTGTTTGCGCCGGTCACCAGAAAGGATCTTCCAGCCACGTTCACCTCCACATCAGCTGGATTGAAGTGCTTGGAAGCAGACTCATAGCCGCTCCTGAATCAGAGACACCTGTGAGAAACTAGAAGAGAGTACCTCCAAAAACACCCGGGGAGGGTTAAAAAGCACTCTCCCCTCACGGCTCAGTGTACCCCCCTCTCCCCATTACTCTCCGTACTCGTGGGACAGACCACCTACAGCGCCAGTGGCACTGCAACGAGCGATGTAGCAACAACTCGCCACAAGCCACACAGCCCAAACTTTTGTCACTGGGGAGGTGGCCCGGCGGCTGCCCGAGAGGGCCCGGGGGCGGGGCGGGCCCAGGCAACGCCGCCGGGCAGCTCCCATAGATAAAGCCCTGAAATTTGTCCGCTCTGGCGGGAGTGGGGAGACTTCCATTAAAAATATTAAGAAAAAAAAAAAAACAACAACAAAACAAATCAACACCTCGAAATGGTTAAACGCCCCGCGGACGCACAGAACCGCCCCCAGCCTGGCCGCAGCGCGGCGCCCGCCCTGCCGCCGCTCCGCCGGGCCGTGCTGCCTGGGGACGGCGGTAGCGGTGGTGGCCGTACCTCGTGTACTCCCGTAGCCCCTTCACGAACCACACGGCGTTACGGTACCAGGACATGGTGGTGGCGGTGGTGCTGTCGCCGCCACAGCCGGGCTGGCCCCGCCTCTGTCCTTACTTAAAGCACCCGGCCCAGCCCTGCCCTCCCGCCCGGCGTTAGGTAAGGGCCGAGGGGCGGCCCCGCCTTGCCTTGCACGCCGCCGCCATTACGGGCAGGCCGCACACTAGGGAGAGAGGGGTGTGAGGGAGGGTAGCATGTGTCTGTGGGGGAACGTTGTGCCTCTCTCCCCTCGTTCCCCACAGCAGTTTGGGTTTGGTTTTTTGGTTGGTTCCCCCCCCCCCATCCCTTCTATTTTCCTCAAGGAAAGGGAGCAGCTTTTAGCCACCCAGCTGGGGTGTCTCCAGCCAGCTGGGCATTGTGGTGATTGCTGGGATCAGCCCCCTGCCGCTCTGGGGGCTGCTGCCAAGACCTGGCTGTGGCAGTGAGTGCCACATTGCCTTGTGAAAACTGTGGTGGGGGAAGGAAGGAGAGTTTTCAGGGGTACATGCTCAGGACAAATGCTGTTGTCAGCTGAGCCAGGGCTGGAAGTGGGATGCTGGGTTTAGGGAATGAGGGATTGTGCTGCAGACCTGGGCCTGCTTCCTCTGCTCTGGAAAGCTGTCAAAGGGATGCTCTTGCAGAAACATAACCAACTGTGTTGTGCCACACCAAGTAGCATTTTATGTAACAAACTCATGAAATGACAGGCTGAGAGAGTTGGGGTTGTTCAGCCTGGACACGATGAAGGCTCTGGGGAGACCTTATTAGTGGCCTTCCAGTACCTAAAGGGGGCCTACAGGAAAGCTGAACTTTTTACAAAGGCATGTAGTAATAGGACAAGGAGGAATGGCTTCAAACTGGAAGAAGGTAGATTTAGAATAGATATTAGGAATAAACTTTTCACTCTGAGGGTGGTGAGGCACTGGAACAAATTACCCAGGGAAGCTGTGGATGCCCCATCCCTGGAAGTGTTCAAGGCCAGGCTGGACGGGGCTTTGAGCAGCCTGGTCTAGTGGGAGGTGTCCCTGCCCATGGCAGGGGGGTTGGAACTCGATGATCTTCAAGGTCCTTTCCAACCTAAACCATTCTATGAAATTCCCAGCTCCTTCTAATGGGGTAAAGTATACCAGTAGGAAAGGGTACACAAGTGGCAGTAGGGGGGGAGTGGGTGAAATTTAAAATGTGTTTTCAGTTCCTCTGGTATGTGTGTTGGAGCTGTGAAGCCCAAGAGAATCACTGGGAGTTGCACATCTGGACAGCCCATGCTAGCCATAAGGAAGTTGTCATTGTAGGTATAATTATGTTTTAAAGCACATTAAAGAACTATGCACTTACAAAGTTCAGTGTGCAAGCTAGGTATATTCATGTATTTTATGTGGTATGCAGGGCCACATGCAAAGAAGCTACTTTGTGAACCCTAAGATTTCAAGAGCTTGTTACCTGGTTTCAATAGCAGAGATAGGGGAGGAACGGGAATCTTCTGTCTTTTTTGACCCTGTATGGTAGCCTGATAATCCTTTTTCTAAATCTCTTCACTCTGGCAAAGGCCTCAGACTCAAGTCTTCTGCTTTCTCAGCATGTTGTGTAAGTATTGGGCTCTCACACAAAAGGTACTTCCCACCATGAAGTTAAAATTTTTGAACTCGGCACTGTCCGCTTGTACAAGGTATTGTGTGTGAAATAAGAGTTTATAGAGGGCAAAGACACACATTTTCACAGCAATATTTTCTTCCCTACAGAGACAATCCAGCTAAACGTCATACCTTTGCACCAAATCTGAAAATGGTTGTTCTTATTAAAACAGTTGTAAGAATCTATTTAAAACCAGCAGCCTGAGTCAGTTTTAACTGATTTTGTTCTTGGACATGGCTAGGAGTTTTTGACTGAAGTGTTCCTAAACAATTCATCCTGATTCTGATGCTCGAAATGGAGACTTCTGGCCCAGAAAGGAACAGCTTGGCAATAGTCTGAGTGGCAGAATGTTATTTCCTACAATGGAAAATGAATGGCAGCCTGAACTACAGCTACGTACTATGATGGCTTTAAGTATATAATTGTGAGCTATATGGAAATAGTTTTGTGATCATCACCTACAACGTGCAGTTAGCAACCAAAACTGTACAGCCTAGACTGCTATAATGATCACACTCACTGTGAGCAGAGCAGATGTTAGTCTTGTGCGAGTCCTGCATACAGGCAGCGATAATGTCGCGCCTTCCTACTTTCAATCCCTTGCCCTGCTAGCCCTTTAGCTTCCCCCTTTCCCTCACAGCCTGTACAAATCTGCCTGGTTACTTGCCTCAAACCCTGGGTCAGGGCAAATACACAGCAGGGGAAAACCGGAGAATCATATGGGCATGCCTGCTGTTATGAATATCCAGGAAGAAAACTGCAGTGCTGCCCCACATGCTTATGCTAGTTAGAGAATGTCTCACCTTGGGCTTTGTAACCTTCAGTGCATCTCAGTGTGCTGTTAGGAGAACAATAATGTTCCACGGTTGCTTATTCCACAGAATTGGCTGTATTCTTTACAGGAAATACGGCTTCAGTTTCAAAAACTTTAGCAACCCCCAAACAAAACAAAAATCCTATGGAAGTTCCTGTGAGTAAATGCAATAAGGCAGGTTGGGCTTTATTCCCTTGACATCTCTTTGTTTACCCTATTTATTTCTTAAGCACTGGGACTATGGCTTAGTACAAGCAAAACTGGATGATGGCGGTGATGTGTTTTGCTTGTAGTTTCAGTCTATGTTCTCATAAATTGGGTGGTACACCCCTGCAGTCTGCTGACCTCTGAAAGTAAATGGGGTGTATGCAGATACACAGTATTCCTTGCAGGCTAAACCATGCGGACTGTCAGCAAGATCAATCAGCAAGATGCTGGATGGTGCAGCCCTGAGGTAATAACCAATGCATGGCAGAAGCTGGCCATAAGTCAAACACAAAAATATATTATGGCAGCCAGACAACGGGAGCAGCTCATAATATTCTGGGGTTTAAGCAGTAATGGGCAATTACAGCATATTACTCTTATTAACATTAGAGAAGATAAGATTGTTAGGAAAAAATTTGCATGTACGGTTGGGAACCAGTGTCACCCTGGTACACACACAAAATTCTCGGAGGATATTATATAAATACTGTAGCACCACTACTGTGATGTTAGCCATACCCTTCTAACAAATGCCATTTTCAGGAGATTTTGTAATTGCCAAGAAATGATGCCCTTCCCAGAGTGCAACAATCCCTGAGCAGGATCTCAGCTGGGAGATTTCTGCTTAGAAACACTTGCTTTTTCCATAGCGAGCCCCTAAGCTTGCATCCAGAAGGGAATCATCACAGTACGGTGTTGACACATCCATGCATAAATATTTCAGCCATGAAATCTCTCTCTGTCTGAACAGCTTCACATCAGAAGCGAGCTGTTGCACACTGTCCTAACACCTAGATGTTTCTGCTACCTCATTTCACCCCCTGTGATGTTTTGCTTTTGTATTGTTGTTCCAGAGGCAGGAGATCGTAGAGATTGTGTGAGTGCTCTCTGCTAACCCAGTCACCACTGATAAGGCAGTATGGGTTGTGTACAGGAGAAAGGTAAGACATAGTTTTGCCAGTGGTGCTAATGAAGGACCTGCCTTGCAGTACTCTTGCAGGCAAAATTTCTGCCCACATCAAGACTTTTGGCTGCTTGTTGCCTTTTGCACTGAACTCTAGGTTGATACAACTTGTTAGCTGAGTTAGAATCCATTCTGGAGCTTTGGAAATTTGGAAAGTTACAGCTTTTGGTTTCTTTCATGGTTGCTACTAGCTTAGCATTAAACTCCAATAGGTCACTGCTCTGAATGTGAGGGATTTTTTAGACAATTCTCGTGGATTGGCAGCCAACAACTCAGATGATAGTTATCACAGCTAGCAACTGATATATATGTTTAGCCTGGCTCCCCCACTGGAAAGGAGGGGGGGGGGGGGCAATCAAGAGAGCCACAAGTCTGTTGAGCTCCTAACATTTCCCTCATTTGAGCACAGAATAAAATGACTTTACCCTGTCAGTGTTTAGTCCTGATATAACATACCCAAGTTAACTGTTCCCCTTGAGGACTACACCACTTAAGGTATAGCTACACTATCAAATAACTCATAGCATATTCCCAGGTCCCAGTTCTCTCATTGCCCAAACTAGGCAAATATTTGTTGATGCCCGGGCTCTTTTTAGGTATTAAACAGCTACTTCTGTCTAAAACAAGCTCAAACATCATCAGGGGGATAGTTTGCTCAGGGAATAATTCATTCCCTGGCACTATGGATGAGACAGCACCAGGGTTAACACTACATGGCTTGGCTTGGCACTGGTGATCCTGAATTTGGGTAGATGCATTTAGCAGTGTAGAAATAGCCCCCAAGTCTGTTATGCAGGACCTCCATGAATGCAGATAATCCTAAAAGCAAATAAAAATTCTGGAGTGTTGTGACTGTGAGCCTCTAGACAGTAGGATTTTTCATACAGTAATGAATTGAGAATCTCAGTATTTTATTAAAACACAAGAGCTGGTGAAAAATGCCTCTCTGGCCCACATCTGGACTAATATGAAAAACACACTTTAGACTTGATCTGTCTTTGTACCTGTCAAAGACCAAGGAGTTTTAAGCAAAGTTTTAATTGCCTCCCAACACAAAAGAAAAGTTGAAAATACTGATTGCTGTTAAGGGCTGTGTGTTTCAGCATGTTTCATATTTTCTTCCCAGGGGACAGATCTAAAAGGTAGATAGAGTACTCAAGAGCTGAAAAGCAATTATATATTATACAAGATGTTTAAGAGCAGCTTCAAGGCCATCTTGCCGATCCCTTTTATTATCT
>VZSZ01011260.1:86626-124578 GCA_013398815.1 Ibidorhyncha struthersii | reverse complement strand
TGAGGGAGTCTAAAATCTCTTAAGGACAACTGGCTCCTTTGCTTGCTTCCTACTGGAGGTCTGGCAGGCTGTTGTGCATTCTCTTCTTTCCTTGCAGTTACCAATTTTCTAATTAAGTCTGTATGCCTGCTCCCATTAAATCAATCAGAACATTGCCACTGATTGCAATGGGAACAGGAGCAGGGTTCAAGGGCCAGATTTGCAGAAAAGTTTGGCATCTATAATTGGGGCCAGGTTTTCAAAGGAAGTGGCAACCATATGCAAGCCACTCCCAACCCTACGTTTGCCATGCTGGTCTCAGATCTGGGTGCAGAGCACTTGAAAACTCCATCTTTAGAAACTTGCACTGCCCCAGTGAGTGTAACAGCAATTAAGCGCTGTCAGCAGCCTAGGGAGAGGCAGTTGGCACTTTTGCTTTTGCCTGGCTGAGGCGGAGGGTTTGGCGAGTGGTCGAAGAGGAATATCCAGGCCCTGAGGTCTCAGGGACATGTCTGAAGTGCTTATGCTATTAGCAGGGTGAGAGAAGCAAAAGCTGCTCATCTTAAACGCAGGGAGGGGTCAAAGTTCTGGCATGTGTGGTGTTTTTATGAACAGTAGGGTATTTTCTTTGTTGTGTGCTCTTACACACAAGTCATCGCTAAGTTTGCCAGCCGCTGTCATCAGCAGTGTTGTTTCCAATGAACAGTCAAGCTTTCCCCAGACCAAATAGCCTTTGTTCTCAAGAAACAAATGTGGCAGTGTGTCATCAGCTCAGTTCAATCACTGCTTTTTACTCAGGGGCCTGTAAAAGGAATCTCTTACTTTGCCTTATCAGAAGTATAGGTTTGCTCCCTCAACTGCTGAGGGCCCTGGTCTCCGAGAGCCTGCGAGGCCTCCCAGGGACAGGCATGTCCTGGCAGGGAGAGGGACTGCTGAGTGTCCTCCCAAAGTGAAAAGAATTGACTGGGAGCAGCAGGTCAACCTGCTGCTAATCTGATTAATCTCCTATGTATCAAATAGTTTGTGCATGCGTTACTATATAAGTGTTTTAAAAATAATAGGAGCTTTATAGTTGATTTTCATCTTAGTAAATAATTTTTTTAGTCAATAAAAGATCAATTTTATGATTCCCATGACTGAAAAATTATCTTTATGCCCTTACAGTAGGCAACATACTTGAATGCACGCATTTGTTGCTAGGCTGTGACAGTAATGCAGTTACCTGTACTAATATTTTCTTCAGCTACCTGTTTCTCTTCTTACTACTCTTCTACTGGATCTTACTGTTCTTACTACAAGTTGTTAGACAGGAATGGTCATGGGCTTATTGACTCAGGTGAGTTCTGCATTCTTTATTCTTAATTTTCTTATTCTTTTGCAAATCTTACAGCTTATTAGCATTTATTCTAGCACAGCTGTTACCAAATTGTGGATACTATCTAGTAGTACGTGTCCACCAAGAGGTATCTACAAGCAGGGCAACAGACACACCTCAGCTTATATGGTTGCTGTACGTTGTGTTCAAGTGCCAAAGGAATGGACTGAAGTTTTGTGTCTGTGAGCAGTCCACATGCTGTGGTAACAGAACCCACAGAGATATGTAAAACTTATCCATGTAAAGCTACGGATCCAAACCTTCCCCTGCAAATAACCACCAGACCTGCTTCTTAAAAATCTTGTTTCGCTTATTGTTGGACAATTTTTTTAAAAGCCTATTAAAAATAGTGAAGCAGCTCCTTTTCTGATATATTCTGAAAATAAACAGAATTTATGAGCTAGTAATGTGAAATCCCTGCAGAAGTAGAATAGCAGCACAAAGAGCAAAAAAAGCAACAATAATAAAAAGGTGTTGTCTATAGCAATTTGTGAATAAGTGTGCATGGTGGGTTTTTTTTCTCCGCTGATTGCACCCTGTGTTCTCATTTCATATTGATGCTGGAAGGATAAATGTTTTTTCCCAAAGGGCTGAGGAGCAAATCCTTGAGATATGCAGGTACCTAACTCACACAGACATCAAGAAAACCTTGTTAAAAAAAGCTTTCATGTATGTTGGCCTGGAGGCCCACAGTTTGCATCTCAGAGCGTCTCTCACATTTCAGCTGCTGTACTGCAGCACGGGGGAAGGTATCACAGATTCCCCCTTTGCTTGAGTATTAATGATCATACAGAAGAGTCAGTATGGCTTAGATTCAAATCTGTGGGCGAAATCAGCCTCTGATATAACTATTCATCTCGGTGAAATTGCAGCAAGGTTGATTATAATTAGCATGACTGGTAAATGTGAAGTACCTTAATTTTTAAACTCCAATTGCATAGGCTCATGCACTTACACTGGTCAATATCTTCCTCCCTGCATTTTAATTCAAATGAGACATTTGGTATAAATTCACTGTTACAAACGTGTATATGTGATTTCTCAGAACTGTGTACAATTTTCTCAGAAACCTGTTCTTGCAATATAACATTGTTCTTTTTCGCAGTTTTCTTGTACTATGCAATATTAGATGTCACTTGTCAGCCTTTTTTATTTTCCCTCAAATGTTATACTTTCTAAAAATGTTTTCTTTTTCCTCTTATGGCTAGCATCTGTGGGACTTTCATGTACTCCAGTAGTGAACAGGAACCTCAGGAAACATAAGCCAAGAAGCAACAATTTCAAATTACAGTCCTGATGTAACAATCCCTTATTATATGGAGAACACACATGGGTCTTCATTATGATGCAAAGTCCCTATCAAGTAGAATCTGGGGAAGATGAATAATTAGAGATAAGGTCCAAGATAACTTACAGAAATTGTTCTGGTTTAGAATGTTGTGCAATGTATAGAAGTTGTCACCAGTTTAATATTCATAGCCCTTTACCTGTAAAGTCAAAGCATTTAGGCTCATTTACACCAACTGTTCACATTTCAGCATCTGAGTCATTCAAAACAGCTCTTGACATAACCTAGAACAGCTTTTGCATCTTTATTTTTTTCTGCACAGTCACCTTGTAGTTTTAAAGTCTGTTTTCTTGGGACCTCATAAAGCTCAGAGCGAGTGCTGTGTGTGAGAGATCCAACAGGACAACGTTCCTGTTTCTGTTCCTGAGGAGATGAGGTCTGTGATATGTCTGATGCTCATCTTTCCTCTCTTCTTTGGGTCAGGACGTAGGAGCTGTCTGTGTTCAACGTTTGGAATGAAGGAACAAAGCATTTGCCTGTCTGGCTGCAGCTTTTAAAATAGCTGTGGGAAGCTGCTGCCTAGAGCCTTGGAATATTGTGCCCATTGCTAAAGAAGGTGGAGTAGTGGGAGGAGAAATATACTGTGGGCAATAAACTGTAATAAGTGTGATTTATTTCATGGCTGCTACCATTGCATTTATGAAATGTATATGTCTAGAGTCTGTATGTGCATACAGAAATGTCTTTGTGTCTTTGTATTATTAGATTTCTGTGGTGCCCACAACTAGCAGTGAGCAGGCTGTCTAATATATTGAAATCATGTACGTTTTTTCCTTTAAAAGCTAGAAATAGACCTTTGTTTCTCAAGAAAGGGAGATTATTTAACTGGAACAGTTACAGCTCGTTTCCTGCATTGTAGTCAACAAATTTCTGACTTCATAATAATTAGCTCAAGGGTGCTTTTTTTTTTTCTATTTCTAGAAGACAGTTATATTACTGTGAAAAAAAAAAAAGAGAACATTTTCAATTTTTAATTTTAGTCTAGTGGCAAAATATTAAACATTTTCATACCGAGGTGTAGTTTGTATTTTCAGCCATTTGACCTTTGGGCTATAATGACTTAATTCTCCCACAGCTGCTTCCTGAGGAAATGTGCCTACTTCTTCAGAGACTGAGCCTATGTCTGGGACACCCTCAGTCTGCAGCAATTTAAAAAGTTTCTGCTTGCAAGTTAAGGTGCTGTGGACCATGCACATGTTCCTAGCTTACCCCAAAGTGAGATAAAGTGCCTTCAATTAAACTACTTTCATTTTGGCTTAAGCTGCGTGCCTTATTTAGCCATTGGAGCAACCCAAGAGAAACTATGCTGCTGATGGTGGGTCAGAAGAGTGTTAACTTAGTAAGCCACTGTAACTCAGTAGTATTTAATCATATGCCCAAAACCAGGTGTCCCTGCTCCACACCTGCATTACTCCAGCCTGCTGAAGGAGGCAGTAGCAGTGAAAGTGCAGAAGGTATGCTCAGATCTCTCTGGATACAGAATTGATGGCTCCAACAATTTTGGAGGTGTTGATGTTCCCACTTGCATGTGCCATAGGTTATCAATATGCACAAGTAAAGGTAAATACTATCAATTCAGAATTTTCCTCTTCCAGTCCTAACAAAGCTTTTTGTTGGCGCTGTATAATTGCAAAGTATTTCACAAATGCTTTTTGCTTCATTAATACCTCCTCTGTCATTTTGCGTTCGTGCCAACCAGGTACTGAACATTAGCACTGTGATTTGGCAGTACTTTCCCAAGATGTCAGTGAATGCACAGGGTTCTCATACCTAAAGAATTAAGCCTCCATGGTAGACCATAGAGAATCAGTCGGTCTTAGCCTCCCGTGAATGAGACACAGGCCTCAGGTTTACCGTTGTGTGGCTGAAGTTTGATGAATCTTCGCACATCTGCTGAGCTGCTGTAACTATGCTCACACAGGCATACAGAAAACACAAGGCAATGTGACTTAGCTTATGCCTCCTCCGGCTGAACGAAAATCACCTCATACTTGCTCAGATAGGAGCACACACATCACTTGCTGCAAGGTCACTGGATGCACAGCAACATGGGAATCAATTCAGACACAATCAGGAGTATAAGCCCTTACTTCTTTGTGGCCAAGAATGATTCTAGCAGCATTTTGCAAGAACAGGGAAGTTTGTACTGGAATTCTATGGGTGGAGTGTGTGTAGCTACTTTCTAGTTACGTTTCTTTTGCATTATCAGCTGAGTATAATTTTCTTTTTTTAAAATGCCTGTTCCAAGCTTTTGGGTAAAGTTCATGTGTAATGATAAACAGCTGCTTTGTTGTATTCAAGTGATGGATGGAGTTATGCCTACTGGTAGGCAATTTTTTTAAGCACTTCAGCATCTTAATGAATGAAAGATGCTCTCCACTGAAGGTAAAATCATTTAGATCAGTTCAGAACTGAACACTGAAATCCAGGAGCACAGGTGCTGAGCCAGTGAAGTATTTGGGGTGGGAAGGAGGAATTCTAGCATTCCACCATTAGCAGCACTTGTGTTTCATAAATGTGTAGTACCTTTAGAGAGGCAGTGGAGAGCGTGGGGTGGAGCAGCTTTTGGGAAAACAACAGCCTGTGATTTCTCCCAGACACAATCTGAGGCCCACGAATAAAAGGAAAGATTTCCATTGGTCATATCTCCTTACGTGCAACTATGCATGGCCTAAGTCAGCCAGCAGTGTTAGCAATTCCCATTCCATGGATTTTTGAGCAGGGACAGCCTGACTGTGACTTCTTCTGAGTGGCTACTGCAGAGCCGGGGAATGCTACACTGATACTGCTGTCTTGTCAGATTATTTCAGCCTTTATCCTACCTTCTTTCTAAGATTAGTTTTCTGGAAATAAACAATTATTAAAGCCAGCACCTGAATTAAAATCCTTATGGACAAAATGCACCCTTAGTTATCTATACAATAGCTCCTGAGCTAAATTTTCGTGGTTGAAGATAGGTGGTTTCCACAGGTGTTACACTCTGTTCAGTCTCATTCCCAGGAAGGATGGTTGAGCAGAGCCTGTTCGGCTGTGGCACACTGTTGAGGTTCTTTTACAGATCTCACCCTTCCACAGGCATAGTATATCTCTTTTAGGTTTCTCTAAAACATAGGCTTCAGCTGTGTGGGTTTTAACAGAAAAAAATACCCCAGACACACATCCTCTTCCTGTGTCTGGGGTCACCCTCACACTTATATAGAGGGGAGCCCCTCCATTTTGACCATATTAACAGAAATGCGTAAAAACAAAAGCAGAAAGAGCACTTTTACACTGCATTCATCAACACATGAAAAAAACAAGCTACCAGGACCAGTTATGTTCCATTACATGTCACAAAACAATTACATGCTGGTGCTTTTGAAGCTGACACTGTCGTTGACTTAAAAGCTGTTTGTGTTACATCTGTCCGTTAAGTACAGATTTCAGTACGTACAGCACCAAGGTGAACAAATCAAATGTACACTCACACCACAACCAGAGAACTGCTGTAGTGAACACATCCGCCTGAAACTCTCACATCCCTGTCCAAGTCTTATTATCGTTTTGTATTTAAAATACCAACATAACATCATCAATTTTTTTTATGAACTTGATCACAATGGTTTGACAGCCATATTTGTGTTGGTGTGGTACTGACAAATTTCTGCTATACAAGAAGTGGAGAGGAGGAGTCTCCCCAGGCTGGGGAATGCTGAGCCCTGGTTAAAGCACTGATGTGATATTCAGTAGCTCAGTTCCTTGTTCTGCCGAAGACTTGCAAAGTGGCCTTGGCTCTGTTTGGATGTATTGGAGATGTATGGATATATTCAGACTTTATCTGGTTTAGCACCAAAGTTAGATATAGATGCTTTCTAATCCAAGTTCAGAAGAGACCTGGGGGCCATATTCAAGCTGCCTTTTCTACATGCTTGTATTGCTGTCATAGCTACTTACTGGCTCATCTAACAGTGGCCTGATTAGGTGAGCTGGTGAGTATCTAAGGTACTGTCAAAGTCCATGCACCATGCAAAGTGGTCCGAATAGAGCCCTTTATCTCTTTGTCTCAGCTCCCTCATCTGTAATGCAGGGACAATAACATACCTCAGCAAGGCAATGGAGACGTTCAGGTCCCAGTGAAGAGGACAACATGGCTACTTCTATAGGAAAAGATGTACTGTGCTGAAACAACATAAGGTGACCTGGTTTTAGAGGAGCTTGCCATCTGCAAGACCTTCCTCCAGACAGAATATCCAAGAGTTAAAAAAGGGATGTAGAAGTTAGCAAGAGTGCACCCTGGCATCTGCAGCAGCAGTTTTACATTGACAATGCGGTATTCCATCTTAGCTATTTCCAGATGGTACTGTATTTTACAATTTCCTCTTGCAGTTGACTGCTATCATACATATATATAGTACAACAAAGATGTACACAAGGGTGAATTATTGCCTGTCCTTTGTTGTACACTCTTTCCCAAACATCTGGGGCTTTATTTAAGTGGCATTTAGTCTTCCTCAGAAGAGTATCTTTGCCTGGAAAAACAATATATGCAGCAGCTACAAAAGGTAACAAGAAAGAGAACAGTATGGCTAATAATGAGAACGCCAACAGCAAAAATGTACAGGGTTTTGTCACAGTAATCCTGAGGCTGGTGGAACGGTGGGATGAAATTTGGCAGGTACACAGAAAAAACCCAGTAGTTTCCAAGAATGAACCAGAGAAAAAGGAAAAGGCTGAGGGTTAGATGGATGTAGTACTTGTGAGCATTCTGCCTCCAGGGATATTCATCATCATCATCATCATCAATCACAACAGACTTGGAAAGCAGCTGCCTCATCCTGGTGGAGTCGTACAGCAGAAGAGTCACCTGGAGGTATTGGGGGAGAAAAGGGAATAAGTAAATTGGCTGAGGAAAGCCTGAACACCTTCTGGCCACTGCTAGTCTTTGGGCCAAATTAAAGTTGGTTGTGGGAAAATCATGTAAAAAAAAACTGAGGAGCCACAAATGAGGCAGATCCTGCCGGAAAATAATGCATTTTTTCCCTACAGTTTGTTCACCAGGGAGATTTAGGCCAGACGTTGGAAAAAACTTGCCAATGGTAAGGATGGAAAGGCATGAGAACAGATTGTGTAGGGAGATGGCAGCAGCTCCCACGCAGGAGACTTTTAAGAACAGATTAGAGTAACTGCTAAATGACTTAAGTAGAGTAGTGCCTTGTAGTGGGTGGATTTGTCTCTCCTAACTCTATTTTCCATGGCTATATAGGTGAATCAGCTTAAATAAAATTATGAAGGACCTAGACTTTGACCTAAACCCCAAATAGATTGCTTCAGATACTTGGAATGATTCTGTCAAGTTTTCTTCAATTAAGTGTCATTTTCTCAGATTGCTCCTTTCCTGCCTTCAGTCAGAACCAGCAGAGAAATGGATTGAATACCATGATACCATGAGGTTAGGAAGGTCTGGTCTACAGGGAAATGCAGTAAGGCTCATTAGCAGTGCTTAGAAGATTTCCAGTTTAGTCTTGGCAATACAAAGTATGTAGGTAGGTTGAATGCAGTGTAGAGAAGCTTTCAAATTTCTGTCCCCTAAATGTCTTTCTTCATTTTGGTAGATTTATAGGAGAGGTAGATACAGGGCCCAGCAAGGATTTGGGCCAAACATTGTGAAACCTGTGTTATCTTGCTACACCTGAAACACTTGGCCTAGTCCTCAAGGCACTAGCTGTTGTAACCCCAACTCCCTTTTTTAGGTACTCAGGTTCCTGTGCAAGCCTCCCTGCAGCGAGCTGTGTCTTTGGGAAATGGACTCTAAGAAACCAACTGAGCGGGAACCTGCCTCAGCCAACCAGGAATGAAATTCAGAGGGAAAGGTAAAAGATGTGGATATGTAAGTGGCCATGGGGAGGGACATACTGTCCAAGCCATGTTCTCTTTCCCAGAGTTATAGTCTGTGCTCGTTTTCTGCTTGAAATGAGAGAGAAGAGCACCCCTCATTTTACACTCTTCCTTCGCCATTAGTCAGTGATTAATGGTGAGAACTCTGGCTAAGGAAAACCCATCTGAGTATATGTTCTGCCTGGTTCAGAATTTAGTCCATGTGCTCCATTTTCTAGAGGCAAGGCTTAGCAAGAGGATCCAGGACATCCTGGGAAGAGGATTCTCTTGCTCTTCCCTGTAAAACTGTTAATTAATATATAAATGATTAAATATTTGTTTACAAAACCAGCTGTTTTTCTAGCCCAGATGTTGGTACCAGTTTGTGAGAAACAGAGATTAAAGTTGCAGCACCAACGTAGGCAAAAAAAAAGGTATTTTCACTGGATGTCTCACATCCAGCTGAGCACTCAAACTGGTAGGCTTGTTCAAACCAGCAGAGCATCTTCTCAGATGAACATTTATTTTAGGCAGGCTCGTGACACACAGGAGGGATAAACCTGCCTGGCCAGTGGGTTTGAGGTTTCTACATGGGGACCTGTGGCTTGACCTGCAGCTCTGTGCAGCTCATTAGCTTTGAGGTGAGCTCAGCACATAGGCAGCTGCCTGTACTCCAGCTTCACCAAGCTCAGCAATGGGAATGGGGTTAAATGGCAGATGAGCATTGGTTTAGAGGAAGGCAGAGGAACCTCCAGGTGGATTTATGGATCTCAGCTGCATCTAACCAATTCATGGAAAGTGTATTTAATTCTTATGGATATTACCTTGCCAAGCTGTGACTGAAGCAAATTCTGGCAGTTGCTCACATTGTTAATAACTGCTGAATATATATTTATGGAGCAGCATGACATGAATTCAGGTGGCCTCTCCAGATGCTGTAGAATGTTTCGGTTGGCTTGGTGAACATCTGTAGGTTACCATTGCCTTTTAAAAGACTGGAGGTGGTAAAGAAACAGATGACGAGCCTACAGATATGTACAGAGCGGGGCCAGAATGACTTGCCATTAAATGATGTCCATCACAGGACAGTGTTCATTCAGACTTCATCCTATACCCATTCTCTGACCTTTTAATTTTCAGAGGTCAAGCAAAGATACTGCTCAGTGAAGTCGGTGCAGTCTGATGAACGTAGCAGAGGGCAGAGTTGAGACAGGTGGAATTTGGAATTTGGCTACAGATCAAGCACTATGAGATGACACATGAGCTAGGCCAATCTAATTCTGACCAAATGTATTGCCAGACTGCAAAATAGGCAGTCCTGCTGCTAACTGAAGCCAAATTCAAGCCATTATTTGGCATCAGCAGGAATATTAATTGACCCACTTACCATCTTATTTAGGGTGAGAAAAATGGACTTTAAACCAGAAATAGCTAAGAAACAGTCAACATTTTTGATGAAGGCCTCAATTCATTAGCATCAAAATTTCCTTTCAATTCTGCTCTGTTCTTTTCTAAACTATTATTAAATTAACCTTTGATTATACAGATAAGTCCACTGGTGTGATTGAATGACTAAGCATTTGCCAGTAGAACTCATAGCATAGCAAATTCCTTATAAAACGATTAAGCACTTTCTTTTTTTCTCCATTTACTTATTTACTGACCAAAGGTCCTCAGGGGGATGATTCATATGCTAGTGATGTATTGTGGTTTGGTTACCACTGTGAAAGAGTGCAGCGGATGCAGAGACCCGCAGAGGAATATTCTTTCCCCCTTCTTTCAATTCTGGCAAAGAAAAGGGGCTAGAAACATTATCAAAGGGGAACGTAGCTAGCTCCTGTCTGCAGCGTCTGTTGGCTGCAATACGCAGTGCTGTCAAGCCAGAGAATAGCAGGTTCCCTTTCAAAGGACAGGCTGCCCATACTGAAACATTAGGCCACAACCCATCAGGTCTACCGTGTCTGCTCTACCGGTGCCAGGCTCCTGGGAAGGTAGCCTGGGTGCCCAGTTGCTGCTGCCCCATTATCTATGCAGGACAGCCAATGCTACCAGTACAGATGCTCTCTCCAGAAGCAGCACTTGCTGTTCTTAGCCCTTCATGCCCCAGCAGTGCGGTTCCAAAGCTTTTCCTTCAGCTCTGCCCCTTTTCCTTCCTTTGGCAGGAAAATCATTGGGACAGCAAAAACCAGTTTTGCTTAATCCTGCTCAGAAGCCTTAAAGTAGCTCTGCAGTTTGTCGTGACACTCTTTGTGCTCACTAGCAGCCACTTAACACCGTCTGCGAAGGGACTGTCAGAATGGGGCGATCCTTTACCCTAGCATCAACGTAGAGTTATGGCGTTATAGTGACCAGGGTGTAACACAGATGTGGGTGTGTCTCTACTTGTCAAGCAGCCAGGCTCTGGCTCAGCAAAGATGTAAGTGAGCATAGTCCAGCAGAAGACAGGTAGCTGTGGTTAGAAAACGCTGTGCTAGAATAATAAGCCCTGCTGTGATGCAAGGGTATATTTACTCTGGAAGGAAGTCATGCTGCTGCATAGTCATTGCTTCTGGCCAGGTCAGAGTGGGAGTAAATTGAAATTGTGAAGGACTATGTACAGACACCTGTAATTTTATAGTATTCCCAAAACTAGGAGAATAACTTCACTTTTTGTCCAGCCTGTGTGTCTGAAAACAAAGGAGAAATGTCTGGCGGGCTTGGAAAACTGTGGAAATAAGACCCCATTTACCACAGGCATCTGTGTTATGTAGTCATTTCCCTCGGTAGGGGTGGTAGCACAGATGCTGTGATGTAGGAGAAAGTCACACCACAATGTGTGGGACAGTGCTGGAGGCTGAACTCGTTAGCGTCTCACTTGACTGATGGGTGCTTTAGGTGCTGGAACAAGCACAGTTCAATCCCAATAGCTCTCTTCAGTACTGCATGCACATAGCTCTCTGGAGCCATCATTATGTCTTAACTAGCAAGTCAAAGTCTAGTCACACAAAATATTTTTTCACACACAGAAGGCACATTACCTTTAAGCTGCCAATCACGCCACCCACCAACAGATATAATGGAATTAGTGGCTGAACGGGGCAATCTTCCAAAAACTTCATTCCTGAACAGCAAAAATTAATGTTTGTTATCTCAAGTGATCAAATAGTGCAACAAGCTGTACAGTGAAAACTAAAGATACTGTAAGTAAAGTGTAATGCTTAGACCCAAGACTGGTACCCAGCGTCTGTTGAAATGGGGGCTGGATTAAAGGAGGTTTGCATCTCCCACTACAGGAGTGAGGGCCGTGAACAAGCAAAAGGCAGGAGAAGGAAGAGAGAGAGTAAAGGTAACAACAGCATTACTGTTGTTCTGGCATTACTGATCGGAGCCACGTACACAGGTCATTAACTTCAGCCACTGCACCTTTGTTAAATGAATGATTGAATGAGCTGGACAGGAAATTTTCATCAGCAGTAGAAAATTAATTGAAAATTAAAACTCTCTGTGAAAAGAAGGAATTCTGATAAGCTTCTCCCAGGCCTTGCCTGCTCATTAGTTCTCGTGAGCGTGGCATGTTCCCGAGTTAGATGCCTTGAAGCTTGCAACCCAGCACCCGTGGGAGCGCCTGGAACCATTTTCTCTTCCCAGGCAACTGGTAGGGAACCACAGAAGCTCAAGTTTCCAGGCTGTTTGGGCTGATGGAGGCTAAAAGCATTGGTTGTTATGGAGCCAAGGATCCTGGCAACCCTCAAATCTACTGCTAGAAAGAGAAAGCTGGGTAAGTTTTAGGGAAGGGAGTGTATGGCAGTATAAGGATGTTGCTGGCAGTAGACACTGAAGCTTGTGATACAGGTCTGTGGCAGAGAGACTCATCTGTCCAAATATAGATGTCTGCAATGCAGGCATCCGTATCTGAACTAGTTTCCTAGACTCTATAGTCAATCGTGAGAAATAGACACTTGTAAAATTCAATTCATCTCATCCTAAGACAGGCATTTAAAATAGGTCAGATGAGCTGGGCCCTGAAAGTGCATCTTTCTCCCCATGGCTATACATGGAATCTAGACGGCCAGCTGTAGATACCTAAAGTTAGCTGAGATGAATCCCCTGCCCAAGCCTCTTAACCAGTGGCACCTTTAGTCAATTTTAGAGTGTTCATTACACTATAATTTTATTGTTATTGATCCCATGTTTCGGGGCTTCTACTGATCAGTTGCAGAGGACAGAAAGGATTTTCTGTTTTCTTCTTGTTGTGTAAGTCATTTTCAAGGAGAAATTTTGATTTTTCTCTGAATAATTGGCGTTATCTAGATGCACAGTTATCTAGACTGTGCTGGTCTTAGCGCTAAACATCTCTCAGGTGGAACATTTTGCTTCCATGCTCAGAACTACACTGAGCAGGAAGAATCAGGAAAGAAGTACCAATGGTTTGGGGTTGAGGGTTTTTTTGCCTTCTTCTGTAGCTGTCTTCAGCTTGTCAGTTTGCCTACCAAATCCACTGCTACTGCTGGTCCAGAACATTGCTGATGTCCTGAGCCTCTCCTGTGCTCTTTAGGTAGCATAATACGTGTGTTCTGGATTGTGGTTGCTTGATCTTACATTAGTCATAGGATACAAGACAGTGTTTTGTGTATAAGAACTATTGAGTCCAGTGGACTCTTCTACACTAAGTATTTATTACCATGCTTCTCATAATTGAAAAGGGCTGGACTTAGACTGATTTGGACTCTCTCCCCTATTGCAAGGCTGTAATTTTTTGTTCATTTTGCCACTATGTAACACCGAGACCTGCTCAGACTCCCAGCTTAACAGGGGTGGGCAGCAGGGAAATCATCATGAATTCTATCATTTTCAGAAAGCAGCTGCCAGGGTTTCCAGAGTCCTTGGCCCTGTAATAGCCTGCCACAAAAGCAGCTGGCCAGGGATCTCGGGGAATGTATTTCAGTTTAGGAACCTAGGCAATTGCTATTTCCAATGTGTTACTGAGATTTTGATTTGAGGCCAAAAAAAAAAAAATCAGGAAAACATGCCTTTTTTTCATGGAGCTATGGTTCTGTTTCCCAGACAAATCTATTTTGGAGTCCTTTCATATATGTAACATGACAGCAGTCAGTCTTGAGAAGGATTTGAATGACAGGCATTGGTACTCTGTAGGTTTGGGGAGAATATTGCAGGCAGATATGACAGCAAAAGAGGAGGTAAAAGGGGATAATACAGTAGTAACTTAAAAAATAGAGCACTATGGGTGAATAGGAAATACAGACCTACTGTTGACAGATGGGCATGGGTATTTGTTATGGTGAAATCTAGGCACACACATCACGTGCCAATCAATTCACGCATAGCACGTGCCTGATTTATTTGGGAACACCGAAACTAGTAGGAGAGCATCAGTGCTAGCTCTTCTTTCCCGTGAGCACCAGATATGTTTTCCTTTGACTGTTAATGATGGGATATATGGACCATGAGAGATCAAAGCTCTGGTTCTAGTGCAATGCTCCCTGCAAGCCAGAGCGATCTGTGGTTTAGAGAAGAAGAGCAACTGAAGCTGACTGTGACACAGACAAGCACGTGAGTCCAAATGAATAAATCAGCAACCTTTTGCGAGATCAGACACAGCAAGGATGTCCAACAGCTTGCACAGTGTCCAAAGGAAAGAGGCAGGAGGCTTGGGGAAGCAGACGTACTTGCACATTTTGCCTCCTGACTACCACAGAACAGCACTGCGGTGGGATCCAGTACACAAAGTCCAGACAAGTGGAAAGAGCACTTGTGAGCGATCAGGATATAAGTTTCTCTAAGGACACCATTTTGGGCAGTGTTGTGGGATGGCCCACAATGGTTCACTACTAACGAAGTGTCCTTGTGATTCATGATTATCCATGAGATGAGGGGTCAGGACGAATGAAAGCCAGCACAGCATTGGCCTCATTTTAGCTGCTTGGCTCTTCTCAGGTAGCTGAAAATGGCTGAAGTGCATCCCATAGTAAAGGAGGGCTGCTGTATAGCAAGCGTAATCTAGTGTCTGGTGCCTGCTCCCCACCTTCTCTTCTAACAGGAGGCAGAGGACACAACATGCCAGGCCATTTTCAGTTGTTCCTAGTGGATGACTGCAGCTGCCATTAGTCAGCGCAGACCTCAGTCAGGCCCTGGACTCTGGGCTTTACACTAGAATCTAGGTGCTGCAGAGGATTTATCTCAAAGTAATTGCTTCTGGGCACCATTTTAAAAGAAAGCATATCATCAAATCAGATGAAACTCACAGAAACGGCGAGTGGCTGAAGGACTGACATGCAAGGAAAGATTATGTTATCATCAACCCCTAAAGAACAAGACTGGCTCCCATGTAAAGGTACAGAGTATGAGAACAGGATTCAGACAACTATCGGGAGCACTTGAGAGTTGAGGAATTATTTGGTGTAGATATGAGCATGAGGAGTAGTACTGGGTTAAATTTGAACAGGGGAAAATTTAGACTGCCTATTGAGAAAACGATGTCATCAGCTTTCAAATGTGATTTAACTACCCCTGGGGAACACTGTGTGTAAAGGTAGTCTGGACAACATACAAGAATGTGTTATTGGGAGCAATCCTTCACTGTCCCGGAAACTAAAAGAAATTCTCAGGTCTGTGAGGTTCTTCTGTAGCTCACTCTATTTTTGGAGCGTTCAGTGAAAAAAAGGGATCTCTACTAGTAAAAGCTGGAAAACTGCTAAATTACCTGTGGCTTAAATGATGTCACAAGTCTGGAGCTTGGAAAATTTGCTGAGTGCTTTTCATGTATCTTGACTTATACTGTGATTTACAGTACTACCACATTTTGAAAGTGTATAATGTTAGTGCGTAATTATTACCGGGGCCACCAGTTATTAGTCTCTGAGTTTCAACAAATATTATTATAACTTATTTGTTAACATTTGAAAATATCTCACAGTTTTCCTCTGCAGAAAGCAAGAGCCAAAATGACTAGAGGCACATCAGCAAGTTATTCTCTGATATCATGGTAACAGAATGTTATCAGAAAATCAGAGGCTTTTGCTTGGATAATAACTATCTGCATTTTCCTTGACATTTCATTTTCCTAAAAATGCCTTTGCAGATATGTAGCTGCAGGAAACCAATATCCTCTGACAACACTATATTACGGTGACATTATCTCTTAATTTCACTAAGTTGTGAAAGAAAAAAAGGGCTCTATATCTGATGCAGGAGATACCCAGAGCTCCAGGCTAATATCTTACCATGCACTTTACAATTCTCACTGATCTTAAAGATATTATGAAATATTCCTAGGAAATTATATTTATAAGTGGTCAGATTCCAGTCCTGGATTCATTTCCAGAAGGCTGGCTGTCAATATGCATGCAAGCTGTACCACATTTTGAATTATACCTTCCCACCCCTATCCCACAGCTCAGGCATATTCAGCCTGGGGAAAAGCTAAAGCTAAAATCCTCTTAAGGGATAAATAGCAATTTTAAGTCATGGATAAGCATAAGAGCCTAAGTGTTGAGATGTAACAGTTCAGTCCATTTCCCTACTTCCCAATTGCTCCTTAATCCCTCATTAGAACTCCCTAATTCCTAATTAGGATGTCCTAATCAGAATCCTACCACAGTCATCACTGGTACTCGGCAGACCCTAGATAAAGGAAGCAGCACCAACCTTTCACTGAATTTTTTTATGGGTTTGGCCAACTATGCATGCTAATAGGCTAGGTGTCCCAACTCCCTTAAAAGTCATCTCATCTCAATGCAGGCACCTAAAAGAGGGTATGGGATGTTCACTGTCAGAAACACCCCCTTCTCTTAACTGCCTGCAAGGGCAACACATGGCACATAGCTTGGTTACAGATGCCTACAGTCCAAATCTAGATGGGATGCACCTTGCCCACAGCATCGGCATGTAGAGTTCATTTGCACCATCTTTCATTTGCACAATCTTCCATAAATAGTGAGGCAGAAGGTGAACACCTTCTCAAGGACACCCATCTGGAATGATTGTAAGGGCTTTTGAGGACAGAACTTAAAATTCAAAGTGATCTGGATACGCTGGAAAAATACATCCAAAATCTGCAAGATGACAGCTGATAAAGCTGAACACTGCTTACAGGAGAGAAAACTTCAATGTAAATAAAAAATGAGAAATGTCTGATAGGGAGCAGCACTGCCAAAAACCATCTGGGCTTACAATGCACCTTAAACGAAATTGGAGCAAATGAGTTGGTGCAGAGAGAGCATCTTTCATTTTGAGGTGTGTTTACAGGAATCCTGCATGTTAAACAGAGGAGCTAATTATTCTGCACTACTCATTCCTCAGGTCTCAGCTGGAGTCCTGTGTTCCTTTTTTTTTTTTTAGGGGGAAAAAAAATAGTTACACTGGTCAGAGGCCAAAGAAGGGAGGCAAAAATGCAAAAAAAAAAGCTACAGAAACAGTGACCTGTGAGGTCAGGATGAAAGAAGTAGGTTTTTGAGATCTCTGGGAAAAAAAAAAAGAAAAGATGAAGTGGGGTTATAATAGCAGCCTTCAAACAGTTCAAAGGTTCTCAAAGGTTCTCTTGAGTAGGACGGTGACCAATCTGTCTTTGTGACCATGGTGGGTAGGACAGGCTGTAATCTGTTTAATTTGCCATAGGGAAGATTTAGGTTGGATATGGGGAAAAATATTTTGTCTGTGAGAGCAATAAAATGCTGAAATAGGCTCCTTGGGAAGCTGTGGAATTTCCTTGAGCAAGGGCAAGTCAGACATCTGTCAGGGATGCCATGAGCATACGAGCCTGTCTCAAAGAAGAGGTGGGCTGGTGTCTCTACTGATGTTTCTCAAGTGGGGGTTGCAACCCATGTGGAGGATGTGAAAGGCCCAAAGGGAGCAATGAAGTATTAGAAAATGCTCTGGCTTTGTGTTTTTTTAAAATAATCTATGTTAATGGTAAGGATAGTTAAGAAAAGAAGAGCCTTATGCAGTGTAAAAATGTATAAAATTCTGCAACTGAAAGGATTTTCCTTTTGTTTCTTAAATATTTGATCTTGAAATGCTACTCGCAAATCCAGCCTTTGGGGGGTTATACAGAGACAGATCAGCCAAAAAACAGGTCTCGCTTTCAAAAAGGTGGAGAAATAGCAGGCTAGATCCTCTCTTCTTCCCTTCCAGCCCTGCGCTTCTAAGATTTTTGCAGTGCAGTTAATACAGAGGGATCCTGATTAATGAAATCTTCTCATATGTCGGATTCTGAGCTTCCTCCCACAGGCAGAGCCCTGTATTGAGGTAAGACTGGTGGGGTATTTAAGACAAACAGGGTCAGAATTCAAGCACTGCTTCCTCCCCGCCATGCAGTGTGGGCTGGGATTCTGTCTGAAGTTAAAGTACCAACACACAGGTTTAACAGTTGGAAACTTTTAAGTTTTCCAACTCCTTTCTCGCACCAGATGTGTTAACCTGCCACACAGTGCCAGGAAGTTCCTATTTTTAAATTGCTTTGGTAGTCAACTTACCCGTAAAAGTCATGGACAGTGGTAAGGCAAGGAAAGCAAGGAGGCCAAATATAAAGCATGCTGTGAATGAGAAAAGAAAGACAGCGTTATTGGGGCTGGTTGAAGTTCAGACACCAGCAATTCCATTCAGTGCTTTACAGATGCTGTTTATCCATAAAGTTGTGTAGCAAGAAATGCAGTGCACTCGATGGGGCGGGAATATCGTGTTTATGGTGCGGCATTTGAGATGATGAGACCAGTAAGCGGTTTATCACTCTCCCAGAGCTCAAGCTCATACATTGATAGTCCTTGTATCAGTAGAAGAGCAAGGAGAGACACAAACTGCTTTTGTTGCTACTACTTCTAGTTGTCTTATTGCAAGGGCAAGGACTCGGCTGCCTTAGCCGGCATCAGCTTCAGATGTACTGCCAGGTGACTCTGCAGTAACAAGTAACTTTGCATCAGCTAATCCATGGCAACTGATGAGCCATATCTGTTTGCTAAGCAAATAGCAGCGTTAATGCCATTCCACTTAGTTTTCACTGATAGCTAAATAAACTGTCTTTGTTGCAGATGTGAATAGTTTCTGGCTGGTCTAACTCCCTGACCCAGCTCAGCTGATGAACACAAAGGCAGCAGCCCTGCTGCAAGGAGTGAGACTTGTCACTGGGATAGGTCAGCTTAAGCTGCATGGAAGGATGCTCTTAGGGGTGCACACAGACTGTTCCCGCAGATGAGTGGATCTGAGGTTCTTAGTTACTCCCCAGAGAGCTGCTGGTGTATCTGAGCCCTGATATTTTCCCAGCACAGCCTGATGCTGCTGAGGATGAATGCTTACCTATGCAGAAAGTGAGAAACAATAGCATTAAGAACAGCGTGAGCATCCTGTCTTATAAAAGCTGTCACCTCTGTGCCTAATCATGAACACTTGGCAATATTAAAGTGAAACGCTGCCCTGCAAAATGAGAGTAAAACATAATGAGGACATTCTGTGGCAAGCGTCCCTGCAGAGCGCTTCTGCAAATGGCTCAATCTGCAAGTAGATGCCTAAGGAGGCAAAAGGGCGGTAAGCGGAGGTGGGCATAGGTTGCAGAGGCGCTGAGAAGGGCACAGATAAGAAAAGGAGTAGGACGACTCCTTGGAGGCTTATGAAAAAAATCTTGGAGCAAGCATTTGGGGTTGGTTTGGGACCAGCCCTTCCCCAGGCAAATTGTGTCACGCGGTTCCCTGTGCCAGAGAACTGCGACCTCTGCAAGGCGAATGGCATCCTCCTTGCCGCGCAGGAGCGGGGACACTGCCAGCACCCTGTGTACAGTGCTGCTCTGGGAAACTGCAGCACTGCCAAAACATCGCCCTCAGGGTGCCTTAGAGAAAAAGGGAAACATCATCGCCTCCATTTTACAGAAGGAGAAACTGAGACAGAGGACATAGGAGCGGCATCAAAATTCAGGGCAGATCCACCAGGCTTTCTAACTCACAGACACTTTTCATGGGAACACACCATCCCCCACACACTGCTCGTGTTTTCTCTGCAGAGAACGAGGATCTTACACTTCAGCGCTTGAGAGACATCTTTCTTTCTCAGAAGTAGCATGTTTGTTATCTCTATGAATTGGTAGAGACTGAAGATATTTTGAGCTGAAGAAAGCACTTCTGTTCCTTTGTGCTACCCCCTCCTCCTCTCCCCGTCGGCCGCTCTC
Source organism: Ibidorhyncha struthersii (assembly GCA_013398815.1). Taxonomy (NCBI): domain Eukaryota; kingdom Metazoa; phylum Chordata; class Aves; order Charadriiformes; family Charadriidae; genus Ibidorhyncha; species Ibidorhyncha struthersii. The sequence continues at coordinate 104,874 of VZSZ01011260.1, read as the reverse complement.
TCTCACACACACACATTTTTGCTCAGGCTCTCCTATCTCTTGAATGCTGCACAGTACAGAAATTCTTCCTCTGCTTGAATAGTGCCCTACACTTGACTAAGCTCTTTCAAATGCTGACAGCCTCTCATTAGAACAACTCAGCTTAGAGCCTCCCTTTTCACCACATGTCACATTTCATGCTACGTCCTCTTGCCGTTACACGATCTAGGCTATTATTTTCGGATGCGTTGGTATTGTAGCTGAGTTGGGCTTCCAACACGCTTATGAACATCACCTGCAAACAGTGCCCACAGCCCGGGCAACTCATTTCTCTGGTATCCAAATGAGTGCAGGTCAGTCTGCAGGAGTTGCATCGACTGCCTGGTGTTGCTAGAAGTCTTGTCATCATGGCGCAGCTCTCGAAGCGGCGTCACCCCTCTCCAGTTTCATAGCCACCTCCTGTTTCTGCCCTTGCTGCATGGGCAAGAACTCAGGATCCTGGTAGGAGGAGGCATCGTGTAATTTCTTCACCGTACAGCACGTGATCTGTCTGAGCCCCGGCGAGGCACACTGCAGTAAGCTCTGTAAAAGGCTCGGGGGGAGCATGTATATGTGGGGCTGCGCATCTGGCACACAGGTGTCTGTGTTTGCTTATGTCTAGCATCTACCCGATAGCTTGATTTTGGAGGGGAGAAATGGGAGGTAGGGGCCACTTGGAGCTCAAGAGAAAAAGATAATGGTTCATTAATTCCCCTCCCAAAGCAGTCGCTGGGAATGTATTTACTCATTATCTTCCCATTCAGCTACGGCCTCTTAGGTCTCGAATTGGAGGGGCAGATGCATAGTCTGGGAAGGCTTCCAGATCCATGTTTAACAAAGTGAGACTCTCAACAATTGACTACACAACTGGCAGGGCTCCGCAGCCGCTCTCAGTGCCGCGAGCAACACTAAAGACTGTTTTCCCCGAAACGTGTGGGGTTTTCACAGAAATGCTGCTCAGTCGGGACACATGCACTCTCTGCCTGCATTTGTCTGGGTTGTGCTGCCCCGTTCTGGTCCGAAGACAAATTGCTCAAGAAAATGGTATTTGCCGCAGGGCAGCACAGCTCTGCAGAGAGGATGCTGCTATCTGTGCAGTTTCACATGTGGGGCTTGTGATATTTTTACGTCGGTGATATCGCCTCACAGGCTGGTCAGAGAAACCCCTGGACCCGTTCCTAGAAAAAGTAGCAAAAAAAGGGCTGGTAGTTTCTAAAAACACAACAGGGTGAGGGAAGCATTTCTGGACGTGGCTCAGAAGGACATCTGCTCCACCAAGCTGGTGTCAGGTCATCAGGCAGGAGAGCCCCCTGCCCTGTACTGCCAGGGCAGCGCCTGGTGTGGCACTGGTAAAGTCCAGCTTTGGGAGGCATTAGCGAGCGAGTCCTAACGTGCCGGGTAATGGGTGAAGGGAAGAGCTTGTGTCTGGGATTACAACAGAGGAAGAGAAGAGCAAGTGGCTGTATATCTTGCACATTCCTTGAAATCTGTGGGCACAAAAATCAGATCAGTGGGTGCAGGTTTGTGTCTCCTGCCCAGCAGGACAGTCAGCTGATATAAATCTGCTATTTAGTTGAGTTACTCCTGCCCAGGTCCTCCCCACAAAAGTGAATGAACTTGAAATCACCATTAACGTTATGACTGTATGTTGTGGTCTCTCTTCTGTCTGGCACCTGGGCTGTTACATCTTTCACAGCCATGCCCCTGCACTGCAGTTCTCCTCCCTTCCTTCTGCTGCTTGCTTGTTCTCTGTCCCCAGTTATGTGCCTGGCCTCGGGGCACGCAGCTGATGAGTTGTCCTCTGGCATGTGGGATGGATCTGGAGGCAGTACTGGACTTGACACCAATTCACCTGTGGGCTCCTCAGACTTTATCTGCTGCCGTGATTTTTCCAAGCACTTAGAAGTTTCAAATCAGCTCAGACTGTCCCTGTTTACTTTGAAGATAGAGAAAAGTTTCTCTCTTTTCAGGTAAGAAGAGTCCTCACGGGATTTTCAGAAGTGATTTATGACTATAAATCTCAACCTACCCACTCTTCTTAGGTAGTATGCTAATACAGCTGTAGTGCAACCTCCTCAGTAGAGTGTGTGACAAGCTCTCTGATAATAAATACAGGAATAAATGAAGTGTTGTGTACATTGCCATCACTCCCAAATGCTGTTTGTTCTATAGCCTGTCAGGTTCCTGATAAAAAACAGGATTTTATTTTTTAAATGAGCTTCCAAACAAATTCTGCAGTTACTCCAGGATTTATCTGCATGAGCAATCTGAGGAGCAAAACTGCAGGTGTAAACTCACAGTACTCCTTTTAGACGCTCCGTGGGAATGCTGCTGTGAAGGGGGCTGACTCTCAGCAGTCTGGATGTGAGCAAATTCGGGTCAGTTGGCCCGGCCCCAGGACTGATCAAGCCCTGAGGCAGATGCAGATGGTAGTGCACTAGCTTCACGAGGAGTGTGATAGTGTGGTGTACAGCAGCATGGACACTGGCGGTGTAACAGGCTGGGGTGCAGATGGGTAGTGGATATTTTCATCCGCATTTTATTCCTTCACAGTATCTGCAGGCAATCCCTGTGGTATTGTTAGGGACTTGGAGAAAAGAAAGCATGCAGTGTGTGTGGGTGCTACAGTGGCAAAGCAAGTCTCAGTGCACCTCTCTGGGGACCCAGCTCCAGCAAAGTCATAGGTTTTACAGACCAGAGATGTGTCTGCCCATGCGTTTGGTAGTCGTGAATACTGCGTGTCATTCTGGGCTTTTGAGTGATGGGAAAATGTCACTACATCAGATGGAATATTCAGAAAAGACTTGAACAAGCTAACTTTGAAGGAAAAGAGTTAAATCTGTTCAGCTTGGTTAGTCAATGGCCAAATGAGAGAAAATAACAGCAATGTTTGAGCACTCAAAAAATGACCTGCGAACGATCCAAAGAGCTATGAAGGTAAAGACATGAGATGAACTTGAGCAGAAACAAAGATCACTCTGTTTGTGGGGCTAAGTGCTGTAGCAAGGAGATACATTGTTGGAATAGTCTCTTGGGACAAATGACAGGAATCCCACCACTGGGGTGATTTAATCACTTGACCAAACTAGATACTCAGCAGCTGCAGGATTCCGTGTAAGGAACAGCCATTCCCATGGAGGTCTCCAGTCCCAGGGCAAAGCCACCATAGAAGGCAGGGGAAGTGTGATAAAACTGACTCGCAGACCACATCCAAGCTCAGGGCCACCAGCTGTTTGCTGCTTGCCATCACTGTTTGCTTAGACAAAGTTGTGTTACTGTGAGATAGTACTTCGGTACCCAGATAAGCTATGCCACCATCACACCACCTAAAATTTAAGTTCCAGGTTCCAGCACTGACGGCAGCAATGCAGCAATGCTGCTCATCAGAAATGCTGTAGAATGAGGTGCCAGTAATCTGAGAACCTTCAAGATGGGGAGGATGTAGATGTACATACAGATGTAAATGTGGATGTGGATGTGGATGTAGATGTAGATGTAGATGTAGATGTAGATGTAGATGTAAATGTAGATAGGTGCTTTGGGGGTTATGCAATGTTGCAGAGTCACCTGTCTGAATTTTATGCCATCCTTCTAGCTATTGAACTACAGTTATGCCGTGGTCTAGGTTCTGTATTTGGCCCCTTGTGATTAATTTCCAGATGTACTTTTAAAATGAGATTTAGGCATTTACATAAAGAGCCACCAGTTTGCTTTGCAATAGACCCAGAGTAGTGGATTAGCCTTCTTTTTTTCGGTCAGTGAGTTAAAGACTGCCCTAATGTTCTGAACTTAAATTGCTGTACCAAGAATGAAAAGAATTTAAATGATGCTGCACAGGTAGGTTGACTTTTCGGAGTCTTTCAAATATCAGGAGACCGTAGGTACAAATGTGGGGCTGTGCTGAAACGCTTTTTGAAAAATATACCCAGGATGATGAGAAAAAGTGAAATTAAGTGTCACTGCACTTCAGGAGGGTTTGCATTTTAATGAACAGAAAATCAATTTTGGATGCACTAGCTGATCCATAGCTAAAGCTGAGCTGATTTTGAACGTAAGTGTAATGAAAACCTAAAGATAATGAGTTTCCTGGAATGGTGTTTCTGAGTTGCCTTACTCATGGGTAACTTCGTGGGTATGCAAGAGGGTGCTCCTGGTGTAAGAAAGCATAGATGAGATCAGAACTAAGCCCTTTCTTTCAAAAAAATTTCAGAAACATAATTTATTTTCTTTATCATCATTAAAGTCCAAGTGGCAATTTTATACCAACAGGGAACAGTGACATTTTGCTTGTAACAGATAGGAACAAAAATCATAGAAAATACCACCTTTGACTTTTTTTATTGTGATATTCACCAATGGGCCCAGATCCCACCTGCATGTCCTTTCTGCAGGGTGCGAGGGAGCCCGCACCAGCCCCGTCCCACTCCCAGGGGCTTGTCGGGGTGTAATGAGAGTGCTGCATGCTCCGCACCCCTCGGTGTTCATCACTCCCCAGCCCTCATTTCCCCTGGGGCAATGATGAGCATGAACAAGTGGGCCAGAAAATATCCTCTTCTTCCCTGACTGTGCCAGGTTCCTGCAGGTGGGCCTGGTTTGAACCCAGGCAGGGCAGTCTGTCACCCTGGCTTGGTTTTCTCTGAAGGGTTGTAAGGCAGCAAGGAGTTAAGAGGCTTAATCATTAATAGAAGTTCATTTTGAACTTTGAGAGCCTTTCAAGTGAAGCCAAAACCAGGAATATAAAAGACCCCAAGGTAACAGTCCTAGGCTGGCAAATGCAGCAATTAGTGTGGGTGAAGTATCAATTATGGTGAGTGGTCAAGGGGTTTTCTTCTTCTCATATTTGAGTGGAATTAGAAATTGCTCCTGCTTAGAAGAGAAAGCAAAAGGCATTTGCAACTCGGAGTGAAAAGGAGATGCAGTCAGCAGGAGTCAGCTGCTTTAAAACCCTGGGATTTTAACCTCCTGCCAATGACACTGCATCCCTGGTCTCACAAAACCCCACCCCTGAAGGATATTTCTGCTGTGCCTCTCCGTGCATGGCCTCCAGCCCAGGTCAGCTTTCTGCTGCGTTGCTCCTTGGAAAGAAGAACCAGCCTGGTCACCCAGCCCAGGAGCTGTCACCTCATTACACCTTCTGCATCCTCCACCCTGGGTGGGATGAACCAGTTACTTCAAAGCCTGAGTGAGCACAGGCTGTCATGCAAAAGACCGCCATGCAGATAACTGATGCTTCCTACCCACAACACGTGGCTGCTTATGAGGGCTACCCACGCCTGCAGCAGCCATTGTGCCAGGGGCCGGGCAAGTGGAGGGAGGAAGACCCTGCTCCAAATGCCTCTTTGCGAAAGGTGGGGCTATTCCTGACCATAATCTGTTGCCAACCTCGTGTCCCCGTGTCAGCACATAAGCTGGCAGCAGTTTTGCTTTGCAGGAATTGCTCCTGCGGGATTTTGTTGCCGGGCTGGCTCCGCTGCTCTTTACCAGGTGGTTTTCCCTGCAGATACTTCTGCTGGACTACATGTAAGGTACCACTTGAAACTGGAGACAGAGACATTACATTGCTTAGGTTGTCTGCTGCAGCCCATATTTAGGTATTTGGTGGTGCTTGTATTTGTTTGAAATTTTACACTGGTCTGCTATAATCCAAATACTGTGGCAGGCAGGTGCTGTCAGGATAGAGTTACTATTGTGCACTCCATCAGCGCCCAAAATTGCCTAGGAAAGGAAATACCTCAGAAAGGAGGGAAGAAAAGGAAACTTCAGTGGAAGATTCAGGCGAGACTGGTATCATCTTAATTCCTTTATATACCTGGCCTAGCGACAGGGCTGCTTAAATACAGAAGGCGATTACTACCAGAACTGCCTTACCATTGCTGGCAATTTTAGATATGCACCGGTGGCAGGCTTTCTCCAGGCCAGCAGTCATTGTGAAGAGCCTTTTGGGGTGTCTGTGGAGATACAGAAATTAATCTGGTTACAAAAAGTATCCTTAACTTACTAAATATCTTGGCTCAGAGTCACTCACACACTTGGGCAGGTTTTCACTACCCTCAAAGAACTCCAAGTATTCACAAATCCAGACAGCAGCCATCAGCGTGGCATACCCAGAGTCAGGTATGCCTTCCGGCAGCTTTGGGCTTGCCTGCTGGTGATGCGAGAGCTTTGGGGTCACAGCAAGGCTGGGGGAGAAATATTAATGTTGTCTTCCTGAAAACTATAAAAGGTTCTGCCTTGACTTTGGTCGGGCAGGAGAAAGTGTATTTAACTGTTATGAGAAAATCCAGTGAAACGGGCAAGGTCACTACACAAACCTTTGCAAAAATTATTTAGTGAGCAAAAATGAATTCAAGAAAAGGGGAGGAGAGAGGATGAAAATAGTTTTAAGATCAAGGAGGATTCTGAAGAGGAATATAGAATAAAAACTGCAAACCACAGGGAGCCCAGAACAAGATGCCTTTGATAAAAAAGTAGCTGGATGAGAAAGTAGCTCTTTGTAAAGAAGAATTTTACGAGGTGGGGTGAGGGATGAGCAAGCAGCTAGGCATCCGTGGCCCGGGTGTCAGACAGCACCAGACAGTTAAGTAGCATGCAGCGTCAGTGGGAGTGTGGAAGGCTCACACGCGCGTGCACAAACACACACACACACACACACGCGCCAAGCCTCAGCCTCTGGCCAAGGTCACCACAGGTCTACCACCAACACCAACTGTGTGATAGATGAAGGTGTGTGTGGAGGAGGCCGGGATGGGGGCAGCTGCATTTCTGCACAAACCTCAGTTTAGCCTAATGATTAAAGAGCAATGTTTTAAGCTTAGCCTTGTTCTGTTCTAAGCTGACATGAAACTCACCCAGGTGGGATTTCTTACAATGCAATGCAGAGCCCAACCTGACCCAGAGCCTACTAGAGACCGCATGGCCCCAGACGTGTTGAAGATAAAGACAGACTTGTACCACCCAGCCCATACGTGGCCATACCCCACTCCACAGCCTGTCCAAGCCCTATCAGATGTGGCTGAGCAGAGCTGGCTGTCTCCTGGGAGCCTGCTTTGTCCTGCAAACCCAGAGACCCATGAGCTGCAATGATCCCACTGCGTCAGTAACCCATGCTGAGACACTTGTGTGGCTCAAACCAGGACAAGCAACCAGCCACCAACATACATATCCAGGTTTCTAGTGTGCATCATCATATCAGGTGTGTCATGAATTTTAGCTCTCTTTCTCCAGCCCTCATCCTCATACTATGCCACAAGCCTCATTTGATGGGTGTTACTGCTGTAATAAACCTTGCAAAGCCCAGTGGACACCTCCATCAATACTGAACGGTGGACTGGAACAGAGATTACGTCTGAGTCCCTAACCTCTGGGGAGTGCATACACCTCATCGCAGCCACCAAACCTTCTTCAGAACAAATACTGTGCCTTTGGGCTGCAACATTTGACAAATATTTTAAGGAAGGAAATGAGCGCTGTTGCATGCTCAGGGAAAACAGGAAGGAGGAAGGGAAACTGGTAGTTTCCACAACCAAATGACACATTATTTTTAAACTTTAAAACTTTTGGTGCAGTTTTGTTCCTAGGAAATGCACAAACAGGCATTCATTTTGAGTACGCTGTTGGCTGCTGACAAATATGTTCTCAATTATGCAGAGATCAGTAATATTAGTCTTTATATAAATGTTTATGACTAGAATTACTTTTATAGCAGTAATTCTTACAGAAATCATGTTAACAAAACCAATGCCATCTTAAAAATTGGTTAAATACCAAATTATCTTGAGCAGGATGCATGTGGCTGGGAATGCTGTATTTCCATCAGCAGAGGGTAAAACATATGTTTTGTCTAAATTTACTGTTAGTTTACACTAAAGGAAAAAAGACAAACCGAAGGAGGACTCGGTATCTGGGAACATGTCACCATCTAGTGATGGAGCCCAGAAATGACTGCGGAGCAGAGCTCTGTGTGTGCCGGTTTAACAGGTGAGATAAAGAAAGCAAATTAATGATGACCGCACACAAAACGTGTTCACACAGGTACACAACACATATCAACACCAGGCGATGGTTTTGATCCTTCTTCAGACAGCGGCTTTGACTGCTACAGGACTGAAAAATCCCTCAGAGCAGTCATTATGTTTGCCGGATAAATAGGTGTCGCGCCTTTCCCCCAGCCCTTCGGTGATTCTGCTGAAGCTGCTGCGGGTGTTAATGATGAATATTTTCCTGTGTGCCAATGCATGAGGGTGCTGAAGTGCAATTCAGCAGTCAGGTAGCTGGAGAACAGTTTTGTTCCCCGCTTCTTTTGTTCCCCAGCTTGAAACAGGGAAACAATTGCCGAAACTCGCAGGAAACTGCAAGTGGTGCAGCATGAAGACCAGTGGCATGCAAAGGCAGGGCAGGTGTCCTGCTGCACGGTGCCTGCTCCGGGTTTGCTGGGGAGTTGGGAAAGTCACATGCAAAACAGAAAATGCAGCCACAACTAGAAAAAAAAAAAGTTAAAAGATCAAAGCCAACTTCTGCGCCTCCTCCCATTAGTCCTTCCCTGGGGTCATTTCCCCGAGGTGAGGGGACCTACTCTTGTGTTACATGGGCCAGCAAGGGGGGAGGACGCGTTTCTGAACACCTTGCAGGACGCTGGGGCCTCTCCACACAGCTGCTTTTCAGGGTGGCAGGTTGCAACTCAGCCACAGTAGAGCCACAGCACCCCTGTGCCTCCCCCAGCCTGTCCAGCACTCCCCCAGTCAGTGCCCTCTCCGCCAGTGGCTGGTGGCCGGGTTTGCCCCAGAGTGCTGGCTGCCGCCCGCCTGGAGCTCATGCTGTGTCCCACGTTGCTGCCTTCTATTGTAACTCAGTTCCTTGTCCCTGACAAGCAGCGGCGATGAGTCTCTGTAGCACAGACCCTCTATCCCAGTTCCTTTGTTATTTCAGCCAGTTTTAGCTTTGAACTATTTTTCTGCTTGTTATTCTCACCCTAAATATTTAGGTAACACCAGTCAAAAGAAAAGGAGCGCTGACCGACTGTCACATCCCTGACACATGGCGAAGCTGAAAGGGAGCTTCTCGCTGGCCCCACCGTGCCTCAGCCCAAACAAGAGCCACCTCTACTCTTGTCCTACGGTGTTCAGTCTGCTCCAACTGAGCTCTGCCCTCTCCCAGCCTCAGGTGCCGCACTCTGTGCTGATGAGCACAGCGGGCAGAGTCGCTGGGGCTTCCTGAGACCCCGCTTCCCACCCAATGGCTCCCGACTGCCAGAGGATCCTGCTGGAACATGGTAGGTGCACGTGGGCCAGCAAGCTCCTGCAGAGCAGTCTAAAGACTGCTAGAGGGAATGATTTCTTTTTATTTTTCTAAAACGTTCAGAACAAAGTCCTCTTCCAGAGCCAATTTCTTCCTAACAGCCCACAAAGCCCCACGCTGGCTTTTATCCCAGCACATCCTCTACTTCCCAGCAAATCCCTCTTACCTGAGAGTGCTGTGGGTGCTGAATCCGTTTACCTGCGTGCGTGGGAGACCGGGCAGAGAAACCACAAAATCCAGCCTTCAGTGAAAGCCAGCTGGGATAGTCCTCTCTGGTGGGATCCCAGAGCCGCGCCTGGCTCCCCGGTACCTTGCCCGTGGGTGGTGAGGCACAGCGGGGAACCTCAGTTGCTTTTATTCCTTCTGGCCACCCGCTCGCACACCTCTCGGCGGCAGCACCGTGGGAGCTGTGGGATACGGGAGCGCTTGCCGGCAGAGCCCATCCTCATTAGTTTCCCCACTCCCACGGTTGTCTGGAGTCACAGCCCACCCTGCGCCGTTTCAGGGTGTCAGCAGGGGGAAGCAAAGGACCCCACACATCTGTGACTGTACTGGAGGGAAAAAAAGACATTTCCCTTGCAAAGCCTTTTATTAGGAAAAAAAAGAATTCATTTATTCAGAAATCAGTAGTGAATGGTAAGTACTCGGTACACTCTTAGTGCGATTTTCCCCCCTTCCTATCGATGCAGTTGGTAGAGCTCTTTGCAAACTGCCACATATATAACCTTAACAGTTTCTATGTCTTGTGTCACCCTGGCAAAGGTCTATTTGTTAGGTGGTTACTCGCTAGGTCACCTTCCCATCAGCAGGTGCCAATTTGATATCTCAGGCCAAATTATAGGTGTGGCATCATTTTCTGGAAAGCCCTTGTTTCTCTGCAAGAGAAAGTGGGTTTGAGAGAGAGCACCTCCATGGGAGGAGTGACGGCATTAATAAAGATTGACAGGTATTTCAAATCCTTTCTGAAAGGCCCCGCAAAGAAAGGAAAGGTTACCCGCTGCAATAGTCACTGGCAGGGAGCTGACAAAGTGCCTGCTCCGGCTCAGGAGGAGCAATTCTGCCTTCAGCTGTCAGGTTAGCACAGTTCACCGCCAATATCATTCCCAGTGCTAAAGGTCTCGCATTAAGAAAAAAGCATCCACACTGGGGTCAGCCAAGGGAAGGAAAAGGACGGTGTTTGATGGCAACTTTGCACGCCGCTGGGTCGGCAAAACATATGCACAAACACAAATGCGTGCTGTTTTTTGTATTCTCCGTGTTTTTCCCTGCTGCATGGCCGCATGCACTGGAAAAAGCACTGACCACATAGTTATGTGACTGCCTGTTTTCCATATCCCAGCAGAGTGACAGAGGTGAAATACGGAGCTCTTCCCCGCCTCTTCATTCCCTGGATGCTCTTATTCTGAGCACAGGTAACACTGGGCAGCAGGGAAGCTTGTACAAGACCTGCTCGGTCTAAACTAAGGTTTTAACATATAAAACGTGATGGAATCGAAGCTTTCGCTCTTCTGGTTTGGCTCTTTAGGTCACTTTCGCACACAACGTGATGCCTCAGAGAGGGCTGTGTGGCTCAAGGAAGTCTGCTGCAGGGCACGGTGCTGTGGGAAGACCACCAAATATTATTAGATCTTTTTGATAAAATGGTGAGAAATACCAGCGCTGAAAGCAATGCATCAAAAAAGAGGTCCGGCCTCCCACACGGACGGCTTGGCACTTCCAGGGGCTGTCAGCTCCATGTGAAGAGGTAGCAGTAACTCCAAGGGAAGGAGCTGGACTCAGAACATGGGGTGGCAGCAAATGCAGGATGGGGTAAAATCCCAGCTAGTGCTGATTCTGCAGCTATAAGGCAAAACAATTTCAGAGAGAAAAAGAGGAATTTTGCCAGTGTGGTTTCAGGTCCAAGGCTGGAAGCCTGGAGAGTTCTGGTTGAGGAAGTTCAGCAGCAAAGCAAAGGGTGGGACTAAGGCTTTTATTCATTGCTCTTAAGCAGGGGTTTATTTGAGCACTGAAACAGAGAACCCAGTTCCTCTGTATAGTCAATGAAGAGAGTGGGGAGACACTTCTGGAAGGCTCTGATGCTTTCCGCTGGTGCTGGAAGATACATGGCAGGAAGAGACTGAGACACACCAGCCGAGTGGCCAAACTGGACAGCTTGGCTTTATGTGGTCCTAGTTCTTTGCTACAATCTAGTAAAGCTTCTTCTTCCAGTGGAGAAAGCTGTTTTTCCCATGGTTGTTCCCAGGCCAGTGCTTGCCATGGGACATCAACAAGGATTTCAGTTCTTTCCAACATCACTGCCTTCTTTGGGGTGCTTTTTCTCGCCCCCTGCAAAGCTCTGAAGCATGTTTTGGGTTGCCTGTGACTGCTGAGGTCATTCCAGAGTGGTCACATGTTCCAACCTACGGCTTTCAGCTTTCCAACTTTTGTGCTGCTGGAGTGACTGGGCTGAGCTGAGCAAAGGGACTCTGCGACGCTGCCACCAAAAGCACAAGCCAATGCACAGTTTCCTAAAACATGGGCCTCCTCTCAGACCAGGAAGGACTTTTACATCCCTCCCATAACACACACTTGGTATTCCTTCACCAGGTGCCTTTTTGGAAGAAGTTGCACCTCGACATGGATTTTCCTGGCTACTTAATGATTGGTGTGGAGAGGGAAAGGGCCCTATAAAGATGCTGTCTTTTGTTTTCAGTTTGTGTTTATTTTCAATTTATTTTCACCCTACATATAGGGCAAGTGCTTTTGCTACAGGGCTTTCTCCTAACTTGATGACTCAGAAGTCAAAATCAACATAAAAGTACTCCCCCATCTCCTATGTTATTTTGTTCTTTTCAAATTGGAAGAGTCTGACTGTTTTCTTAAATGCTGCATGTAATCAGGAATGTTACATTTTCTTGTATAAATTATCCTTGTATATTGCTATATATACAGCCCATGGGGAAGAAATTCAGTGTACATTTCATTTCTTCCATTGTTCAAGGCAAAAAACGTGTATTTATCTGCTGAGAAATATTCTGCTTACGCAGAGGAAACCAGTCATCAATACTGACTTACCAGCATTTTAATGACTGCCTGTAGGGATCCCAGAAAATATAACATTCAGTCATCACAAGAAGATCAGGGCAAAAAATAATGGGGACCAAGAGTCCCTCTGGCAAGTGCAGCCAGTGTTGACAATGATACTTTGGGGTACCATTAAACTGCTTGATTCTGGTGATTCTAAAGGAAATTTTTAGGCAGTCTTAGGAAGATACTGGGACTAGAAGTGCTATCAGTGCGGTGAGTTACCGTGTGCCCAGTCCAAAGTCCCCTGGGCTGTGAGAACCAGGAGGTGACCATCTCCATCTCCTGGGATGGTCTGGAAGCTGCAGAGCTCAGCACGGGGCGGATGCTGTGAAACGCTTTAGCTTGCCGACACACACAAGATCAGACCAGGCACTTTCTTCTCATCCGCATCACCGAGGAGATGTTTTTGTGTGGCTGTCACAATAAATTACAGAGCCGTGTGAAGCCTGTCACTGTGGATGTTTCAGTTCCTCAGCTTCTGCCTACAAGACTGTCTTGGGGATGAGAGGTTTATGTGCCGGTCTCTGTGGTAGTTTACTTGGGCAATGCCCAAGAGGCAAGGCAGAAAAATGAGAAAATATCAGACTGTCTGCTTCACGCTTCTCCTTACTTGGGACAATTTATTGTAATGTAATCTGGGCCCAAGAAACAGAGACACAAAGGACAAAATATGCTGGACAACCTATGGGGAGAGTCACTTCATTGGAATCTGGTACGGTATAAGTGCTCATGCTGCAGCTTTCCCTCAGTCGGGTTGCTTCGAGTCTCTTTTTTCTGCTTTAACTATGCAACACGCAAGCAGAGCAGGACGAGATTTGCCTTGTTTCTGTTGGAAAGGAGATTACAAGACACAAAGGTACCAGCTGTGGCTGAGGACATCTGCGAGCCTCCAGCCCTGGATGCTAATCCTGGGAAAGTAACGGGAGATGTTCCCTGGGTCCATAGTCAGTGTCCAAGGCAGGGTAATGGGCTAGGTGTCCTCACCTCATTTCCTTGTATCTCTGGGTCTTCAATTACGCTATCAAATTTGATGAAATTCAGCAAAAGTTATTTAGAGGGAACAACCAGACAAAAAGACCTGAGGCTACAAATACACACAGCATGTTTCCATAGGAAGCCGGGCCAAAACAAAACGTCGGTGTTTGAAAAGTTACTAATGAAATGACTCCCTTAGGAATCTTTGTTGTTTTTCTACAGGGGAAAAAAAGCTTTCTTTCATTTTTGTCGAATGGCATTCACCAGAGATTGTCTCCCACTCGTAATTCAGGAGGTGAACCTGTGCATTGTTCTGTGTAAAGAAATTTTTTCCTTGAAATAAGAAATACCTTGGTTTAAAGACCTCAGTACTCTGTTCCCCTGCTTACCCACCAATGTAACAAGTTGCCCAAATTAATGTAAGCAAAATTTACCCATAAGCCCAGAATATTAACTGTGAAATTCCAGTGCTCTTGAAACTTGCAATAAGAGAAAGAGGAATTACTAAAAGTATAAAAGCCAAAGCCCCCGTTGAGTTCCATCTATTCTTTGTTTATGCCACTACAGAGTGTGCTAGATAAATGTGTAAAGTTTGTAAAATCCTTTGGGAATCCCTGAAAAGTGAAGTGGGGGAAAAAAAGATTAGCTCCTCACACAAGGGCATAATAAAACTACTCAACATTTCTGTCTTAATTGCGCTTCGTGCTAGACTATAAGGGAAAGTTATCACAGCTGAATAAAATGCTAAACTCTTGTAGCAGCAAAATGCCTCCTTTAATATAATAGCAGGAATAAACCTCTCACTTCTAAAATATAGTTGACAAAAAAAGGCTAATATCTCATAAAGGTTTTACATACAATGAAAAAAAAAGTCAAAGCCCGTGAAGTTACTATGCATGAAATATGATAATCTAAATCAGCAGTTTAATTTGCACTTCTGTAGATCAGAGCTAGTATTCCCACTGCATGCAGCCATAAGAAAACGCACCGTTCCACTGACAACAGAAGAAAACATTGTGCATTTTCATTTGTTTTATTTCATTTTCTCACTCATAAAATATGTCTTTTGCCACCTGTCAGTGCATTTATCCTCCTCAGTTGGAGGAGAGCAAACCATACTTGACACGGTACCTGTTCAACAGAACTGAAAATAGTAATCCTCCAAAAGCAAGGACCAAAATCCCTGTTTGTAGCCTTAACTCATGGGAAACAGAAACATATGTTTAGAGTAGAGTAATTTTGGTGAACGATAACGAGAAAAGTTGCTGAGGGGGTGTCAAAGCAGGAATACTGCAGAATGGTTAATTGACTGCAGATGAATGAGGATGGAGTTCAGTATTGAGATGTGTGGAGTTAGGAGTCTCTGGTGGAGTTGTCTACCTATGAACTTCCATTAGGGCCTGGGGAGAGTGATGGCTTGATTTAGTTCCCTAAATGCAGGCCCACCTGAGATGCTCTAGGTATCCTGCCTGGTCTGCAGCCACCAGACCAGAAGGGTGTGGGTCTGCTGTAGGTCCTGTCTGCTATCTGCCAGCCCTGGATAGAGGTCCTGGGTAATTGAGGGCACCTCAACCAGTTCTAGAAGCCTATATTTGTCTGAACAGCTCTTGTGTTGGTTAGGTCTGCACTGTGATGTGGTTAGGTCTGCTCTGTGATGGCAGAGCTCAGAGGGTTGCGATCAGTGGCGCAGAGTCTAGTTGGAGGCCTGTAACTAGCGGAGTTCCCCAGGGGTCAGTACTGGGTTCAGTCTTCATTCAGTTCATTCATCAATGACCTGGAAGAGGGGACAGACTGTACCCTCAGAAAGTTTGCTGATGACACAAAACTGGGAGGAGTGGCTGACACACCAGAAGGCTATGCCGCCATACAGTGAGACCTGGACAGGCTGGAGAGCTGGGCGGAGAGGAACCTAATGAAGTTCAACAAGGGCAAGTGCAGGGTCCCACACCTGGGGAGGAATAACTCCATGCATCTGTACAGGTTAGGGATTGACCTGCTGGAAAGCAGCTCTGCAGAGAGGGACCTGGGGGTCCTGGTGGACAAGTTGACCATGAGCCAGCAGTGTGCCCTTGTGGCCAAGAGGGCCAATGGTATCCTAGGGTTACCCTATCATTTTTAATGCTAAAAGGAGTGTGGCCAGCAGGTTGAGGGAGGTCATCCTCCCCCTCTACTCTGCCCTGGTGAGGCCACATCTGGAGCACTGTGCCCAGTTCTGAGCCCCCCAGTTCAAGAAAGACAAGGAACTACTGGAGGGAGTCCAGCGGAGGGCTACAAAGATGATCAAGGGAATGGAGCACCTCTCTTATGAGGAAAGGCTGAGAGACCTGGCCTCAAGAAGAGAAGACTGAGAGGGGATCTCATGAAGGCTTATAAATATCTAAAGGGTGGGTGTCAAGAGGATGGGGACAGACTGTTCTCAGTGGTGCCCAGCGACAGGAGAAGGGACAACGGGCACAAACTGGAACACAGGAAGTCCCATCTTAACATGAGGAAAAACTTCTTTACTTTGAGGGTGGCAGAGCACTGGAACAGGCTGCCCAGAGAGGTTGTGAAGTCTCCTTCTCTGGAGATATTCAAAACCCACCTGGACGCATTCCTGTGCAACCTGCTGTAGGTGAACCTGCTCTGGCAGGGGGGTTGGACTAGATGATCTCCGAAGGTCCCTTCCAACCCCTACTGTTCTGTGATACCATTGTGTGTAGATGCCCATATCGCTGACAGCCTCATTTAGGTATCTGCAATCTGGATCCCAATGCCACCCCTCTAGTCTGCCCAGGAAGGAAACGCAGGAGTTGCTTAAGTTTGTGTTTCTTTCTTCTGTAGGGCCATGTCAGGGAGGGGGTGCTGGAGCATCTGTTTGTTTAGGTGATGCATTCCAATCTCTGCTTTGGGAGATTAAATCTTGCCTTATGCAGCCTCTCCAAGTCCCATAAACTGGGACTCACCCCACTGGCTCCTAACCCCCATCACCCACACACAGGGCTCAGGCCCAGGGTGCAGCCAAGAGGTTCAAGGTGGGAGCCTGGGCTCATGGAATACTTGTGAGAAAGGTGATCCGGTAGCAGCCAGCCCCGTAGCTTCTTGCAACCATGTGTTTCCATGCACAGAGCATTGTCTAATGGCTGGAGAAGAAGGTGTCTAGAGCAGGACCTAAGCCCTTTGTAAAGAAAACAGCTTCTTCAACAGCCACGGTCCCTTCCAAGCCACTTTCTATTTGAACAAGAGCCCAAGGGGATTCCCTGGGGACCCTGTGATCTTCCCCCACAAAGAGAAGGCGATAGCAGCTCTCCAGGCAGCTGATGCAGTATTGGCATGGCATAACAAACCCAATATATTGGGCTCCCTTTGGGTCTGTTCAAGAGCCCACCTGGGAGACAGGTGCCAAAAGATACAATTTTAGACCTAGTTGCGGTGGATGATAGCTGGGTTCAGAGCCGACTCAGCTTGGAGCTATACTAAATTTGGCCTCTGGCTGATGCCTGAGCAAGCAGATTCACTCATGCAAATAATATGTTTTTGGTGAAATGCTAGGCCTATTGTTGCTTCTCCTGCTGCAAATTCTGTTTCAGAGGTGTGCCGGCATGTAGGCCCAGTTTTAAATTTTACTGTCCCAAGGGGTTTGTGAGCGAGATGTGACATTATTTATTTGGGCTGCACGAGCATCTCAAGTCTCACCAGATGGCACTATGCTCAAAGGTTGACTCTGGACATCACAGGGCAGGACAAGGCGTCCAAGCAGGAGGTGTAGAGGTGTTCATATGGAGTGTAGATACACAAGCAAGTTTCCAGTACCTGGCTGATGAGCTACAGCTCCTGGTGCACAGCCTTAGCAAGCCCCAAGTAAGATTCCACTCAAAAGTAGTGGAAGGTGTTGAAACCAAGTCATGTTCCCTTGCACGTGGGCTGGGCTCCAAGTTCCTCCAGCATAGCCCCTGGGGGAAACACCATGTCCTGTGCATCGAGCACACCAGATGGCAGCCCCGTTCACAAGGTGTCTGGTGTTTTCATGCTATGTCATTGGGCCAGCACTTCCAGGAGTTCTCTTCAGCTGAAATAAGCAGCAAGACTCACACAGGTTAGCATGTGAGGAGCAGTGGCTTTGTGCTGTCAGAGCAGGGCCTGCCACAGTGGTCATGGTCATACCCCATGGGGTTAATGGGTGTGGAAATGCCTAGAGAGAGGTCTCTGCACTGAGGACAGTTCTTGCCCCTCTGCTGTAGGTGCCGTTGGGAGATCACCTGTCCCTGCACCTCAGTGACCAGCTCTCCGGCACATGGCCGGCTGGCTACAACTGTGCTGTAGCTGCCTGGCCATGAAGCTGTATCGGGCAGGGCCATGGCTGTAACCTAGGAGAATTAGGACATGAGGGAAGGACTGAGCAGGCTGGGATGGGACTGAGCAAGTACTGTGCTGAGGAGCCACAGTGATGCTAAAACACAAGTGCATGTCTAATATCAGATGGCTGAGCGCTCACCCATGCCTGTCCTGCCCCAGCCCCGTGCATGGTTCCCCTCTGCATCAAGAGTTTGCTCACAGGCTTCATTCCCGTTCCCCCCATGGCACAAACTGAACAGCTATCTCAAGAATGGCAATCCTCAGGAGGAAGAAATCAATCATTTTAAAATTCAGCAGGATCCTTAATTTGTATGGAGAAGTAAAGACTGGGAAGAAGGAAAGGAGGAAGGAGCCAAAGAGATGGATACCTGAAGCACACATGTTGGTTGTGTTGCTGTTTACACTGTGATGTTCCGCTCTATATCTGCTTTTGATTTGCTTTTTGTTTTGGTTTCAGATTACAGAGGGATCTGGACAGGCTGGACTGATGGGCCGAGGCCAATGGTATGAGGTTCAACAAGGGCAAGTGCCGGGTCCTGCACTTGGGTCACAACAACCCC
>VZSZ01011260.1:0-86228 GCA_013398815.1 Ibidorhyncha struthersii | reverse complement strand
AGGCTGCCCAGGGAGGTGGTGGATTCGCCATCCCTGGAGGTGTTTATAAAAGGGTAGACGTGATACTTGGGGATATGGTTTAGAAGTGGTTTTGTCAGGTTAGGTTAATGGTTGGACTTGATGATCTTAAAGGTCCCTTCCAACCTGAACGATTCTATGATTCTATGATTCTAAGTAGAAGACTGAAATAACTAATTTGCTCGTATGTCTTGGTCTCTTCTTATTCGCAGGTGGAAAAGAGAAGAGCAACTAAGAAGATATTTGACATACACACTGCAAGAAGCACAATCAAAGCTACTTTTAAGGGATATCATATTTGATACAGGCTTCGAGGTAAGGTCCCCAACAGGAACTTAGCACAGAAAGATGATTTCAGTGTGCTTTTGCTCTGAGGTAGAATAGAACCAGATTATTCAGTATTTTCTGCTAGCCTTGAAAAATAGTGTACATATGAGGCCTGAAGTGTTGATTTGCAGTAAATTGTATGTTCCATGCCATTTCTTTGAATTACAATTGGTGTCACAGGATCCTTAGATCTATAAGACCAGAACTCAGTGTATGGTGAGAATTACCTAAGAGTAATTTAGGACTAGAGTTTCCATCACCTGTAGCCAGATTAGCTAAGAAAACAGGTCACAAGTTATACTTAAAATATCTTGGGGGTAGGAAAGGTGCACCAAAGACAGAGGATGATGTTTTTCTTGTCAGTACTTAGCTCTCTGTGTTAGGGAGATGTGAGCAGTAACTGAAATAAAAGGTCTTTGTCCTTTTTGGAGTCTGCTCAGCTCAAACCCTGCCTGTGTGTAACAGGTACCTGCCTGACTTTGACCTAAAACATAGAAAAATTAAGTGATTTTTTTAAAAAAAACTTACCATTCTGTGTGTTCACCTTTGAGGTGTTACAGCGGAACAACTGCTTTCAAAGATGTTCACACTGGCAGCCCCTTCTGGTGGGTCACTGTCTGCAGCCTGAGGTCATCTTTAGTGATCACTTCCCTCAGTTCACTGATTACCTCAGGTTACTTACAGCCTAACATTTAATATTTTATTTCCAGGAAAGTTCACCCATGCTTTACCTGACCTTTTGGTCATTAATTTCCTCTGCAGGAGGTATTGATTGCTCATGTTCTTCTTTCATGTGTGCCTGGTTCATTAAGCCATGCAAGGTGCCACTTGCTGCCAGCTACAGAAGAGCCCGAGAGAGGTCACAGCAGTCCTGTGCTGAGCAGGACCAGACAGCTCTCTCCACTTAGCATCTCTTCTTCCACACGTATTTAGCACTTGCTGGTGGAAGAGCGCATGATGCTAATGTTTAAAAACACTCATCACTTTTGCAGAGTATTTGGAACAAATCAAGGGCTCTACGCTGGCGAGGAAGAATGCAAAGAGCCTTTTCCCTTTGCTTCACTGGACAGCAGTTCAGGCTCTAAGTTTTCCGTCGTCAACGTGGCAAATCTGCTATTCGAGAACATCAGATCCACACGAATTGTAATATGTACTGAGCTTTTTCTTAATGCATGTAAAGCTTTGCTGGTCAGTCTTGCATGGGGACGTGTTGGTTATTTAGTAGCTGTGAAGGCACTTCTTATCTGGTCATTGTTTCTGAGCTGTGAAATAGAGGTGATGATGCACCTTTTTCCCTCTAGTGAATGTCTGTTTAGGCTAAATTCTCCAGGGAGGTCACTGTCCTGATTTGTACAAGCAACATGCAGTCTGAGCGCCAAGGCTGGTGGGACCCCTGGGGGTTACTGTAATGAATAATAATAATAAAAACACATGGTGAGTCTTTTCAGTAAACCCTGCTGACTTGATTTTATTCAGTATTAGGAAAATAGCAATATTGACATTTGCTAAAAATTATAATGGATTTTGCTAAAAATTCTAGCAACAGTAGAGAAAAATAAATAAATATTTTTTTTAAAAAAAAGAGAAAAGCCATTAGAAAAGACAGAGGTGTGGGGAATCTATTTTTTTAGATGAATCTACAGTGTTCAGCTAGCTTAGCATACTAAGACATGGCTAAGGGCATATACTTTATCTCTGTAAATATACCAGGGATAAAGAAAAGAATTGCTTATACAAAATAATAGGAAGAAAAAGATTTAGAACAAATGAGTATAAATAGGCCATGAAATAGAAGCTGATAACCATCAGAGGAGCAAGGGTCAGAAACAGCTTCTCACCGCCTATAGGAAATGTCTTTCATTAGGCTGAGAGGACTATCAGACACACAAGCTTTTCATCTGGTCTGAAACTACAGTTGCTCTGAGTTTGAATTCATTAAATTAACCAACTGAAGGTCTTGTTTTGGGGGTTTAGTTTGGTTGTTTTTTTTTTTTTGTTTTTTTTTTCTGGCATCAATGTGTGCAGGATAGGTTTGTTAAGATGATTTCTCATTATTTCTGGAGATGCACGGCCATACAGCGCAGTCAGGGTTGTGTGCAGTGGTCAGAAGGCTGCCATGGAAAGGCCTCTCTGCATCATATTACTGCTTCTGTAAGGTGATGATGTGATGAAGCATCTGTGAGAGAAGGATACTGAACCTGAGAACTCCAGAGGGCTTTTTTTTTGGCTAAAGCTAAGTCTAACAAGATGGGGTTGTAACCAAAACTTGGCTTGATTCACCACTGGAAGGTGCCTGAAGTTCCTGCCACAAAACATATGGCATATATGGCATATATGGCATATACAGGGCTTTGCTTAAAGTCGGTTAAGGTATTTTGTGATTTTGTAACTCCTTCCATCTCATTTTCTCTCTAAAAATACTTACTTCCCAAGTCCAAAGATGCCTGAGCACTTGCAGCAACAACAGATGGTCCATCCCCTGCACAGTAACATTTCCAGAAACACAGATACTCCCTTGAACGATTTAGGTCCACAGGGGCAGAAATTAAAGGAGGTGAGGAAATCTGGCCAGCCAGCTACAAACATTGGTCAGAAAGTGATTGCTGCTGTTTTAGTGGTGGATGAAGGACTACTGAGGCACAGCAATCACCCACCCACTTTGAAGACACTGCCCATTGGTACCTAGTAGAAATGGCAGTGTCACCAAAGAGCAAAGCCTTTCCTCCCTGCACAGAGCCCTCTCTGCGACAGCAGAAAATGAGCGAAGACACACACACATGTGCACACACATAAATTTAACTGTTGCCATCTAATGGGTGGCATCTAATGATCTAGGTAGGGCATGGACTCAAGTCCCATCTCTACTGGGCTCCTTGGCTAGGAATCAGGTCCAAATTGCAGACACCAAAATGTTGCTGTTGAGATGTCCCAGCTCTCATTAAGGCCAATGGAGAGCTGCTCAGTACAGCTAGTGGGGTCTGTGGTGGGATTCAAGTCACTGTGAGGCAGTAGATGCCTTTGGTCAGCTGAATTGATCTCCAGACACTACTGGCACATAGACACCAGCACTTGGACACCTACACAGAGTCTGTACCTGAATCGCACCATCTGATGACTTTGGATGGGTGTCATGCTGACGCACAGTAACATGTCCTCTGCAGGCTCCTGTTTGTGAAGCATGTGTGATCCTCGGAGTGGAGGCTTCCTCTCCCTGCATGTCAGCTGCCCGCCACCAACACTGGGGCAATAATCCGAACTGGGACCTGGATGTGCCTCTGTGGGATGACCCAGGAGAGCAAGGAGGTGCCAGGACTGCATGGGGCTTTGGACAAAATTGCTGGGTGGCTCTTTGTCTCCAGGATCCTCTTTGTTTTCCAGGTGTTGCTGCTATGGCAGTGGTCACCTGTCATTCCCACATGCAGCAAAGCATCCTGGAAATCCTCACATGTACACAGAATCCAGCCAAATGTCCAAGACCCAAGACTGGCTCATGCTTTCCTCCACAAAATGGGTGCTGAGAGCCTCCCACTCCTCATCCTTGAAAGGAAAAGTGTGGGTATTTTTACTGGTGTGCCAGAGAGCAAAGTTTTATCCTTCCAGTGCTTCCCAGGAAGGTTGATACTGGTAGCAGTGATGTTGAAAGCACTTTTGAGTGAAATCCATCCCCCCATTTTACCAGGAAATTTGTGTTGAAATGGCAAATGACAAGGAGTTGAAAGCTGAAACACCCTCTTTGTCCTCTTTGGCAACAGAATTTACTTCGCCAGGAGGAAAGGGGTTATTGAAGAAAATCAGAAGAGGAAGAAATAATATATCCTACTGCTGCAACTCCATGGATTAATGGCAAGAGCTGCAATGTCAAAAAAAAAGCAACCCAAAGGTTTCACCACATCACCACTGCACACAGTGTTTATTATGCTGCACTTGCATCACCAAAACATCTTGTCTAGAAAAATAATGTTTTTCTTAAAGGTCAGAAAGTATTTGACTAAATAGTATTTTTTCCATCATCAGTGTTTTCCAGCTATACTGTCAAACGGGGAGCTATAGCAGGAATATACAGCACATGAAAACATTCTGGAAAGAAGAAACAGCCCCTGGAAGAAGGGATGAAGCAAACTGAGAGAAGAAGGAAAAACCTTTCCACAACCCAAGGTAACCCATTTGCAAAGAGGGAAAAATCTCACCTGGGAAAAAGAGTAACGGGAGGCTTGCCAGGACAGCAAGACATTCTTAATGAACAGGATTGTGTCTGAACTACTCCCATATCAAAAAAAATATTTTCTGAACTTCAAACAAGGAACATCAGAGCCATCACACAAGAAAAAAAGTATTTTGTTAGAAGCTGCTTCTAGCTGAAGTACCCTGACCTCTGAAGGTCTGAAAAAGCCTTGAAACAGAAAAAGCTGGAATCCATTTCCCAGGGTTATCTCCCAGCAATCATGACGCTTTTTAATCTTGGTTTCTCCTACAGTCCTCTCGAAGCATCTCATTCTTTCTGCCTGTCCTCAGTTGCTAGTTGGATAGTTGGTTTTATCATCAAACAAGACAGATTACTAAGATGAATTTGGCTTAAGGGCTCATGAACAGAGAGATCACTGTGACTCAGTGATCAAACCAAACAACCAAACAGAAACTAAACAGCCTTCTCTACATTTTGCTACAATTTCAACAGAAAACCAGAGACAACTTCTTCTGGCAGTAAAGTGCCTCTTTCACATCCTACAGTATCAAGGGCTGAGTTGCACTAAATACATTTATGGTGCGTATAATTAAAACATTGCATACTCCCAGAGAAGTTCAACCGACCAAAATTTCAAGGACTAGGAACGTAAATCCAGGTTAAAATACCTACTATAAAGATAGGGCCTGATTTTCAAAGCCTTCCCAATTACTTTAGTACGAGCAACCCATTTAAAAGTCAGGCTAGGCTTTTAAAGCAAGCTTCCAGGTAGATTTAGGATCACAGATTTACTTTTGAAAACCATCTGGACTTGGCTGTATCTGTGCTCAGCTTTAGTGCTATCATTTGGTTTTGTTCAAATAACACAAGATACGGTAGCACTTACATTGGGTGCCAAATTTAGACGCACAACCGCAATGACATAATTTAAGCATGTGTCTAACATTTAGCACAAGTGCTGTTCGTGTCTTCCAGCCAGTTTCCATAAACCAGGAGGGGAGCCAGCCAGGGTAGTATAACCCACGGATGGGTGTTCTTCAGAAACAACCATCATGGAAATGAAGCAAAGCACCAGTTGTGGCTCAGACTGTGCCAGGAGCCCAGTGACTCCTTCCAGCTCCACCCAGCATCACTTGACTTTGAAACAGTGGTTTGAAACTTTGTGAAATTACATCACTGTAGGTGACCAATGGGTCACAGTCACCAGTGGGCGTCAGAGGCGCAGCTGCCACAAGGATTGCACTTCTGTAAGTATCGTATGTCCATGTTATAGAGTTTTACAAATGCTAAGTTTTCCAGTAGCATGGCCATAATTACTACATATCTTTGGGGCTTTATTATTTTCATGGTAGGAGATGGTAAGAACGAGAAGAACAACAAGAGTCATACCAAGTAAAGAGATAATTTTATCAATTTCAAGTTACATCTATCCATCAGACCTTACTCTAGATAGAGAACAGATCTAAACTAGCATCAGTCTTGTTAGCCATTAGTTCTGCACTCTTAAAGATATCTGCAGAAACCAAATGACTATTATTATGATGACAATTGAAAGAGTGTTTGCAGACTTGTGGAACAAAATGATACAATTTAGTAATTTTCTGTGAGACAATAATGATGTTCTAATTGAAAAATGTACTCTGATATAATTATCCTACATCTTTATAAGCCTGCCTCAGGAGTGAAGTAAAAGAGCAAACGGTAATATTTTTACTGTACCATGTGAGAAAAAGCTCTCAAAGTTTTATTTGTATCACCTGATGCACATTCAAGAGATGGAAGCCTCATAATAGCCAAATGGCTTCCTGATTTGATCTAGTAACCTCCTGAGACAGGATCCAAATGAAGCTTTGGCCACATAAATCAGAGACAGACTTAAAGGTGGAACTCATGCATACACATGAGTGCCCTGTGCCCTGGCATGCGTTGGGATATCTCCCCTGGCTTCCACCTGCAGGTCCCAAAGGACATAGGTCTCCTATGTGTTATCTTCTGCCAGTATCGTCTGCAGGTAGGTTATATATTCCTGAGTGTGTAAAATGGCACTGGATGCCTGTGTTTAGGCACCTGGGTTGCTTCCCCCGTGTTAGAGTGAAATTGTTTTCCTAAGGAGTTATCCATCTGAACCCTGGAAGGGCAGAAGGGAATCATAGAATCTTTTAGGTTGGAAAAGACCTTCAAGATCATCAAATCCAACTGTAAACCTAACACTGCCAAGTCACACTAAACCATGTCCCTAAAATATGGTATATAAGGAAACGACTCCTTGTTTCTCCCTGCCCTGAGTTGCTGATCCTCCATCTGCCATGTTTTCAAGAGCAAGTCTGCTCTGCTTTTGCAAAGAAACCCATCTGAATTTGCTATGCAGGGCAGTCTGCCCCCAGGACAGGCTCAGGCCCTGGATCCATGGGGCAGGACAGGACGTGACCACCTGTTTTCCTTGTGGATTAGCTCTAGGAGATCCCATTTCTGCACATAGGTTTCTGGGATTATCCTTCTGTCAGTCACCTCTGTGCATGCTCCAGCAGCACGTTAGCTCTGGCTCTTCGACTCCGCTGCAGCACCAACACTGACTTGTAAGCACCTATGTCCTCCGCATGGCCCTCAGGCTGGTTTGGGGAAGATATCCTAGTGTATAACCCAAAAGCTGCCTCATCCTCACGTTGCTAAGAGTAAAACCAGGCAGACTGAAAGTCCGTATGGCTTCCTACCACCCGCAGCAGTGAAAATGACGGGTGGAGCAAGGGCTATGTCAGAGCCCAGGCAGTGTGGTGGGACACTGGACATGTGCACAACTTACCTAGGCTATAGAGGACCTCACTTAAAATATCAGTAGTATGTTCCAGGCTAGTGAGGATGGCAAAAATAGTTAAAGAGAAGCAACACCACTTTCATTTTAAAGAAGAGACAGTGTATGTGAAGTTGCTAATGTGCTGGCAGCTGCTGCTGGGGCTTACAGGGGTGGCTGGAACTGAACTGCTGTTGCCCTAATTGCTGCCAACCACAATCCTGGGGAGCAGAAACACAGCATGTCCTATTTACTGATATTTCTGCTGTGAATGAAGAGGAGCTGCCAACCCGGGACCTCACAGAAAGTGCAGGGAGAGTGGAGCCATGTCAGGAACCCCTTGGTGGAGAAGAAACAGCTGCTGCTTCAGCAGCTCCTCTGAAACTCAAGTAATAACAGGTTCCTGGCAATTAGTTTTTGACACATTTACTCACCTAATTTTGCTGACCTTCTAGGCACATGGTGTGGTACCACTAACCCCCCTAGATGAGACAGCCCAGCTGGGTGCGCACACCACTTGTTGTTGGGATCCTTCTCACACCAAGCAGGGAAAAAACAGTGGGCCCAGGAGCTCCGTAAGAGTGAAGCTGAAGATGCCTGCCTTCCTCTTTTATCCCCTCCGACCACCCAGGGAAGCCCCAGCTATAGGAGGAGGGTTCAGGAGCCAGGAAGCAGCATGAGGGGGAAACAGCAGAACCAAAATTCTCATGTATTCACCCCAAATCCCCCAGCAGGTGCCGCCCCCCCCCCAGCCTCCAGCTNNNCTGCAGCTTGCCACCCACAAGAGTTCATCCCAGCTACTGCGAAGGAGCCGTCCACCCTTTGACCTGTCCAGTGATTGTGGAGGTGGGGAGAGGCAGGCACTGGCCAGTTGTCACGAGAAGGCTCCTTGGCCATATCCAAAATGCTGGGGAAGAGGATGGGGCATGTCCTTGCCAGTGCCCAGCTCATCTTTGGGAGAGGGAGGGAGCCTGAGATGAGGAGGGTCTATGTCTCCAGCACAGCGAAGGAATGATGGTGGTGTCACACACCGGTGGGCACAGGGGCTTGAGGGGCGACATGTTTCCCAGGGTGCATGGGAAGTCTTGCAGCTTGGGCTGTCTGTCCATCCTGTCACTGTGCCCTGGAACCATCACGGGGCACTCCCCACCCTCTGGATCCTCATGCAGAAGAAGTGCATGGTGCATGTTGCCATTAGCTGCATTGCATCTGCTGGGCTCCTGGGGCCTTTCTGGATGGTACAGCGAGGGATAGGCAGGCTCATAATATATTAATAAGCGAGAGCTTTTTATTTATAAGGCAGCATGCTCCCTGCTGTGGAGCTGGAGGCACTGTGCAATAAGTCATAATAAATCTAATGAAACAGTATAAATAAGTAACCAGCTTTAATGCTTGCTGTAGAATTATTAGGCAGATTAGTGAATGGAAAATTAGATTTTTGTTTTCTCTTCATTGTGCAAGTTTCTCGTGATTCTGGTAGCTGTAAATTTAGGTGGGGGGGGGGGGTCCTGTGAAAGGACAGGAGACATAGCCAAGGGTCAGAGAGATGAGGGTGCCTCAGGCACCTGAGGGAAAGGGCAGAGGTGTCTGTCCTTCAGACTGGGGCCCGCTGATTGGGGCCGGGGCAGACAGCACAGTGCCAAGGACTGGTCCTGGGACAGCCCCTCATCCCTCTCCAAACCAGCAGCACCTCCAGTCGCAGTGGGAAATTACTTCAAGAAATCCTGGCCTTTGACCTGTGCAGCACAGATTGGCTTTAAAGTGCCATCACGGTTTGTGCTGGCTGAGTCCTGGGCAGGGATTTCTTTTTCGCTCATGGTAAACATCTGCACTTGTGGTATAACCAAGAGAAGGGAGGGGCAGGCTGGATCTCTGCCCCCTCCATCATCGACAAGCACGCAAACCAGAGCTGCCATTGCCAGCTGATGTCCTGCTCTCCTTACTGCACCTCCCGCCAGCAGAAACTCATCAAAAAGCTGCAGGCAGAGAAAGCCTTTCAGGAGGAGATTCAGAATTTTCAGGAGACAATGACGAGCTTTCAGGAGAAGATCAAGGGCTTTCAGGAAAAAATCACAGATGTCAAGATGGCCATCCAAGCCTTCTGGGAGGAGGAAAAGCCAATCCAGGAGGAGGAAGCTGTCTTTCTTGAGGAAGAAAAGGCTATTCAGGAGGAAGCAGAAGCCTTCTGGAGGGTGTATCGTGACTTCTAGAAGGGTGAAAATGCTTTATGGAAGAAGGATAAGGATTTCTGGAAAGATCAGCTCCTCTGGGAGAAAGACAGAGTCCTTCTGGATGAGAACAGAGTCCTGTGGGCAGAAGAAGTTCTGTGGGCAGATGAAACAGGTCTCTTGGAAGAGGAGAGAGCTCTCTGGGAAGATGAGGAGGCCCTTCAGGAAGACCAAAAAACCCTCAAGGAGTGTGAAGTATTGATCTGGGAAGGAGGCCTTTGGTCCTGAGAGAGAAGATATCTCCAGGGATGCCACTATCCACAGAGGAAAGGCAAAATTGTTCTGCTAGGCTCAGAAGCGTGTGGAAAGCCATGTATACTGATGTGGATACCTTATTTAAACAGTGCTGCCCTTCTACCAGTTCTCTGAAATAGCATCTCTAGCTCTAGGAGTAAATCAGAGTAGCGTTTTTCTAATGTAATTTGCTTTAAAGCCTTTGTGCTTATGTTTGCAGGACATTATTTATTCTTTTGAGGTCCTGTAGCTTGAGGGATGGGGTAAACCTCTGGTTTCCTGGCCTGCCACCAGGTGGAGGGGTGTGGGTGGGTAAAGCCACAAGAAGCTGAGGGCTTAATGGCTAAGATCATCTTCTAGAGCTCACAATATCTCACCTGACTCAGTGCAGTTTGTATCAACTGAGTCAGTGCCAAAATAAGGCACTGATAAATGATAACCTTTGGATCCCCCATAGTTAAGGGTCACAAATAACACTCCTGAGTCTTAATGAGACCACTCGTGCTGTTCCACCAGGTTTGGGGTTGGACTTCCCATTTAACTTCCCACTGCTCTTGGGAGCATGATGGGAACATTTACGCGCTCGGGTGAGTCCCCCCCACCCGCTGTCTGGCTGAGAGCAGCTTTGGCATCAGCCTTGGTGACACAGACAGAGGATGGGGAGAGAAGTGGAAGGGATTACAGAAGTCAGCAGCATGTGGGAAAAGATGCAAGCTGGAGGGAAAGTTGGCAGTGAGTCCTTCAGCAACGGGGAAATTTAGTTGTGTGTGTGTCAGAGCAAAAGAGGATTCACACAGGGACTGGGACTATTACTCATCTGCTGAGCTCCTGTTGCCAGCTCAGGTACAGGAGCCTCAAACAGAAAAACCTTGATAACTGCAGTGCAACATGTGGTCAATATTTAGCAATATTTTATGTGATCTGAGTACAGATCCAGTGTCTTCTGCTGAGCTGTGGCACAGGAGTTGCAGTTTTTCTTGCCTCTTGAGGAACTCAGTTCAGATGCTTCACGTTTTCCAAGGCTGAGCTATAAAGGCTGGTCTGGAGGCAAATCTACATTTGACCCTTTGTACATCCAGGAGCGTGGGGAAACAACAGCAACAGTGAAAAGGACTCATCTGAGCCAAACCAGGCATTGAATTTTTTCTCTGGTATGGTGGCATTAGTAACACATTCCCCTTCGATACGGTATTTTTACACTGAAAAGGCTCAAGGACGCAGTGTAAAAAGCCTTTACAGTTGCTGTTGAAGAATCTGATGACTTCTGCAATTGTCAGGCATACTTAGGCTGTCACTCAAACCTGTCACTCAAGTTCAGTCCTTTGTGATCTGCTGTAGGATAAGGCTGCCTGTCCTGTTTAATTGTGCTCAAGACAAATTATGCACTATGTCTTTCCTGAAAAATCCATGAATATTTATTGCTCACTGAATAACCATCCCATAAAAAAAAAAAAAGCCAGCTGATTCAGCCAGGGTAGGAATGTTTTGCAACCTTTGTTATTATTATTCTATTATTACCATGTAAGCCAGAGATGAAAATGACCTATTAGGCCATTCAGTGCAACTTCCTGCACATTCAGGACTCTTACGCATTAGAGCTTTATCATTAGATGCTATATAGAGAAAGAACCTTTCGGAAAATAACAGTATGCAAAAAGCACTTGTCACTTAATATATTTTAATGTCAAAAAGTCAAGAATTTATCTCAATTATTCAAATCCACACGTCAAAT
The DNA here is from genome assembly GCA_013398815.1 of Ibidorhyncha struthersii. Classification (NCBI taxonomy): domain Eukaryota; kingdom Metazoa; phylum Chordata; class Aves; order Charadriiformes; family Charadriidae; genus Ibidorhyncha; species Ibidorhyncha struthersii. The sequence continues at coordinate 74,718 of VZSZ01011260.1, read as the reverse complement.
TAACATCCATTGAAACTAAAATTAGGTATGCTTTCTCCTGCAAAGAACTTGAAGTGCATGAAATGCTCTTAGGAGAGCTCCTAGTCGCTTCTCCTTTCACAGGAGAGCAGAACAATGTTTCTCTGATGAGAGTGCTGTGAGCATAATACAACGGTTGTGAAATTTAAGGCATTACACGATGCAGCAAGAAGAGCCAGAATTTTAGCCAGGGAAAAGCATGTACCAATATGGTTTTAGACTGCTGGTAGCTCCCCTCAAAATACTCCATCCACCTGATAGCTTCAGAGTGGCCCTTTCTTGGGTGGCATTGCTGGAGAGAGACCACATGCAAAAGGCTTACCAGGGCTGGGTATTTGAAGTGGGAAGTTAGAGGGCACCTGCTCTGCATCCAGCAGCCCTGGACTGAGGATGAATTTCAGTCACGAAGTCAGTCTCTGCTAACTCTATGGAGTGGTAAAATAATGAGGGGAACAAATAAAATAGCTACTATAAGGAAAAGCTCAGTTACATTTATCACCTCTACAATATGCACACGGAGGCTTTTGAGACATGAAATTCAGAGGGAAAAAAATACACGAATACACCTGTCTCTTGGAAGAGCACGTCTGCTGATCTGGGATAGGTTGGCTGTTAGGACCAGGAAAGAATTGGGCATGTCTGAAGAACTGAAGATGTTTGAAGCATGGACTCACCTAAAGTAGGGTGGTAGGACTTAAACTGCTAAGCCCACCTGTGCCTCAAGAGCAGCCATACCTGTAATGCTCTGTGCAAATACTTCTCTAAGTTGTTTTGCTTGTTTAATTGCCAGCACTAGTGTTGCACAACCATCACTTTCTGTCTAGGGCTTTACTTACATTATTTTTTTTGTGGTGACTGTGGTGAATCTCCCTAATTGCTGTTTTGACTTCTTACTTGTAGTCCTGTCCACAGTGGATGTGGGAAACAGCCCTTCCATTTACCTTGTGTTTACCTGTCTGAAACCTAGTACGTCTTCTCTACTCGAGTCTCCCTAGACTAACCTACCCCATCTCCTTCTGGCCTCCTTCACTGACCAAGTGCTTTAGGTATCTGAAAAGCTTCTGTGCTCCCTTCTGGCCCTCCCTCCAAAAGCCGGAAAAATCGAGATAATTTGCAGCATCCGGAGACAATCTCTGAAGATGCCGAAAGTCCAAGTCACAGTGCTTGTTTTGCAGAAGAGATTCAGCCAGGAGTGACACAGCTGAACCCTTCGGGCACCAGGCATCAGTGCCGAGCTTCACTTGGTGCCGGTGGGTCCTTCTGCAGAGTGATGCCACCGCAATGAGCCCTGTCCTGTGCCCCGGGGTGTCTCAGCCCCATGTGAACAGAGAGCAAACCTGGGACTTACTCATTGGCACAGTCAGGCAGAACAGGCGCCGACGTAACTTTAGACTGTAATCAAACTTCCTGCGGTTGCTGTTCAAATAGAGACGCATTAAAGATAAAAGCAGAACAATTACTGTAATTTCAGAGTAAACACGCAGATAAAACCCAAATACAGGGAAACATGGTGAACCCAAACAAGAATCATGTCTTGGCAGTGTAATTAATTTAAAGTCAATGAGCTGTGTGCACTCAGGAAGGTTTTGAAGGCTTAGCAAGTCCTGCGCAGAGCGATCTGACAATAGGACGCAGAAATTTTATGGGCTGGCTGGGAGCTCACCTGCTCCCTGGTGCAGGCAAGGCACTTCTTGCTCTCCTTCCCTGGACAAAAAGAAAATGGAAATACTATGGAAAATATTAGAGAAAAGTATATGTCGGAGCAGAAGGGTCCCACTTTATCCACATCGAAAGGCAGCCCTGGCCTCAGTCACAAGCCAGTGAGGATGCTGATAAACCTGAAAATCATATTTCTAGGTGATACTTGAGTTTTTTCTTTCAAAGTTTCTGCTCAAGTGATGCACAGTAAGCTATTTTCTGCTCAAGGCCACAACAAAAGTGGAAGTTACGGACTGCAGCTTCATACCTCTAAAAAGGTACGCAAAAGATCCCAAAGCCCAAAATGTCTTACAGAGGGGTGACAACAACTCCCACACACAGAAGTGAAGAGATTGAGTCCTTAGTGCCAAATCAGGATAAATATTTGAATGAGAGAAAGAAATAGCTCCTGAGCTCACCTGCACATTTTTAACATGCAGCGTTGTCATCAGAAAGCATCGCTGACGCAACTGTGGAGCTAACTCGTGGGAGAGGCAGAATATGGAAAATGATAAAGAGTCATTTAAGTCAACGGACATGTCTACATGTGTCATAAACCAGAATAGTAAGAGTGACAGAAGAAAATTAAATTTATTCAGTATATGTATGCGTATCTATGCGTGTGCTATGATTTCCAACTATGCGTGTCAGTCATTGCAAAGGAGGAATGGCAAAAAGCTGGGAGGCAGGCCTGTGACTCCTGGGAAACTGGAGGTATGGAGAGCATCCAGCCACAAATAAAAATCCTGCTGCTGTTCTGCCAGGAAGTCTGGCTGAATTGTTGAAAAGTCAGTGCAGAGGATGCCGTGGAAATTGAAGGAGGAGATAGAATACTGTGTCTGAAAATGTCAGATGGGGAAAAAAATAACCACACTTTCACCCTTCAGAATTTAACATCTAATGTGGGTTAAAGAGGAGAGGAAACATGAAGAAACTATATTTTAAAAACAAGTATATAATGCTGAAAATCTCTCAGTTTCTCCTTTTTTCTCTCTATCCCTCCCCTCTTGTCTTCTTTTTAAAAATCTTTTATTTATTGATTGAACTAGGAGCATGGTCTGCAGAGAGGGAGAGAATTCCAGATTCTTGATCTGGGGCTTTTGGAGAAGGCTTTGGTCCTGATCCAGCAATTCGCTCAGTCTATGCGATCCCTCAGACTACTTGAAATGTTCCAAAGTCCCGTATAAATCCGTATTTAGAATTAAAACTGGGATTCTGCAATTGCTTGATCTCGGGTGGTGTGAGAAACGGGCAAGGGCAGCGCTCACAGATAGGGGTTAATTTGAGCACAAGCATACACGCTTAGATAAGGTGGGCTTTTATCAAAATAAAAACCAATTCAGATTTGTACCCGGGATCTTCAGAAACCACGGTGGCAGCTCTGGATTTGTAAAGACAAACGCAGCTTGTATCTTGGATCTTCAGGTTGGCAGTATGTTATAAATGACACAGAACCACCGAGCAAGCAACCGGTTTCCCTCGGCTGCAAATTGTCCTCTTCTTATTTGTGATTTTTGTGTGTTCGCTGGGGTGTGTGCGCATACACATAGACACATACCGAGAGAGAAAAATTGGCCGGGAACCAGTCAGTGTGTGCAGCGCAGGCAAAACACTCTGCCCCTGCCCTAGTCATCCCCTGCACTGCCTCTGCTATTAGAAATGTTGCTTTAATTACTAACAGCAGGAGCTGTGTGGCTACTGACTTACCAAATCTCAGCGTTAAGGCTGTGGAAATAGGTGACCTCAGCGTGGGGCCATGGCAACATACCTTTCATGCCATCGTTCTCATTAGCAACCTGTGCTTCGCCATGCTGTTCAAGAGCCCTATGTGAAAATTAATTAAGGGTAGTATTTCTTTGGTCCAAATGTAAACACAACTGCCCACCCTACACATTTTGAACGTGAGTTACAGTGTCATGATTTTGTTATCCTGCAGTGCGGCTTTCTGAGCGTTTTGGCATGGGAGCTTTTCAAGCAGGATTACTGTTATTATTATTATTATTATTCCTGTGAATGCCACATTTCCAGAGCTCTGCTTAGCTCGCCTGAGAACACTGAAGTAGAAATTGAGTTGAAAAGCTGTTATTTGGCTGCTCACCCTGCCAGTAAATTCCCAATTCATGTACGGGTTTTCTTCAAGATTGCCCAGTGTGTTTGTGGCTCGAGGAAAGAAGTGTGAACCAAAGTAAAGTCTGGCTGGGAGTACAGCGGGTGCCTCTTTTGTGAACACACTCTTTTTCTGCTGACTCACAAAAAAAAAGCATCTTTCCCTGCAGACTCCATGGCAATTTCAAGCTGCAGCCCAAACACACAAAGTCACGCTGAAGAGAAAGCTGTACATCCCCGGCTGCTTCATGCCTGTCACATATGTGCTTAATTTTTAAAGTGACCTATATTGGCTTTACATCATACCAAGATACACAGCAGTTTCTTCCTCTCAGTGGCACTCAGATTTGCATCTATGCAATTAGCAGCGGTGTTTAATTTAGAAAGCCAGCCCAAGCAGCAGCCCTGATGGATAGTCATTAATACTGTGAAATAATTGAGAGATGAAGAAACAACTCTGCGCCCTGACCTTTCGCGCTGATCAACTGAGGAGCGGCACCTCCCCGAGAGCAGACGCAATCAAGGGCTGATAGAGGGGGCACTGATTAACAGGGCGGATGTCGCTTTAAGCACCTATCCTTCCCGAGGATGGGGAGAGGGAATTTGTGTGAACTGGTCTTCTTTCTAACAAAGGCATAAATAACTAAACCTGCAGGGATCCCTCCGCAGGGAACCATCAGCCCTGCACCAGCCTGCTGAAAAGCAGCAGCAGCAGCAGCAGCAGCGTACTTTGCGCTTATATGGTATACTTATATGGTAAACTTATATGGTATATTGTACCTCCCATTCAGAGGTCTCGGAGTGTGCCACACTGTTAGTGCATTTACCCCACAGTGCTTTTGAGAGCTGTGCAGAGGACTTTTATTGCCATTTTAAAGAAGAGGGCGCAAAGAGGGGCTGAGGGGTTAAGGCTGAAAAAGGTTTTTGGGGCAAATCCAGGAAATATAATTTCTTCCTTCCAGATCTCCCCCCCGTCCATGACACCAGCCTGCCAGCACCCGCAGATGATATCTTTCAAAAAGCATGGTGACAACTGGGCATCCTGATCCACACCACTCTCTCTTATAGCTCCTGGCGTACATATCATAATTGTCATTTCAAGACCCCAGCCCTTGCATTGAAACTTCCCCAACTATGTGCTGGCTGGAAATATCCTACGTTTGCCCATGCTGAGCACTGTCAACTCAGGATCACAAGTCTCTACACAACCACCAGCTTCCAATCCCGTGATTAATGAAGCTTTATCGCCCCTGTGTGAAGGCCAGTGTTGGGTGCAATACGTGTCACCACGCATGGGAAGTCAGCCCCTCTGGCAGGCACAGGTCTGTGGCCCTTGTGCACTCACTGGGGACGGTGAAGGACCCCATCCACAGGCAACACCACACTGCCACAGGTGCAGGTCCCGTGTGGGCAAACACAAGCTGAGCCAGCCTTGTCCAGGAGTCAGAGCATGGCCATGGCTCCCTATAAACAGATGAGGTGGACGGATCGCAGATTTTAATGCCAGAAATGGGTCTTTATGACCACCTGCCATTTTTAGCATCCGACTCAAGAATCTCACAGAACATTTATAGTCTGCTCCAACCACAAGCTACCTTGTAGAAGGGCAAACAGATTTGGCTGTGGGACTGCAGGTGAAGGGGTACCTACAACACCTCTGCATGGGCTGCTGTCTTTGCATCTCCTCTCTCACACACATTTGTCATTCAGCTCCATCACAAGCACTTTCCACTAGTCAAAATCTGACATCCTCCTACTGGTTTTATCCTACAACGCTTCTGTGTGGTCAGGACACATACTGTGATATATATACACATTACTGTGTCAGTGTAACAGGCTGAAAACACAGGCACAGGGCTTGTGCTATCAGCGTGCATGGCCTGGGTGCATCCTAATGCCATACTGGAAGCCCAGGGCACACCAGTCTCCTTGCCTAGTGTCCTGGTTTATATCGGAACGAAAAAGGCAGACATGAGAAACACAAGATGGGTCTGGGTGTCAGGAGTAGGACTGCAAGCACACTGTGAACCTGAGGTCTGGACTAAGGTCTAGAGCTTTAAAGGCTGATATTCAGACGCCAAATGTGATTAATGTCACTGTGCATGAAAGTCCTGCACACCTCCAAGGGTCTGGGCTGGGGTGGCCTGTCTGACAGCAGAACGAAGGGTCTCAAAGGACTGACTCTGTTCTTTTGGGGGCATTTCACAGTGCACAGACCACAACTGCCTTCTTTGCTCTTTGGCTGCAGCTGCAGTGCAGGCCCCAGAAACAGCAGTGAGAACAAGAGCATGCTGTACAAAACTCCTAAATGCAATACAGTGATTTCCAGGCTCCCTTTTGACAAAACAATAAGATATCAGATGCTTACGTACCGTTTAACCATACACTTAACACCTCAGCAGCTTGTTCGCGCATTACGTGTTCACAGTCTTACTGCCAGCAACGGTGCCAATGTCTCTCGTGACAACTGTAACAAGAGGAATGCTATTTTTAACCCAATTACTGTTGATAGCACACCGCAGACATTCTGGGAAACCGGTGGGCTAGATTTCCTAAAGAATGTCAAGTCATCAGAGAGCCATGCTCCCTCCCGGCAGCAGGCGATGCCACCGTCACCGCACCAAGACCCACCTTGGCAGGGGGAGCTGCCACCCTCCCATACCCCCTGCTACGCTTTGTCTCCTGTCTCTGCCCCGTCTCCTCCCCCTGGTGGAGCCACCCAGCCCAGCTCAACCCCAACCCTTCCTTCTCCACACAGGACTTCTTGATGCATGGCAGCCTGCCTGGAGGCAAGCGGCAGGTTATCATGTAACCTGTAGGTAGACGCTTTGAGAAATGAAGGAAAAAAGATCCCCAAAGTTTTTTGGGTGAAGGCAGAAGTGCTGGCTGGAAAGAGGGGGGACAGCCAGGAAAACCCAAATGGGTTGCAGCTACGGCCAGCACGACCTTCCTCATGATGTGCCTGTTTCCCACTGAACAGCAAACAATGGTGACAAATATATGTAATGTTTCATCACTAAAATGCTTTGTAGAGGTACCAGACTCCTCAACTGGATGCTGGCATGTGAAATTATCAGTTCGCAGCCTCAAGCACAGAGACAATAACTGGTGCAGCACACATTGTCAGTGCTGCATATTTTTAGACTCTTGTAGGCGTTTGCAGTCGTTTTGAAGAGCCTTGATGATTTTTCACACACTTTTCCAGCAGGAATCAACATTACTTCCTGAGCTGGAATATAAAGAACGGCATGCAAAAAAAAATGACCAAGTGACTGTGTTTTGCCCTCAAGTCAGGGCAGATTTTGGGGGTACAAGAGGGACACTGAGGCTGTGCAGCCATTCCTTCTGCTTCCTTCTCTCTGAAGGGCTTTGCAATGTCGGCCAGAAACATTTTTCATGGCTCTGCCCATTTTACCATGCTCTCAAGCAGGAGTGTGCTCCTCAGGAAGATTTAATTCACAGATGTTTAGACAGGGGCTGGTTTTCTCCTTGAAGGCATGCTGTCCTTAGGACAATGCCAATTAACCCCCGATGCCTTAATTCCATTAGAAAAGAAAACCTGTGAAAATTTGATTTTAGCGGGTGGCAGGCTCACGGTTCCTATGAGATCAGCACTGAGTGGTTCAGGCAATAATGTTGATTTTAGACTGGACTCTGGTGGGGCTGAGCTGAGCCCGGCGGGGAGCTGGGACCGAGGGGCTGCAGGGGAGCTGGAGGGCAGCACTTGGCTCCTTGCAACTCACCCATCGCAAGGACGCTCGCATCCACCAGCTTTCTTGGGGCTGGGGGACAGGTTTATAAGATGATACTCAGACTGCAGTTCATCTCTGATCAAATCAGGGTTTGTCAGGAGGGCCATGCAGTGAGAGCAAGGGATGACTCCATTATACATAAGGCATTTGCCATCGTGGCGAGGCTTTTCAGCAGCTTCCACCAAAAATCCTCATTTCCAATTTCCAAGTAAGTGCCTCAGTGTAATGACTACATGTTGATGGTTTTTAATATCTGTAAACATATGTGCATTCATGTGTGCAAATGTGTATATGCAAACAAGTGTCTCCGGGTGTATAATCACACCCACAATAAGACTCAAACCCAACTGAGGCCATATAAGCTTTAAAAAGTGCTTATTGCTCAAAGACTTACTCTAAGGGCTTTAAAAGCTGGATGAAATTTTTACCTCCTCCTCCTGCAGTGCTTGGATGCTTTTCATGGCCTGAAAATCACACGACCCAACCTTGCTCTCCAAATTGTCTACATTTGTTTTTGGCTAGTGCATAGTGAGCTCTGGACTTTAAGAAAGTGGTGTTGGAAGACAGTACAGGAAGATTTCAGGTCTTTAAAGTGGTCTGGACAGAGCAGCTGGCGCCACCAAGATGGAAACATGGATATGCACAGGGTTACAAGCCCTGCGTTTTCACTGCATTATAACTTGATGGGACCAAAGGCCATGGTGGAATCATTAAACTCGAACGTACACCCCATCTCATCCTTGGCTGTCCTGGGAGAGAGGACTGGCAGCAGCATGGTTCTGCTCACCTGTCAAGGAGGTTTTACTGAGATGAAGGAAATGTGCCCTGTGATGTTTGGAAAGGGCTTGGACTGTTCTCTTGAAAATAATACGTTGTCCCTGTTGGATCAGTTCCAGGATATGTTGCTGTTTTTCCATTTGAGAGTCATAATAATCATTCACATGCATTTATAATTAGTTTGCTGTGATTTAGCAACAGGGAATGTAAAAGGTAGAGTCATGTAATTACAGTCCAGGAACAATGGGTCTGTGTGAGCTTAATGTGAAGGTGTTCTGCGCACGAGGTGCTGACAGTATTTTTGGATGTCTTTGGATCCTTTTTTTGGAACAGATGCCTGGAAGAGGAGGGTGAGGGCAGTGGGCAATGAACACCAGGGGAAATCAGGACAGGGAGAGGGGTTGTGGTGGAAGGTGGGGCTGGGAATGGGTGGGAAAGTCCCGGCCAGGGAGAGTGGGGGGTCATGGGTGGGCAGAGCAGGAGCACTCAGACCAGCCAGCTCCACTCTTGCAACTCCTTCTCCACACCGCACTGCTAGGGAATGAAATTGGTCCTTCCTCACTCTCCCCTGCCCTGCCCTGGGGGTCTGGACTGACTTCTGTGGTCAGGAGTGTGACCAGGGGATTATAATACACAGAGCAGTTCAAACATCAATATTCTGATCAAAGGGGACCAAAGAAGGAAAACAAATATTGGGAATTAACTGGAAAGAAACAGAGTAGAGCAGAAAAATGTAAGTAAGCCACTAGTCAATGGTGTGTCACCTTTCGGACAGTGTGTGCAGGTCTGGTATCTCCATCTCCAGAAGCGGAAAGGATGCAAGTGATGGGAACCTGGGAAATGAAAAATGTGGGATGGGTCCTGCATGGCTCAGCCTGGAATAGAGGTGAGTGGAGGCAGAAATTAAAAATGTCTCTGAAGTCCTGAGGGCCAAAGGCGAAGCTACTAGCCTCCACTACTACAAAATTCAGGAGGCATTGGAAGAAGCTAGTTGTCTTGGCATGAATAGTATTCCCTGTTTTAACTGCTCAGCATTTCCTGGTTTCCAGAAATTTAGTTTTAATCACTAGCCCTTTCAAAGTCTTCAGAGGTTTGAAGTACGCAGCCCTCAACATAACATACCAAAGGCAACCTTAATTCCCCTTTAACCAAGTTCTGCTGCAGGATTTTGCACTGAGTGCCAACCAACCAGCCATTTCCAAGGCACTAGAAGTCTTTTAGCACCTGGAAAGCCATCAGAGAGATCCTGCATAATTTTTAGGTCACTGTACTGTGAAAATCCTCCCACGCCAAAGGATAATGTCTGTAACCACGAGAGACGTCAAACACTACAACCAGCTCTATTGTCTGTCCACAGAAAGAAAAGCTAGCGCAAAGCAGGTGAAGAAAGGAGCATCCATGCAACGTCAGGCCGCTGCTGTGCAGTACCGTGTCCCTGCCCTGTCCAACCTTGCCACATCACTTCCAGGGCTGGCCCGGGGCACGGCCACACAAGAAACACAAGAAACTCTCGGGAGCTTCCCAGGCAGCCTCCCAATTTCTCACCGCTCCACTGCTAGACAAGCTTTTATTAGAGCCTGGTAGGAGTTTAGGTAAACCCATTTATTATTTTTATTACTGCCTCAGCAAAAGCATTCCCGCTGTCAGCAATATCAGGGAAGTTTTATGGGCTCATATGGAAGAGACAGATCCTGGCATCAGTAAATTCTCATTGTCTGGATTATTACACGTCCTAAACAACCTCTTTGGTGTCAGTGTTTCTTCTGTTAGATGCCATCTGTAACTCTGTCCCTCTCACTTATCAATTAATGTTCATAATGTTTTCATAATGAAAATCTACCTGGTGAGTGTATCTCATAAGCAACTCTGCTGTGTTTGTCATCGTGGCATCTGAATGTCCAGTACTGCAATTGCAATCAAAGTGAGACTTCATCCATGGTATGATTTTTCTCTCATTCCCCAGAGCCAGCCAGAACAAAACAGCAGCGAGAGAAAAAATAACTCTCCTGTTGCTTTTAAACATCAGCCACAACCTCCAAGGTGCTGGAGAAACTGACATGTCATTAAATTGTAAATTGGTGTTGCCATATCTAAGGGACTATGTTGGACTATTTACACTTTACTACATTGGAGCAGCAGTGTCCTTTATTTTTACCCCCAGTTTGACAAAAGAGCTGGATCCTGACTGCTTTTATCAGTTAAACTCTTCAGGACATGAGAAGCCCACCCAACCAGTCGTGCCTACCTGTGTTTGTATGTTAAAGAAGAGATGAGGAGGTGGGATCCATTTTCTACCCCAAAACATTGCAAGGAGCCAGCCTAGAAGCTGGTTACATACCCTAACTAATACTGGGAGCTGCTGCAGTTGTTAAAGAGCTCATAGATGTTTTGCCTGAAGTAGGGGGAGAAAGCGAGTACTTACAAATACTTACTGTACAGGAAGGGCCAGATGGCAAAATATTACATCAGTAATAAAGCCACACCAGTAGCCTACTTGCAACAGAGCTGACCCATAACACAGTTAAAGGTATAGTGGAACTGGGATCTTACTACGTTTTACGGGTTTTCTCTAACACCAGAGAATGGTAACTACGGGCACAAATAAAGACTCTAGCAGGGTTTAGACACGGCTTTACAACAGCACTGCATCAAAAGAAGCATGGCTGCATCAAAAGAAGCGTGGCCAGCATGTCAAGGGAGGTGATACTGCCCTTCTACTCCACTCTCATGAGACCCCGCCTGGGATATTGCATCCAGCTCTGCAGCCTTCAACATAAGAAGGACATGGACCTGTTGGAGTGGGTCCAGAGGAGGACCACAAAGATGACCAGAGGGATGGAGCCCTCGGATCATCTCCTCCTATGAAGACAGGCTGAGAGAGTTGGGGTTGTTCAGCCTGAAGAAGAGAAGGCTCCAGGGAGACCTTATAGCAGCTTTCCAGTATCTGAAGGATACCTACAAGAAAGCTGGAGAGGGACTTTTTACAAGGGCATGTAGTGATAGGACGAGGGGCAATGGCTTCAAACTGGAAGAGGGGAGATTTAGAATAGATATTAGGAAAAATTTTTCACTCTGAGGGTGGTGAGCCGCTGGAACAGGATGTCCAGAGAAGCTGTGGAGGCTCCATCCCTGGAGGTGTTCAAGGCCAGGCTGGATGGGGCTTTGAGCAACCTGGTCTAGTGGGAGGTGTCCCTGCTGTCCTGATTTGAGGTAAAACAGGACCAATTTTGTTCAGTAACTTTGCCTCTTCTAACTGCTGAAATTAACAGCATATTGTGCAGACAATGTTCACGCTCTCAGAGTGACAAGACCAATGTTTATAGTTGATGCCCAGGCATGGTATGCGGAGAGGCTCCTGCTTATACTTATTGCTATAACACCCAAGGCCAACCAACTTTGTTATTTGCCCCGTTGGAGGGTTGGAAGCGAAAAAGCACAGTGGGGTCCCACCTGCGGGGAGGAACGGACAGGTCAGGTGACCCAAAACTGACCAACAGGGTATTCCATCCCATCTGCATGATGCTCAATATAAAAGCTGAGGGATCAAAGGGTCAGCAGGCTAGTGCTGGCTCTGGCGCTCTCTTTTTCTTCAATGGCCAACGTTTGAGGAGGACTCTGTTCGTCTACCTTTGGTCCTGATCCTGAATGCAGATCCGGAATCCAGTTCCTGTCCGTTACTAAGTCCACCCTGGGACTGCCCCAGTGACAGCCGGTGTTGTGATTGTCATCCTGGGAGCTTGATACAGTTTTGTATATATTTCATTATTTCCTTTTTATTTTATTATTAATATTTCATTAAAGCAGTTTAGTTCCTTCTAAACTCATAAGTCTCTTTTTCCCTCCTCTGCCTCTCTTTTTGAAGAGGGGTAGAGGGGAGCATCTGTCTGTCCCATCTGGGGTCCCCAGTGGCCAATTTGGCCTAAACCACGACACCTGCCCATGGCAGGGCGGTTGGAACTAGATGATCTTCAAGGTCCCTTCCAACCTAACCCATTCTATGATTCTATTATTTTTGTCATTATTATTTTCGTTCTGAAAATGTTTTTTTAAAGGTTTTCAGGAATACATAGTGTTTTCAACGCATGCACTGTCTGCCTGGGGAGGATAGCCTGAAGTCATCTGGCAAGCATCCTCCAGGTCTGGCCATGCCATCTGGAGATGAAGCCGACCCAGAGTTGTGCCAGTGGGAAAGACCAGGGGAGCACATAATTCAAAAATGGAATAGCAGTGTAAGTACTTTCTAAAGTGAAGTGTGTGGTCGCCCATAAAAGTACTTCTTTGCTATGCTGGTGAGTGTTAAAGGAAACCTGCAGCACTCATCATGGCAGTGTCACCTCATGCTCCTCTGTGTTGTGGTGCGCAAACCCCAAGCCCTGCTGCACTACAGCAGGGCTCTGAAACATGGATGCAACCAGGTGATGTGACAGAGCACAGGCTAAATTACGTCACATAAAGCCAAACCAGCAGATTCAGGCAACTCTCAAATTAAGTAATGCCTGGGAGTTCAAATGAAGATTAAGGGGCTGCAGACTCCTCCTGGTGGGAGAAGCATGGCTAAGCTCCAGGATCACTAAGCCTTCAGGAAACTGGTGTCTTTGCTAGAAGAGGGGCATCTCCAAGTGTGCTGGAAAGAGCAGCGGTGTCCAAGTCTGTATCAGTGAATTGCTCCTGCAAAGGGTTAATCTGGATAATGAGGCAGAGTGCAACAAGTTTGCTGATGAGCCAAACCAGTGGGAGTGGCTGGTAGGCCAGAGGGCTGTGCTGCCCTCCAGAGGGACCAAAACAGGCTGAAGAAATGGGCTGACAGGAATTTCATGGAGTTCAAGTGTGAAGTCCTGCACCTGGGGAGGAACAACCCCAGTCACCAGTAACTGCTGGGGCACACCCAGCTAGCTGGAAAGCAGCTTTGCAGAAGAGGGCCTGGGGGGCCAGGTGGACACTGAGTTGACCATGAGCCAACAATGTGCCCTTATGGCAAAGAAGGCAAATGGTATCCTGGGCTGCATTAGGAGGAACATTGCCAGCAGATTGAAGGAGGTGATCCTTCCCCTCTACTCAGCACAGGTGAGGCCACTCCTGTGTCCTGTTCTGGGCTCCCCAGTACAAGAGAGAAAGGGACATACTGGAGAGAGTCCAGCAAAGAGCCTCAAAGATGAAGGCACTGGAGCATCTCTCCGATGAGGAAAGGCTGGGAAAACTGGGACTGTTCAGCTTGGAGAAGAGAAGGCTCAGAGGGATCTCACCAATATATATAGATACCTGAAGGGAGGATGCAAAGAGGATGGAGCCAGGTTCTTTCCAGTGGTGCCCAGTGACAAGACCAGAGGCAATGGGCACAAACTGAAACACAGGATGCTCCCTCCGAATATCAGGAAACACTTCCACTGTGGGGGTGACCAAGCACTGGCATAGGTTGCCCAGACATGTTGTGGAGTGTCCATCCTTGAAGGTATTCAAAAGCTATCTGGACATTGTCCAGGGCAACTGGATCTCAAGGTGGCCCTTCCATGAGCAGGGGATTTGGACCAGATGACCTCCTGAGGTCCCTCCCAACAGCAACCACTGTGTGATTCTGCGAATCTAATTGTTCACACCAGTGTGTGCTCTTAACACATTAATCTTTCTCATTAAAACTTTCTTAGCAATGAAGTGACACGGAGAAAAGCTGGTAAATGTTGGTTGACATTCATGACCTCTTTCCAGTTCTCAGCTTCTGGAGGCAGACACAAACAGTGCATTCCTGTATGGTGACAGGAGTGGCTCTGGGAAATGTATGTTCCCAACACAGTGGCACATGATCCTTGGCACAGGACCAACGATGGTGGGAACAGCCCATCTGAAGTGGACAGAAAGACAGGGTGTCCACATGGGCTTTTGTGGCTGAAATGCATTCCCCAGCTTTCTGAGGCCATGGGAAACGCTGGTTCCTGGCTCTTTCTGTAGTCAAACCAATCTTTTTGAGTAGGAAAGGCATTTCCCAGCTCTCTGGTAATTTGTTTTCTGATAAAAACAGTTGGGGATGGATAATACTAATACAGATCGCTTTTCTGCAATTAATTATTTTCAAAAGGAACTGGGATTCAGCCAAATACTGATGAAGTCAGTGGGAAATGGAACTGGGCCACGCATGAAGCAGTGAAAAAGCTTTACCAGCAGTTTAAGAGCTGTATCATTTTCTTCACAAAACCAGATGGCTACATCTTTCTCCAGCCCTTTGCAGTCACTTTTCACACTGAAGCTCTCCATTCCTTCTGCAAACGATATCACTTAAAACCTGCACTAGTATTTTAAGAGAGAAACTAATGTAAGATGAAAGACAGTGGGAAATCCTGAGCCAGAACTTGAAAATATTAATAGAGTGAATGAGAAATAGCTTGTTTAGTCTGAAATAACTTGCTTAGCGTGGAAAATAGGATGGAGAGAAAGGCAAAATGGAAAGAAACCCATGCAAGATGGACTGCCTAATATTTTTTAAGCACCAGATAGAAAAGGAGATGTAGGGACACAGGGGCTTGCAGGGCTGCAAGTTGTGCTGTCATGACTGGTCTTAGAATAAATGAATGAGAGGGTCTGGTGGTCCTGGTGGTCTGGTGGTCCTACGCCCACCTGCAAGAGCAGCAATGAGCCAAGGCCATGAGAACTGCTTGATCACACAGAGCTACCAGGGAACGGACAACGGGATGAGCAGTAGCTGAAACCCCCGTGCTGACACACTGCTAGTGCCTGGGATGGTTGGCAGTCTGTATATTTAAAGTGAGACCATGTGTATTATTGTTTTTTTCCCCAAAGATTTTTAGTCCTATTTTGGATTAACAGCCAAAGTGTATGGCTCATCCAGCACATGGGTATTTACTATCTGGCAGCCCAGGTTCTTGAGCTTTTGCTCTATAGAAATACGCCCACCTCATCTTTATGATCCAAGTGACTTTATGCACCTTCTGTTAGGCATGAATAACATCTTCCCTTAAACCTTCCCATTCATATGCAAATATACAACACAGAGGTCTTGCCAACGTCTCCTCCATATTTTAAGAAAGCTCGGCCCTCGTCCTCTTTTCCAAATCACCGAGCCTCTATTAGAAATGTCTTTTATTTTTAAATCAGCTGTGTGGAAATGCTGTGTTTCAGAGTCCAGGAGAGGGTAAGGCAGACAAGCTTGCTGGGGACAAACACAGGAGAGCTGTAAAGACCAGAAAAGGGAAATGTGTGATCACCCCAATAAAAAGCATGCTTACAATCCGCACTAAGTTACTGAGAAATAACTAGTTGCTTTCATGCCCCTTGACAGTGGGCTGCTATTAGCCAGAATGATGTATTTAAAATTACTCAAACCAGGCAGTTTGAAAGTCCTGCCCATTCCCCTGCTCCACCTCCCCAGCTATCTCTGTCTGGGATTTCTGGGTCTAAAATATGTTAAAAGATGCCTTGCAAATATGCACAAGGTTTGATACAGTATGCGTGTGTGGGATTTACTGCACATACTGTATGAAGCTGACCAAGGGCATGGAAGTGTCTGGCAGCTGACTCAGAATTGCTTTGGATATCCAGAGGTTCTGGGCAAATGCTGAAAATCTTCCAATGCCATCCCAAGTTTCTAGGCAGAAAAATAAACCGTCACATGAAGAAAAGACCTAGGCATTGTCAGCCCCAATTACATGTCTGGGGATAATATACCTGAGTCCCGCTCTTCTGAACAAGGTACACTAGTCCACTTCAGCCTTAGCAGGGTGAAGAAAGGGGAGGTGGACCTGAAGTCAGTGGATGATGACCCAGGCCAAGAGGGTCAGCATTGCTCCAGTCTGTGCGTCACATGGAACTGAAAAAATAAAGATGACACTGAGATCTGCTAAAACTGGACATCACCCACTGATGATGGTGGAAGCCAGCAAGGAGGCCTTTTCTTGCAGTTAGTAAAACAGGAGAGGTGGCGTAAGACCCTGCTGACTCGGGCTTAGTGTCTCCAGACTCTGCCCTTGAGCTGCTGTGCGTGTGCAGCCTCTCTTAAATTTCCACACACAAATCCCAAAGCGTGTTACATAGGGGACACCAGCTAAACCCATAGGGGAAGGTGACAAACAGAGAAGTAAAGTATTGTCACAAGTGGCCAATTTAACTGACCTATGTGCATCCTCTTGCCGGGCCAATGACATAAGCTTGGAGTGGCCTCATTAAGTAAATGGAAAGATAATTTTCTTTCTGAGGCAATAGGAGACCCTCAGCAGAGAAGAAACCATGATCATCAAAGCACCGAACTCAGCAAACAGGAACCTTGGGATCAATAGAAAACCATGAAGAAAAAAAAAAAAAAAAAAAAAGGACTAATATTCTCTCGAAATAACAGAGGATAAAATGGAATAGCAGCTGATGCAGGTGAAGCAGCCCTCGCGGGAGATGTGTTCGTGCTTTCTAGTTATTGCTTTGGTACTGCCCTGTATGCAAGAGATGGTGTCAAGAGCTCGTGTTGCTCGGAGTGCCACGGTGTGCTCTGCACCCCAGAGCCTGTCTGAACAACTAACCAGAATAAAGAGAATATATCGTTTGCCGTGGTTTGCCATTTCTGTCCCTGTTTTTTTGGTTCTTGGGTGTTAAAAGTGCTTTTTTTGCTGAAGCCAGCGTATGCACCGCAAAAACGCTGTGGCCATTCACAGCACCAGATGTGCGTGCGTACAGCGCAGTACGTTAAACAGGGAGAGTGTTGATACTGGTATAGGTGCACTCATTCTCATTACACCTACTGCCATTTCTAAGCACGTGTTTTAATTAATAAAAAAGTAAGCGGAAGAAGAGCATTCAGAGGAAGCACCGTGATTAGCGCAGATGTGTAAATGTGATGCACAGACAATACGTCCACTTTGGCAGCACTTGTAATCTGCTTATGTCACTACTCTTCAGGTCTCTTATTGCAGGGTTTTCCAACATGTCTCTTCTCTGACTTATACATACAAGACGTTGAAAATGATGGAAGACCTGGTGAGGATGGGGAGGGAGAAGAAGTTGTTGGGGAAATAAGCATATGTATCTGAATCAGAGACTAACAACTTGTCTGCTGGTGAGTTATGTTTTTGTTCATTTGTTTTTACGAAGCTAAGTGAGTTCTTTTTAATTCAATTTTTATTTTATTTGTTTTTTTACAAACAAGCCAAGCAATCGGGAGAACAAGGCAAGATGGTAGTGACGAGGCAGGGCTGAAATGCAAAATGTCCTGGTCCCTGCTGGACTTCGACATCGCTCAGGTCACTTCGCCTATGCCTCAGCTCGGCCTTGTGTAGGGTTCAATCAACACTTTCCTGGTGGATGTGGCTTGACGTTTTATTGCTCTACAGCACCTTTTTCTCAGGGCTTACATTTAATAAGTGTACAGGGAATTCAAGAACAGCAATGATAGCGCTACCAAATCATAGAATCACAGAATTGTCTAGGTTGAAAGGGACCCTAAAGATCATCAAGTGCAACCATCAACCTAACACTGCCAAAACCACCACTAAACCATGTCCCTAAGCACCACGTCTATCCATCTTTTAAATACCTCCAGGGACGGCGGTGTGCTTTTCTGGAGAATTTAATGCTTTTTTAAAGGAAGAAAATAGTGAGGCTGCTTCGGGCTCAACCTTGTTTCCACCTCCGTCCCCAGCCCTCCCCCTCAGCAGTACCACAGAGGCCCTGCCCTCTCTGGGCCAAGATCCCGAGATGAAAGTCTCTGAGCAAAGCAAATCTTGTTACTTTAAAGATTGCTCAAGAGCAAGCCCTTTTTTCTGCTGCCTTACCTTTGTCCAACCTGCTTATTATTTAAGCAAGAGTATCTTGTCCTGCAACCTAACGTGTTCCGAAGGGAAAGCTCTCTGTCAAGTTCCCATGTTGTCCCTTCTCTTCAGGCATGTGGAGTACGGCTTCTGCAGGGAAAGGGACTTCATCTGCTGCCTCCTTCACTGCAAAGCTGCTGTGTGAAACCTGCCATGGACTCACAGGTTTTGGGGTGCTCTCGGCTCCAGCTGTAGGCTGCGGTGGCTGCTCCTCAGACTCCGGCACCCCTCCGAACGGCTGAGGCTTTCCACCCACTGGCATCACTCAGCAAAGTGCCCTGGTGGCACAAAAATCTGGGTGCCACCTCCCTACAAAAGCAACCTTCAAATCCCTGTTTCTCTCTCTGCTCATCACAGGTCATGGCGAGCAGTTCCTACCCCTTTAAGATACCTGTGTGCCTTGCAAATATTTCTCCTCCTTGTACTTTCTCTTTCCCACCTTACCCAATAGCGCCATAGCTTATGCCCCTATTTGATGGTTCATAGACTGTACAAGTCATACTTTCCTGGCTGCACAGCTGTTATCTACCACGACAGTCACAAGCAAAGATCAGGCACCCTGTTTTCAGAATAGATGGGGATTGCCTGGTGTCCCGGACCCTGCTGGCGACACCAGGAGGGAGCTACAGCAAACCTTCACAGAGGAGGAAAATAAGTTATGGCAGAGGTGCTCTGGCCACAGCGTCCTTTAACGAGTGCTGCCGGTCAGTGGGCCAGGCACGGTGGGAGCTTATGCCCAGCACCCACCGCTGGCTTTCTAAACCCACCCGTCCCAGGGGTGGGTACCTGCACCAGCCAAAGCAGACGAGTGCAGGCATCTTCCACCAAAACTTCCCTTTCAGCAGCTTCTTGCGAGCTACAGGTACAAACTTTCTCACTGCAACATGGCCTTGGCCAGGGCAGGTCAAGTCACCATTGGCCAAGTCACCTCGACAGCCAAAATCAGCCTCCCCCTTGCACATGAAGCAAGCAGCATGTTACCCCAAAGCCTTACCTACTTCCCCTTCATGCCTGAGATGATGATATGCTTAATGAGCTCCGTCATCTGTAAAGAGAACGATCAAACAACAGCCTCTGAGTAAGTTACTTGTGGCATGAGTATACTGGCAGGTATATGTGTTTTTTTTAATCCTCTTGCCATAGCGAGAGGATAAAATTCCCAACACACATGGCAACTCTGCAGCAAGTATCTGACATAATTACAGTAATTATATTGTCTCTGCACTCTCTTATAAATCAGTGACTATATATTTAATGAGCTCTTTCCTGTTCAGCAGGTTGCTCTCAGCTGCTCAGATTTACAACTGCAATGCAGAGGTATCTTAAAATAACATTAACCCTTGGAAGCGATGCCCCTTTCTGCGGGGACGCAGTGGGGGGGGGTCTCTCGCAGCAGGGCCTGACTCCGCACACCCTTCCCCACGCTGTCAGAAAGCATGGGCAGGCTTTGGAGCAAGCCCCCACACGGGTCTGATTTGCTCTGGTGGGTACAGTTTTGCTCGTTCTGCCTGCGTGAGCTGCATGCGGTGGGCGTGAGCGCTGCCGGGATGTAACCCACTTGTCACCTGCATGCAGGTGACAAGTGGCTCAGCCCACAGTGGTTTATGTTGTATAGTCTGATGCTGTGTCCTGTGGGAAAGCCAAGGTTTTTCTAGTTTTTTCACAGCAACCAAATATTTTTGCAGCCCCTGGGCTAGCAGGCATCCAGGAAATAGTCCATGGGCTTTGTCCATGCAGAGGCACCTCTGGAGGCACAGCAGGGCACGCATGTGGCAGTGACGATGCTTTCTACACACACAGCATGCAGCTGGCCCCAGCTCTCGGCACATCCTGCGCATCCCAGTCAACGGAGAGGTAACACGGGTCACTGCGGGGACATGCCACATCTGGGCCATCTAAAATCCAGCATTCTTCTGCAGAGAAGCCCATTACATTTTCACTCCAGGGACAAAGACAAAGTTTATCACGTCTGTCATGGGGAGCACGTGATGAAGCAATCCCTCCACCTGGCAGGAAAGCCGGCACACACCCATGCACTAAGGCACCTACACCCAACATTCACTGACAGATGAGAAGTCCTCTGCCCTCCCTGGCCAGGACCCGTAGCTGTGTCCCCTGCTTCAGCCACATAGACCGGCCCACTGACGCGCAGGGAATTTAAGATCCAGCTCTGAAACTGAACATGGGCGCACACAAGAAGACACAGAGGGCTAGAGCACCTGTCCTATGAAGACAGGCTGAGAGTTGAGATCGTTCAGCCTGGAGAAGAGGAGTCTCCAGGGAGACTGTATAGTGGCCTTCCAGTACCTAAAGGGGGCCTACAGGAAAGATGGGGAGTGACTCTTTATCAGGGATTGTACTGACAGGACGAGGGGTAACAGTTTTAAACTAAAAGAAGGTAGATTTAGGTTAGATATTAGAAAGAAATTCTTTACTGTGAGGGTGGTGAGGCGCTGGAAGAGGTTGCCCAGAGAAGTTGTGGAGGCCCCATCCCTGGAGCTGTTCCAGGCCAGGCTGGATGGGGCTTTGAGCAACCTGGTCTAGTGGGAGGTGTCCCTGCCCATGGCGGGGGGGTTGGAACTAGATGATCTTTAGATGATCTAGATGATTGAACGAGTCTATGATTCTATGAGGGTGTCCACCCCTCCCCCGGCGCAGTGGGGAGGCCCCCCAGCCTTTCCCAGCAGAGGGCTTGGCACCAGCTCCTGCTCACCCCCCCAAAGCAGGACAGCACTGGGTCCCCAAGGGGCCTGATTAAATCCATGTGTGCGTTGTGCATGCGGCTCACGCCTCCAGCACCGTGCGCTGCCCGCCAGGCAAGGAAAAAGCTACAGAGCTGCAGGACAGCCAAGGAGTACCAGGTTTGCTGTGCAGCCCCTCCATGCCTGGCCAGAGGAGACCATGGTCTCCTCCTGCCACCCATGGCTCAGGGACAGGGTGCCACTTCCAGCCCTTGCCCTAACGCATCACTCTTTTGCACGGGTAGGAGAAAGGTGAAGAGCTCAGGGGACACTGAAGCTCAGCCAGGTGTTCCCAAACAACAGAAATGTTAAAAAAAAAAAAGTTGAGAGATAAATGCCAATTTTAAAGTGAAGAACTTTAAGCAAAACTGCCACAAACCATCCCCTACCAAAGTAGGGTGATCCCATTGAACCTCTGTATCTTCATCAGCATCTTTGGCATTGCCTGGGAACTGTTCCTCTTCCTCTTCAGCAGCCGGTGTCACCTGGGAGCCCCTCACACTGCTGGGGGCTGAAAGCACGCAGGGTTAAATAGTGGTTTGAATAGTAATACAGAGCTACAGCACTTCATGACAGCAGCACTGCTGTGTTTCACAGCAGTGACATGCCATCTGCCAACCACACAGACGCGTCCTGCACCGTGTCCATGTTAAAATGAGGTGACCGAGGAGGATAACCAGTTTGGTGAATTTCTTTCAAACCCAGTCTACTTATTTATTTTAAAGGAAGTAATTTCAATTTTGGGTAGCCTCCTAAGTGTGTGGAGGCCTCAAATATTCAGATTTATGCCTAAATTTGTTTATATCTATCATGAGACACATGCAGCTGTAGTTCAGAGAAGCATTGAGCATGTGCCTTATCTTCATTGACTCCAAAAGGATTTACACTTGTGCCTTGGTGCTCCCTTGAACAGAAATACATTCCTGGAGCCTGATGGTGAGTCTACACGGTGACTTCCCCTAAGGTTAGAGTCTGCAAAAACCCCCAAACCAATGAAACAAGCAGTCTTGCACCCTCAGCTGCCTGGGGAGTTTAAACGCACATCGCAAGGTGCAGGTTTGCTCTGAGGGCGCAGGCACCACGCTTTGCCTTCCTGCGTCGCTGCTTTTCTTCTCGAATCTCAGCTTGTCGAAGGAAAAAGAAAGCTAACAATAATTTCAGCAGACAGCACATGTGGAGCTCAGGATTTACTTAAGAGTCAAATAATACAAAGTGGCAATTCAGAGCTCAAGGCAAATAAATGCTAGCCTAAAATCTGCTCCTGGGCTATATAATGCCAAGTCAGCCCAAAATTTTACACACTCTATATTATTTCACTAAACTGCTCCCTTCGCATTTTTTTCCCTCGCTGCTAACCAGCATTGAATGTATTGGATTTTTAGATGCTTTACAGATTAAGGGGATTCTCTGGCTTGGGCTGGACCTGCAGTGACATCTCGTGGTCCCCTGTGAGGTGAGGTGCTGGCTGTCAGGCATCACAGCCCCCCAACCCAAAACTCGCACCGATGCCCCTCAACCACAGCACTGACCAGCACAAATCTCCCAGGGGATTTACCTCCACCTGGGGCAGCTGAACGCCCAAGTGGGGAAACAAACACACACCTCCTCCCGCAACATCCCTTCCCCTTCCCCTGCAACACCAGGGGAAACTTCAGAAATCATCCTTTTATGCATGAAGATGAACAAAACATGAAAATCGGATCAGTGCACAGAGAGCCTGTGGGTGGGCTGTGCTTGCCTGCAAAGTCTGGGTGCTTTTAACTTGAGACAAGGAGAGGAATTAATCTGCCTCCTCCCGCGTTTGCGCCTGTCTAAGACTCCCATGTGAGCAGGATGCTTTGGCCTTCACCACTTCTTTTGTTGTGACTCTCAAATGATTTCCCACTGAAAACCAACATGCTTGCTGTTGGCGTCTTAGCAGAGGAAATTTAATCCGACATTTCGGTGTTATCTGATTTCCCATCCCTGTACACCATTGTATAATTTCACCACCTACTCGTTTGTTTTCTTCGCACACAAATGCATTTAGAGAAAATACAATCCTTGGAAGAATTTTTAGTTAGAGAAAGCTTGTAATTAGCTCCGATAGAAATCAGACAGTTAATTTGCTTAAAAAAGGGGGAAGGGAGGAAGAAATGAAATGGAATAATTTTTGTCCTGTGAAGTTAGGGCACCAAAAAATTTTATGGCGAAGTATAGCATGAGAAGGAAAATAGTTGAAGAACTTCATGGGAAACACTGCTCCTGAGCTATTGCACTAAAAATGACATGAAAGCCAAAGATCTGATTCATTAGATGTCTTCTGTGTTCATAAAAAAAAAAAAAAAAAGTTACAGGAAAAGACTCACTCCAGGGCAAAATAACAAGCTGTCCCATGTAAATCCTCATATATATCAATATTTAGGGTCAGATCAGCAGTAACTGAGTCATGCTGGGAGAACATGCACAATGCAGACACCTAAGACCAGAACTGGGATTTGAAAAGCTCCTCCACACTCTCTAATCCATCAAAATACCCAGTCCTGGGAAAGAGTTGAAGTATGGTGTACTGGCAAGCAGCCAGGGCATCGAGCTCAGGGAGCCCGTCCTCTCAGGCACCCTCCACCAGCCCTTTTACTGGACCTGCCTCGTAGCACAGAGGACCACCAGTCACAGGCCAGCATCTCGCTCTGCCGGGGGCTCTGCAGGCAGATGGTCACAGTGAAGTTAAAGAAAGCTCATACTTATGTTACACAGAAATGTAGATGCTGTCCTGCATCTCGTACACCCTCCAGTGAGTCAGCTCACGTTTAACAAGAGCACATGATCACAAATGTCAGGACTAGCACTTATATTTATTTTTCTTGACTATGTGTAGCTATTCTAACTTCCTTATCAGCATTTATGCAAGTTTCACAGCAGTTTACAGTCTAAGACATTATGCAAATATAGTTAGGGAACCTTAACATATTTTCCAGTTCATTTCAAGTAATTAAATAAAGTCAAAGCCGATCTTTCTTCCAGTCCTTTGGCACCTCTTGAGAGCAGGCTAGTGTGATCAGTCCTCTACTCCAATAGTTTTCCAGTTCATGTCACGTTCACAGAAATAAGAGAAAGGCCAGTTGGAGAGAAGGTCAGGGGATTGTCCAGGGCAGTCGCCTGCCCCAAGGCAGGATTCACCTCTGGCTAACGCATTGTCATCAGATACGTGCCTGATGATTGCTGTGTGCATCTGAAGAGACCCCTAGCAATCTCTTCCAGTGCTCCATAATCTTTCCTGTTACACAGTTCCTCCCTAGTGACTAATCTAAATCTTCTTTGATTCAATAAGCCTATTATTTCTTGTTCTAGCCACCACGAACATAAAAGACACTGAAAAGATGAAAGGAGTAAATTGTTCTCTTTGTGTTTGGAGGCTTGTATTTCCTTTGAGCATTCTGTAGGTGGACCTACTTAAACTCCTTCGATATTCTTCTTGTATTTCTCATTCTCATGTACTTATGTTCACGTTTTCTAGATTTCTGTTAAATTTCATTGCTCATCTCCATTTTTTCGTAACAAGTATGACATATGAAACTAGACCTGATACTTCAGCTGATGCCTCTCCAGAGCTGAACAGAAAGAGGCATTTAATGTCATATGGATGATACAGTCTTTATACATCTCAATGTTTCTGTCCATTTTGCAGCATCACTATGTTGTTAGAAGGGGTTACAAAATGAATGCCAGCCAACTACCTGAACTTTATCTGCCAAGCTGACTTTTAATTCCTCTCTTTCCTGTTTGCAAAGTTTGTCAGTTCTGTCCAATTCCTCAAGATGATTTTGAATCCTAATTCCACCCTTCAACATGCTTGCAACCTCACCTGCCTCAGCATACAATACAAAACTGTCCCTTTTTCTCCTGCTATATACCCTGCCTGCAATAGATCACAAAGCAGTCAGAAAATCTCTCTTGTGCATATGTATCGTGCAATCCAACAGTCACTGCTTATGCTCTTTTTTTTTTTTTTGCTGTACCCCTCCAAAAAAGAAAAACAAAGACACAAAGTTGTTTGTTGGTTTGTTTTTTAAAAAAACACAATATTTTTACTGTAAGCACTGGTAAGAAAACATAAAACAGTGAAACAGAAGACCGCCTTCCCCACAGGGACATGTATAGGAACCTATGGCATGTTTGAAAAGTGTGTGTGCTGTTAAAGTAACCTCTACACACGTAAAGAGATTTTACAGTTTTAAAACTGATTTGTATTTGTGACAGTGCTTCCGATGTTTGCTAAGGAGAGCTCAAATATAGTACTAAGAGGAAGAGAGAATAGGAAGACGTGCTCAATGCTTTAAGCACAGTTCTTTTCCTCTTTGACTTGTTTTTCACTTTTATATTAGGAGGAGCAGGATTTGAACCCATGTTGGAAACAGTTCTGTGTTTAAGTCAGTGAAACTAAGTGGTTATTTCACATTGCTTAGCATAGTAATTTCAGTTCATTCACTTTTTAGATTAGACTATAAAACTCTGCTCTGCTTGCTTCAGAGTCCCACAGTGGAGCAACGCAGCACCCCGGGACTGGATTCAGTGCACCAAAGCCATTGATTCCTACCGTCCTGACTAAAAAGTGTTAAGGGATGAATTTGACATTCATGGTGATAAAGTTACTGCAAGCTTTGGTAAAGACATTAAAGTGAAAAAAGTGTTGTTCAGCACCTTGATTTCTCATGAAACTAGAGCAAAGAAGGTAATTAAAACCAATTCAAAACATGAATACATATTTACATTAAAATTCAACCTATTACAAATCATCTTAGTTCAAGTCTTTCTGTAATCAGAAAAAGTTATTTTTATGATAGCAAACAAAAGCCCCACATTTTAAGGCCATTTTTCCACCTTTACCATTTAAACTTTTGGCTCCATTTTAAGCAACCAGCAAGCTGGGGTTAACTTACACAATGAACTCCCTCCATTTAGCCATGCTGGAGCCACACCAGTGCTAGTTCTGCTCTCAGTCACACCATGGTAAATACCACCTTCAGTCACACTAGCATAAATTTTTCACTCTGTCAGAGAGAAGACACAGACAACTGTCCCATTCTCAGGAGCTTCACAGGGTTCTACAAGGTCTCCACAGGAAAATGATACGCTAACTTGGACCAGGAATTGCTCTGCCTTTGTGGGCTTCAATAGGAACATAAAAGTTTCTAGTGACTTAAAGGAGTTTGTCCCAAACAACGTCTGTAAACACAATAATAACTCATAGAAAATATCTTGCACAAAGAAAGGGGAAAAAAGGGCTCATATGGAGCAAAAGAGAAAATCTAGGAGAGCAGTGGAAATTACAGAACAAGTTTAGCACTGGAAATGTGCATCAGAAGGATGTGACATCTGAAAGCAAGTGAAAATCTTTGAAATAGACCTTTCAGACAGTTACAGTCAGTGAAACACCGAAGCATTTTTTGGTCCAAGGAGATGTACGTGAATCCTAAATACAAAGTGCTCTCACAGTGACATGACTAGTTAGGATTCTGTATAAAAATACAACTTCCAAGCACAGAGCTCCTTATGCCCTGGCTGTTTTCACTTGGACACAGAAATTAATATTTGGCAGCTCTGAAAATACTTTTGCTTCATGTGCTCTTGAAAGCATTGAGTTAGAAAGAGTGAAAAGTATGAAATTTGGTGCCCAGCAAACAGTTTAGAAGACAGAAACTCTTTTAGACTCTGAAAATTACAATTTTACATTATTTCACTAATTGCTGTGTGCAAAGGAGCCAGTTCATTACAGAGCCACAGATCCTTTCCATGACTAGAAATAACTGGTGACCTGAAAAAAATCCACAGTCCATACAACTCAACATTGAGCTGAGTCACAATTGTTGTGAACTGAAGGAATGACTTCACTTACAGCCTTGAAGCTCCTTATGACATAAGTCGGTCCCTCCCATTGCTGGTGAGGAGGAATGTTTCCTCGTGTATTAAGAGTACAGTGCTTCAGATGTACTGTTCTTCATCTTCTCCATTCATGAGCAATGACCACTTGCCCCCTTCCTCCTCAACAAAACCATTATGTCTCGGCAGCTTGTCTGAAGTCAAGGAAGAGAGAGACACTTGGCTAATCTGATCCCAAGGAGCCGGTCTGGATGAATCCCTCCTCCTATCATCCATTCCAATATGAACACTGATTTGGGAAGGAGTAAGTGGCTTCATGCGGCCCTGAGCTTGTGTTTCATAACTTTCTGTGTCTGGCTTCTTATAACTAAGAAGAGAAAGAGAAAATATGTTTAGTACCAAGAGGCCAACGTGCAGAAGTTTGGTATTAGAACAAATCAGAAATTTCTGACAACCTAAATGTTACCAGCATGTCAGACACAATGTTAATGGCTAAGAGTACTGGTCACGAGGCACTAAGACATTTCAATAGTAAAAGAGAGGGACTCTCACAGTGAGATTCTTTAAGAAAAATTATGAGCTTGCTGAATTACGAAAGGGTTCATAGTAGACAATTGCAGAGAAATTGAGTTGATGACCCAAAAATCACTTTCTGATTCAATGTATTCTAGGTCAAAAAAGACGAGCAATGGCAAGTACGCAGTCTTCTTCACATACCCGTATTATCGTGTTCTTTGGAATCTGAAGTTCTGTTTGGCTGATGTGAAGATTCAGGAAAGATTATTGTCCTACAGAGTATACTGTAATACAGCATCCATAAGTCTGAAGCCAAATATGTTTTGGGGGGTTCCCAATATCTAACCACAATGGTGTCCGATACTTAATGTAATCAGCACAAGATCAAAAGAATTGGAAAATAAAGGAATCCCTTTATAGAAATGTCTCATCTTTTAGATAACTACACACAGATTTTTTTTAGGATGAAAATCCTGTTGTGGTAGGGCTGATTCTGCAAACAGATGTAAGCATGTATGTGTAGTTTTGATTCCAGGTTGTGGTCTTATTGAGCATTTGCAAGATCAGAATCATGATCCAGCAACAGATTTCCTATATTAGTTTATACTGTGCTGTACTGTACTGTACTGTACTATACTATACTATACACTACAGAATACCCAAGCTACAATAGAAACATTTGAAGGTTTGGACTAATTTCGGACATCATAAAAAGTCTTATTTTTGAAAGATGCTTGCTCACAATGCTGCTAAAAACAAGTCTACTGTAACTGCACCCAAAAAATGTAGCATAAAAAAATTAATACAATTTGAAAAAACTTGTTACAGTACAGAAATTGGTTTGCTTTCAAAAAATTGAGCAAGATACTTTATCTGTAGCAAGGTGCAAAAGAATAAATACACTGCTTCTCTGTTTCTCTCTGGCTAAATTAAACAGACAAAAATTAAAACCAGGTACAAATCTTTTAAAAAACATCTACTGCTACATTATGGAGAACTGTCTTTTGAATGATTTGTTCATTTGATATTCACAGCAAAACCAGTGCTCATCATTACCTCACTTGGTATTGAACTAGATCTCCAACACAGGTGCTCAGGTGGCCTCCAGTTACACTTTTAGCTGCTAGTTAAAGAATGCTCAGTACAGTCTTAGTTCAGGTGTGTTCATAATAATGACAGCTGTCTCTTTTGGAGCCAAGGATTAGAAAGAACAACCCCAAGCTAAAGGACTATCAGGTACTTTCAGGTATACAAAGCCCAAAGTAACTTCTCACTTGAGTCCCAGCAAGCAGTGCTGCCCACAGTTCCCCAATGGATTAGTACAAGACAACTTGCCATTTCAGCTGCAGGGAAGACAGCACAACAGACACAGAAGAAGCTGCCATTGCAGCTGATCCCATCCAAGGCTGAAGCACGAGGCCAACAGGCATGAACACACCTAGCAAAAAAACATATGCACATCAACCAGAGCCACCTGTCCCAATACAGACATTTCTGTCCCTGCATATCATAGGACAGATCAGCAGTTCTACAACATGACTCGCTGAGACCTCCATAAACACAACTAGATTGATATATATTTACTCACTTATTTTTAAATATGTCCCTTCTGTTGCAAGGGATGACCTTTGCACCAATTCAGCTACAACACTGTGGCCACAAGATAAGACTATTTGTCCCTTTCCAGCTATTCTGCACATATAAAACAAAGCAAAAGCAACAGAAAGACAAGGCAATAGTCCAGGCAAAGGAGGGAGAAGTTACTCATGAGGAAAAAGGAATGCTTGAAGTAAGTTTTAAGGAGGAATTTGGAGCATGAGAAGATACCTGACAGAAGCAGAGAGCATGCAAGTAGTAGGACAGAAAATGTGTAATTCAGGGTGAATAGAAGAGGGAACACCCAGAGGTGGGATGATATGTCTGATTAGAGCTGGGTTTGAATATACAGAAACTAATCCCCAAGTATTGCTATGTGAAATAAGAGCATGGTTTTAATTTCATCATATAATAATTTATTCTTAAGAGTTTAAAATTTGGGAAACAGATTTTTTCTATAACATGAAAAAAAATATTTATTTATTTTGTCATTCTTATGCCAAGTTTTAAATACTCTGGGAACCTCTCTTTGGTTCCTTGGGCAGGAAATCCTGCGAGGGGCACCACAGAGCTCAACTGTGCTGCTGTCTTCGACAAGCTGAGCGCTGGCAGTCACATACCTGCTGCTATGGGTATTCCAAGGAGATTATAAATTAAGGCAAGAATCAGATTTATTCGTATTCTTCGAACTGTTCTCTTTGATAAGTGGATACTGGCAACTACATCCAGCAAGTCATTCTGCAAGACATAAGAGAAAGTTTTCCACGTACAGTCTTCTGAACACCAAACCAAAAAGAAGAGTGTCACTGATAAAAGAGGACAGGTAAGAACTGTAGTGCTCACTCGGATAAGAACAACATCTGCTGCTTCAATGGCAACATCGGTGCCTGTTCCAATTGCAATTCCAACGTCGGCCCTGGCTAGTGCAGGGGAATCATTAACTCCATCACCAACCATCGCAACCTTCTTCCTCCCATTTTGGAGCTCCTGGACCTTTGCAACTTTGTGAGAAGGAAGAACCTCAGCAAAGACTGTTTTGATCCCAACCTACGTACAAAGAAAGAAACATACCCAGTTGGTGATATGCTTCATGCTAAAAGGAAGAGCCATTTGCTGTTCTGGGTGAAGGGGAAACAAAAGAAGATCAACCAAACTGATTCCGGTGGAGGCAACACTTGCAAGCTACACAGAAAGCTGAAGAGCAACATGCTTTTGGCATAAGAAAGGGACTGATTACAGCCCCCTCCAACTTTACTGCAGAGATGCTGGCAAACCATGCTCTGCCCTTAGCATCATACCCCACAGTGCTTCTGAAGCTCTACTGCCCTGCCAGTAAAGGTTGGATGGTTAACAGAGAGAGTTTTCAGCTAATCATGCTGCTTGATGCACCAATAAAGGTTTCAGTGAAATGCAACACAGGAACCATATATGATCAGGCATTACTCTAGGGGAAGCACAGAAACGCAAGTACGTCCAAGTCTCAAAGAAAACTATGAAAATAAAGCAGATGGCTGGCTAAACACTTGTACCCATCCACATCTCAACTAACATGGAGTTGCTACCAATGGCTTTAGTGCTGCAGTTGAAAAACAGGTGGGTGTACTAACGAGGGCTGGGATAACATCCCTGGTTTGGCTGCCTTACCAGGCAGAGATCAGCTTTTCACTACAGAAGGTGGAAGCTCTCTTTTACCCTTTCAAAAAGTAACATTTTAAAAAGTTTTTATGACTGGCTTACCATTTTTCCATTGGAAAGGAAGTAAGTGACAAAAATTCAATGAAAATATAGGTTGGCACAGACTAAGCTTGTTTGAAAACTTCACTTGAGTGCCTGGAACCATACGTTGAAGCTTGTTTCTGAAAGACTTCTCTTAACAAAGAAAGGTGGGGTGGGAAAGTGCTTTACCATGATTGAACACAAAAGTGAAAGCATGACTCAAAATAGGAGAAGGAGGAAAGCATCACACTGAGAAACAAAACAGACCTCACAACATACAAGAACGTGCATACCATGTTTCTGGCTGAGTTAGCTATGTGTTGGGATACCTTAAGAAAGCACGGTGGCACACGGCAGATTAGAAGTAGACTGATGCAAAGGGAAAAAGGGAAATGAAGATGGAGAGGGTGGAAATGTAGCAAGGTAGAATGAGAATTTGGCTTTGCCTTTGGAGTAACATTTATAGTTTGAGATCAAGGAAATCTCATATAAACCCAACCTATTTTAGACTGCTATGCTTCTTAACAATAATTCTTTTTGTTATTACTATCTTTCCCTTAAAGACAATGAAAAATCCCCATTTCCCTTATTGGGAACAGAACTGGACCTTAAAGGAACTTTTTGTTGTCACTAACCAAACACGACTGCCTGGCAGTGAAAGGAAGCAGGAGACTTCAGTTTAGCAACAGAGTAATTACTGCAAGAAACTGTACCTTTGGAGAAGTACTGACTGCTTGTCTTCAGTGGGATCTTAATGCAGCCACTGGCCTTTACTGTGCCATTGTACCTGACCTGATTTTCAGTCCAATTCAAGAAAAGTTAGTCTTCATTTAATGTATCCAGGGAACCTGAGTTCCTGCTCCAAATTCACTGGGCTAAGCAGAGTTTTAGAACCTCATCTTTTTTTTTTTTTTTTTTTTTTTTTAAATGCAAAGGAGCAGATACCTGAGTAGCAATGGCTTTTGCAGTTTTTCTGTTGTCCCCTGTTATCAGCACCACATCTATTCCCATGTTTTTCAGGGTGTGCACAGCAAGGGCTGCCTCCTGCTTGACGGTGTCTGCAATTGCAATCATTCCACACAATACCCCTGCACAAAGAAACATCCTCTGTTAGACAGAACTGTGGGAGGCAAAGTGGCAGCAAGAGAACAGGACGTCCCCTCCATCACACCATGGTGGCTTGTGAAATAACACGTTCTGGGCCATATTGACACTCATAAGCCTGAAGAACTACCTACAGTTTTCTAAGTGATGGTCTCTTTCTTACACACAAACACACTTTTCTCATGTATCTGTTTCAGATCAAACAACAAACACCTTTGATGTTTAGGGACCGGGAGGAAGGGGAGAGGAGGAGGGTAGTTTTTAAATATGCCCAACTTCTAGGTTTTATGGTATGGATAAATACAAGAGTGGGCCAGAGAAAGTTTTGGTATTTGTGCCCAGGTCAGATATTGAAGCCACTCCACCAGGAGGAAGCATGTACAGTATCTGGTTTTACGTCCCCTAATCTTTCTGAGTTGGATCTCTATTATAATTCATTACTTTCATACAAAAGTGTTGCACCTTCCTTCCAGCACATTGACTCAAAGGTACATCCACATTTCCTTCACATGACTTACAAAAGTCTCACATTGGTTTATCATTGCATGCTACCTTTCAAAAGTAAGGACTCAAGTAGGTATTGCACCCCTGTATCTCTGTTTGCTATCACTAGCAGCAACAGGAATGCCAGTGTACATTAGAGCCCTTATTTCCATGTTAAGAGCACTTGATTTTCCTGGACTGCTGGTGGAGCTCAGGCTGAGACATGCAAATACCTCTCAAAGTTGCTCCGGAGGAGCACCAAGAATATTTATTCAGTAATTGAATCAGAGGCCCCATTTCAAGATCACAGATGCACTGGCAATCTATCACTGTTATAGCGGTTTCTCATATTAAGGTATTGTCTGGGTTGTTTTTCTGTGTAGCACAGAACAGAACACCTCTGGCAAAACTCATTTAGTCTAATCTATTACACTTGAATGATCTAATGAATCATCATGTTTATTCATGAAATGTTTTGAAATCTGTGATGCAATAGGTTGTCCTGTGATCCTTAAGTGATGTAAAGTCAGGATGGGACATGGCACTGCTCTTCTGAACAACAGTCCTGGACAACAGGAAGTTCAGAAATTAATATTTAAATTAAAAACTACCCAACAAAATCTTACAAACACTGTTCTGAGGTGAAAGCTTCTTTTAAGAACACCTTGACATTTTGCAGTTCTGCACTAAAAGATTAGCGGTTTCTTGACACTAAGCCACTGATCAATTGCTCCAGAGTTTGTTTTTATCCATTCCATGGTAGGATCAATTGATATGTATTAAGTCACTCCAAAGAACAGCAGTTACCATCTATAGCCACCAGTATGGCAGTCTGTCCTTTCATTTCATGGTCTGTCATTGCATCATTTACATCATTTGCAATATGCAAGCCATTGCGTCGCATCCACTCACGATTTCCAATCAACACCGAATATGTATGAGAAGATGATGGACCTTTGTGCACAAACAAAAAGAAAAATGAGCAACTCAAAAATAGCAAACACGAGCCAGAGATGTTTGAGGGTGACAATGTAGGGCTGCATTAGCTATAGAAAGATATTCTGAAGAGGTTTTACTAATTTTTTTGTACGTGTGTTCTGGACCAGCAATGGTCACACCCAAGACACAAACAGAATTAGTCTTGTTGAAGTGCTCCTGTCATGGCCGAACACAAATGCATAGGCACTATCTGAAGACAGCCTCATAAAACTTAACCTTCAAGACTCAGTCTGTGCCTGTTTATACACAGAAGTGCGTCATAAGCTTAATGGAAGTATTTGCCTTTTCCAGTTGGCATTGTTTTTCTGGATAAGTGCAGTATGCACATTTCATAAATGCCATGCTGCTTTGTTCTCACAACTAATGACTTCTTTCAAATATAAAGGCTATTTCTGGTAAGAAACAAGTAGTTTTGTTCTAACAAACAATGAAACAGTATGTAAGGCACCTCATTATGAATTCAATCCAACTTCACAAGAGCCGTACAAAGCAGGTGAGAAAATATTACATTAACACCCTTCATAAATGGCACAGTTCTGATGATTAAAGTTCTTATTTTATTTAATTCTTCTAATAGCTTTTTCAAAAAGGTCAGGAAAGCCACAGTCTTCTGAAGAGTACTGATGAGCTTCTTAAAGAAGGCTTTAGATACTTTTTCTTTCTCTCCTACACTGCAAAAGAGCAAAGTGGCTTCCACAGAGCCAGAAACAAAACCAAACATATTGGCCTAATCAAAAATATCAGGCACTGAAACTTGGTTTGCAGATATAACACACTTTATTGTGCATCTCCTGAACAGATTTTTTTTTAAAGTAAATTCCTTGAGAGATCTATGAATAGAAAACGAAAGGTCCAAGGTAATGTAGAACTAAAGGCTAGGATATAAAAAGTAGCAGTAAGATAACATATGTTAAAGGTAATTGCTCTAAATGGGAAGATAATGCTAATTGGCAAACTTTGCTCTCTGCTGGACCATTCTTCTCTCCAAAAGGGACATTGCTGGGTATGTCTTATTGCCTATGTATTGTATAGGCTTTTCGAGTAGCTGTCACTGTAGCCTCTAAATTCTTATATAGGTTTCTGAATTGCAGAGAGATTGGGAGTAAGGGAAAGAGAGAGCTTCCATTTTTGTTAAGGTGCATTTTTGTTCCTCGTTTTCTTTGCCTCCTTCTGCCATAAACCATCTTTCTGTTGCTCCTAGTCCGATAGGATTGTTTTACAGTGGTTGGCACTGTTGATTCACTAGCCCTCTCATTTCAACTGGTGGTCATTTCGGGGCGGGGGGGGTGGGGGTGGTAGACATACCGTGTGATTTGGAGAGCATGACCAGCTCGTTATCTCCCAGAGGAGCATTGCTGTCCCTGCTCCTGTTAGGATCCAGCTTATTGAGACCCTCCTTGGCCGTGCCCAGGACAGCCTCAACACCTCCAACTTTGCAGCTGATGCCACAGCCCGGGACTGCCTGGAAGTCGGTGCAGTATCCCAGGCTCTGAGTGCCAAGCTCCTGCGGATATAACCAGAGTTCATCATCAGTCTGTGCTGCCCATGTGGGGTACAAATATTAGATAATTCCTGCCAAAAAGAGTCCTCATTCCTCCTCTTGACAATGACTGACTGAAAGAAAAGCAGCATGGAGTATCAGTATCGCAGGACTAAAAATAAGGATGTTCTGGACGTACTGTGGTTTAGACTAGAAAGCGGCAGCCATACAGATCACATCCAGGTCTCAACCCCAGCAGCAGCAAACCATAAAGGGCAGCTTTTCCTGGTAGTTCAAGGATGAAACAGTTACACTGTTAGTCAGCCAAGACTAGGAACTAAAGAGAAATACTGTAACAATAAGCCATACAGCTTCTGGAAAGATGCAACTTCTAATTAACCTCACAGACAACTGGCTGGGGGGGGTGTCAGGCCTTTTATATATACATAAAAGTACAGTGAAAAACTGTATCTAATTCCTGGAGTGATCTGGCTGGATGACAAAGAAACAGGGTCTTTCTGTTGAGTTAGAGAGAGAAGCCAGTGAGCACCTTCAAGGTGAGAAAAGGGACTACCAGGACCCTATGAGTTACAAAAAGAATGGATAAAATATGCATTTATAAACATGTTATTCTGGGTTGCCTCTGGAAGTTGGAATTACATGTACCTTTCAGTGACGTTCTTAAAACAAAGGGATGGTAAGGCAGGTAGTAAGAATATTAGCAACCAGTATGGTATTGCAATTCATGTAAGCCATGATCCAGTAATAACTGGTGCATAGGATGACTACAGAAGTGTCAGGGAACTAAGACAAATTTGAAAACAGAAAATATAAAATACAAGAGAGACAACTGAGTCATTACCCCTACTCTCTTTTTCCTTCTAAAGTTATATGTTATCTTCCTAACTTTATCACTGAAAGATCTATCACTAATATGTTTGATATATTCTTGCCAATGAATTTTTCCATAAACCAATTAATTACTCATCTTAGCAGAAAGAACTTATTTACTTAAACCAGGCTTCCTATTTTGGTTACTATTTGTGCTTTCATTCTTCCTGAAACATTTGAGGAACCCATGCAATTATATAAATGACCTTTGAGGATTTGCAAAATTCACAAATTAACTCATTTGTGAAATTCACAAATATCACAGTTTAATATTCACGTTTAAAGCTTTTTGCCTAATCTATAAGCAAGTGACTAACAGAAATTACTACAGTCAGGTAACATATGAAATGTCACCACACACATTTGCTTCATAATGCTATTTTTAAGCATAAGTATTCCTCCTGCACATATTCCACAATCCTTATTTCCCCACTAGTTCATGAAAAACTTTTTAAGATCTTGCTTGAGAACTCCACAGCATTACCAGAAAAGCAAAGCTTAGAATATGCCTCCTGGTATTGTCCAGACTAAGATGCACAATCATAAAATCTGCCAGCTTTCCAGCCTGTTACTTTTCAGGCAGGCCTGTCCCCCCGGGACCTGCTCATTTTATACAGCATTGCTGTATTTGCACACATTCCTTCAGGCCTTAGATGAAATAGGAAGGCTAAGTACCTCTTTGCAATATTTAGTGACTGCCACTCCTAAAGGATGCTCACTGCTGGCTTCTGCAGTGCCGACCACTGCCAGTACCTTCTTCAGAGAGAGCACAACCGTGTCTCCCAGCAAAAGCACCCTCATGACTTTAGGAACTCCACAGGTGATGGTCCCCGTTTTATCAAACATCACAGTCTTGATCTGCAAGAAATAAACCAGATTTACTGCCTAAACCCTGCAAGCATAGGGATGCTCATATGCTTTAGGCACATAAATACAGGCAAGACCTTAATAATCAGTTGACTATATCCACACCAAGACAGAATAAATGCACAAAAGTAAGGATTCCTGTATGTACCTTGAACTATCTGTACAGTAGGTCTCCTTATGCTTTCTTATTCATTCCCCATACAGTGATTTCACTGAAGCTACAACATCATCCTGTATCTATATCAGGATCTCAGACAACAGAGTCATTGCAGGACTTGTACTGTCCTTTGTGTGTGCATGTATGTATCCACATGCAGGGTTCAGGTAATGGCACCTTAATCGCTTTTACCACAAGGTATATAATTCAAGGAGGGCTTTTACAAATCCTGTTCTAAACAATTAACAACAGCACTGAGGAAAGAGGACTCAGGAAGTTATTTGGTGATAAGAGCAGGTGGGAAGAGTGCAAAAAGCTGCAACAAGTTCCAGAAACAACCTAACCAAACCCAACCTCATGCTATTCACCAAATTCAGCAATCACTTGTTAGCCAGCCTAATGGGTCTTGAGGGATCAGGAATGAATGAAAAAACACAGTCCCACACACCATGAAACCCAAAGCTAAAGTCAATTCTAATCCTGAAAATAAACATGGCACACAGAAACACACAAACCAAAAACCTCAAAGTAGGCATTATTTCCATTCCCAGCTATTCCAGCCTGCCAACCTTGCAGAATCCAACAGGTCACCTAATTTTCCAGACCCTGACCCTAGCCTCACTTAGATTCAAAAGGTAAAAAGTCCTGACAGTATTTAGCAGTCATTTGGGGTTTTTTGTTTGTTTGTTTGTTTGTTTGTTTGCAGAGCCTTGGAAAAACTTCTAGTCTATGCTTTATAATGTCCAGTGAGAACAAGAATTATCAGTCTGAATAACTTATTCTCACCATTCTTTTCCCTTAAAATGTTCTGCCTATGT
The DNA here is from genome assembly GCA_013398815.1 of Ibidorhyncha struthersii. Taxonomy (NCBI): domain Eukaryota; kingdom Metazoa; phylum Chordata; class Aves; order Charadriiformes; family Charadriidae; genus Ibidorhyncha; species Ibidorhyncha struthersii. Next base: position 37,340 of record VZSZ01011260.1, on the reverse strand, counting down.
CTAATCCAGTCTACCGCAGCATGCTTTAAATTCATATTCTTTTCACTGGCTGTGGACATACCAAACCTCCTCCTCCTTCAATCTTCTTCTCTTTTCATCAGTTTTCTGTCTTTGAAGGGCTTTTCCTGCCTCCCTTCCATCTTTTTTCTATACACTAAGAGAACTTCAAATCATTCTGGTTTTCTCTTACATCCTACACTGTAAACTACTGATGATGAACAATATGCATTTCACAACATCTCTCTGAGAAAAGATGGAAAACACTGGATTATCATGCTCTTTTGCAGAAAAGGTAAAGGGATTGCAAAAGTCAGAAACCTCTGAGGTCATGCAGAAGATTAGCAGCCTCACTGACATAAGATTGTGGGAACTGTTGGCTCTCAACACTTTGCTGTGACTACTTTGAAGAAAAAAGGACATCAGCAACCAATAGAAAACAAAACAAAACAATATTCTGCATTCTTTCTCTGGACTAGCAGGATTTCCTGGGAAATTATATTTCATGTAGTAACAGCTGGGTAAGCTACAAAAGTACGGAAAGAACTGTTAACCTTGTGTGCCATTTCCAGGGGTTTTCCACCTTTGATGAGAATACCATTCTGCGCAGCAACTCCTGTGCCGACCATCACAGCTGTGGGGGTAGCCAAGCCTAACGAACAGGGGCATGCAATGCTCAGCACAGTGATTGAGGTTTGAAATGCAAACCTCAGTATTAGTTCAGTTTTTGAAACGTGTTTGTTCTGATTCTGCAAGAAGAGGGAAGAGAGAGGGGGAAAAAAAAAAAGAGATATGTATGATTGCTGATAGAAGATAACATAGATGTACAATCAATCATAGCCATTTCAAAAAACACATTTACCTGAAAACCTCCAGTATAGGAAAGCAATCTATTATTGTTACTGTAATGGCAGAGAAAGGTCAATGTTATGAATTGTTTATGGCAGTATTTTCTGGCTTTTTTTTCCTGCTCAAGCACACATATGTTTGACTCTGCTCTCAGGCTGCCAGATGACAATATGACTTGCTGGCATTTCCTTTACAGCTTAGTAAAGGAGAACCCTGTTTCCAGGTACACGGATCCCCACAGTTACTGAGCACAACAAATACACATCCTAAAGATAACGGAAGCTCATCTTCTTTCTACAGCCAAACCCACTATCTGCCATTAGGAACAAGGATGTCCAAAAAAATTACAGGCAATATAGGAATGGCGTAGCTCCTTGCAATGCAGCTATAGATCATGTTTAGTCCAGAAGGACTGCCAATAATTTCAATTTGTAGAAACCGCTTGCAGAACTAAAGGGTAAATGCAAAGGTATATTTCAACCTGCAAATAGTTTTTAATTAGTGTAATTATCTGCTCTATGTAGAAAATACCACATTGTACAAAAGTATTTTCCAGGTTGCAACATCAAACCCTACACACAGAAGGTATCTTAATTACACTGGAAGATATCCTAACACCAAAATCCAGCTCTTAATGAAATTACTTACAGGAAAATATTTTTGAATAACATCAAAATTTATAAAACCGATTGTGATCCATGCTATCAATGTCAGTGTTGAAATGATGATGATAAATGGAACAAAATATCCACTAAACTTATCTGCCAGTTGCTGAATGGGTGCCTATAAAAAAGAAAAACAATTATTTGTATGTTTATGATCAAAACACGTAAGTATGTAGAGTTCATGAAAATATCTAATATTCTTCATCTGATTCTATTTTGAAGTCTGGAAAACATACAGTTTGTTGAACAAGTAAATATATACAAATATAGAATCTTTTTCTCATATAAACAAAATCTGTGAATAAGTTTTTCTTTTCTGTTGTTTTTACCTTTGACATTTGAGCTTCTTCCACCAATTTCACGATTTGTGCTAGAGTGGTATCATTACCAACATGAGTTGCACTAACAAGAACTGAGCCGTGTGCATTTATAGAACCAGCAATCACTGTGCTCCCAGGCTTTTTTGTGACTGGCATAGCTTCCCCTAGAAAAAAAACGTAAGAATAAATGAGGCAATACCCCGAATAATAGTGAACACAGTTCATCAGCACACAGCTCATTATATGCTGGCAAAATCGGCATGCTCAGCGATAATTACAAGAAATCACATATTGTATATCTCTGTCTAGTGAAGACATGTATAAGTGCTGTCATACTTCTATAAACCCTTTTCGAGGTTTAGTTTCAAAGCAAGTGCTGTTTCCTTGGTCCTAACCCTCCAGCACGCCATCCTTCAAAAGGGCCAGGAGCAAACTGACTGTAAAAGGAACTGCTAAGAATTTCTCCGATTAATAATTTTCATAGCCATGGGAGTTCGAGCAATCTGTCTTTATTTCCACCACCCTCGGTTTTCAAAGACTAGAAAAGTTGTCTCTGTGGGAAAGCCTCAAACCAGGACACTCCTGTTCTCACACTGCCTCTTCAAGAATACTAGCTCTACAAAAATCTTTATTTTATCTCTTTTTAGGGTTAGCAATAATGACTGGTTCTCTTAAACTAAGGGTGTTCCAGTTCCCCAAGCAAAGTAAATAAATAATTAAAACATGTAAGCCAGTGCCAATGTAAAGTTTTTATATCCTTAATCTTATTTATAAGAATAACACAATGCAATAAATCTTTATTATATTTACAAAATGAAATGAAAATTTCAAAAGCTGTGAAAAAGTCCCATCACCTTTAATGAGTATCAAGTTGTGAGGCTTTCTGTCCCTCTTCTTGCTCACTGGGAGATCCCTGTCTGAAGCCCTGTTCAGTGCCCATGCATACACACCCCAACATCTCAGCAATATTTCCCCATCGCCCTTTAGAAATTATTTCTGAGAAGGTACCATCTCTACAAATACATTCAGGGGAAACTCCCACCAGATCTGTGAAATAATGACAACAGTGTTTAGATTCTACCCATCCCATCTGTTAGTTAAAGTGACCAAACTGAGCGGAAATTCTTCAGCTTTTTAGGGTGTGTGCAGATGAGGAATTTGGATTCAAGCTCACAAAGGCCAGGCACAGCCTCTATTAAGGTGGGAGCTTATTCAGACAGCAGCTTTTGGGTTGGGTCTACTCTTTTCTTGTAAGATAGTGTTCTAGAAGATGTAACTTCTTCGAGTAAGTGTAAGGGAAGTTACCAGTAATGAGAGACTCATCTGCCATAGAACTGCCTTCAATGACCTTTCCATCCACTGGGAACTTTCCACCAGGAACAACCTTTACAATATCGCCCCTTTGAACCAGTTCAACAGCTACCTGCTCCTCCCTGCAAAAAAACACAAGTAGAACAGACAGATTATTTACGCCATCAGCTTCAAAAGAATAGTAATGCTTTCACATTAACTGCACCAAGCCTAGTCTGTGCACTCAGGCAGGCTGAAGGGGTTTTGGTTCACAAATATATACCTGACAATAGAGTGGTCAGGTCCAAGAGTCACCACAGTGGCTTCTGTGGCTTGAAGAGATATAAGTTTAGCAAGAGCTTCTGAGGTCTTACTCTAAGAAACAGAGAAAAATGTTTAAGATATATTGAGATATATAAATGCTGATGTCTGCTTAACACAATAAACTCTAAATGACCTTGTATAATATAGGCTACATCAGAAACAACTGTCTCAAAATTCCTCCGAACAGTTTTCTTCTCCTCTCATCATAAATACACAATAATCAGTGTGAAAATGAGTTACCTTTGCTATGTGTTCCAGCCATCTCCCAAGGGCAATGAACACAAACAGCATCGGAGGAGTGTCAAAGAAAGTGACAGGGCTTTTCTCTGCCTTTTCAATTATCGCTACCATCAGGATCACACACGAATACACATAAGCAATCGTCGTGGCCAGTACAATGAGCACATCCATATTGGCCGTCTTGTGCTTCAGTGATTTGTAAGCTTGTACATAAAAATACCATCCACCAAGAAACTGTTGGTGTAAGCATGGACAGACTTGTATTAAGATCACAGCAGTGAAAGCATAGTACATAATACTGCCTATAGCAGAGTTATAAACACGTGGTAGATAAGGGAAGGCATTGCTGTCCCATGCAAATTTTATATTGATATAACTTCAGTGGAGTGATCCACTAGGAGGCTGACTCCACTGTCGTCCTCTCACTTGCCCTTTCTTGTTCTCAAAACAACTCTGCCAGCTAAATATCATCCTTTTCCTCAGCAATGCAAAGTAAGAAAGACACAGAAGTTGAAGGGATTTACCTATAGCTATCCAATTAATTGGCACCTGATCAGGTATTTCTTCATTTTAACACTAGCTTCCCCACTTGGAAAGGGGAACTTTGACACAACTTTGGCAGGAGTAAGTGCTGTGAGCAATTACAGAATGGACAACTTGCTGAAAAGTGCTACTTCATTCTGCACAGGTGGTACAGACAAGAGGGCACTGCTAATCCACTAAACCTTTCCAGTTTCCTGTCTTTATCACATCAGATTGCATAAATGGGAGGTGAATAGAAAGCAAACCCCTAGGAAGTACTGTGGACATACCTGAACAAAAGTGCAGAGGACAAAGAAGAGAAGATTTAAAATAGATAATCCAGGAATGAGATTCTGTTCCAGCACCATAGACCCATGGTGCTCACCGCCGGGTATTAGCATATAAATCATTAGGATTAAGACAGGGATACCAAACAGTAGGCTGCACAAGAAAGATTTCCTCCACCTGAAAAGTAGAAGCTGTAAATCCCTGGTTGTCATACACCCCGCAGTACCCAGGCCAAAGAGTGTGCTTGCAGTGAAGAGCTTGGGGTATTAGTACTGTACTAACACGCAGCTTTGCGATATTTGGGACAGATTCAGTGTCTCCTACATGTTTAACTGTACAGATTTCTATAGACTTCTATCAGTTAAAAACTGAAACTAATGAAAGCGATAAAAGTACTTGAACTAAATGGCAAGTGATAAAAATTAAATGTGCTTTACACAAGGATAAGCTAAATTAACTGGGGGGGAGGTGAGTTACAAGAGATGATCTATACATGTTCATTAGTGAGAGAGAAAGAGAAATACTTACTGCTGTATTTCCTTTTTATGATCCAGGTTATGTGCATTTGGAACTCTTCTAGCCACGGAAGCATGAAAGCCAATTTCCTTTTTATTGAAAGGGGAGCAAAAATGAGTTAGTTTTGATTAAACTAACTGTATTACTTATATTCAAATGACACTACTTTTAGAAGAAATGTCAGAAAAGGACACTGTTCCATATTCAATAAATGCCAACTTCTTATATATTTTTAGATGCTGCCAACATGAGAGGATATTTCAGACAGCACTCGTAATGTGGACTGCAAAGGATTTCTGCTACCTACATATGGACACAGTGTATAGATGCTGTAAGTGTCCCAGGTTTCTTAGACACAGGAAGCTCCCACTCACAGCTGGAGTTCTGCTGCACTCCTCCTCCTCAAGGGAAATCTATGCCCTTTCATTTCCACTGGAATAAGTATGAGAGATGAGAAATACCACAAAGGAAGGTAAAAATGTACAAGCCACTGGGCTAGTCAGCCTTACAAGCATCTCCTTAACACTATAGTTGAGTAGATATACCTGAAGTTGAAAATCAAGGTGGCTAGAATCAGTTTAAACATGTAAAACAACAAACTGCAGGGCAAAGGATCACAGAAACAAATATATGCAAAAAAAACAGTTTTGACTGACGCTTCAGTGAGTTACTGAAGTAGAACCACCTCCCACACAAAAAAACCCAAAGCACACTTGCAAGCACAGTACATTTAAACTTCCTATCTGCATCATGAGATGCTTCTGTGGCAAGATGCACTTTACAGAACTGCTCTGCCAGCCTGAAGAGTCTACTAGTTGACATGTTAACCAGGGCTGCTGCACCAGTTCTGCAATCTAGGAGCTTCTGAGTAAATACGTTAGAACACGAAAAGCAGTCTCTTTTGTCCTCCTGAATCCTCACTGTGTGCACCTCGTACAGTAAGTTCTCTTCCCTTCTGGTGGGGCAGAGAAAGAAAAAGTTTTATCCACACTTGGACCATGATAATGGCAGATTTTATGATCTGTGTCGTTACTGGTAAGCCAGGATTTTTTTCCTTCAGTGACTGTATCACAAGCTTTTTCAGTTTAAAAAGTTCTCTGAATTGATGTGGGAATAAATGCCAGCATATACAGAGGTATGTAATACTTGTGGTATAAGCTGTTGTAAAAATTCGTTTACAGCTCTGTTCACTGGCAAGAGAAAGTAGTATTTTTTTCCGAAGTATCAACACTTCACTGAAATGACTGGAAATCAGACACACGTGATTCTACAGAACTGCAAAGAATAACTATATGACACTTCCACCAGATATAGAGAAAAAAAGGCTTATTTTTGTAGTTTTTAGGGTGTGCTTTTAAAGTAACAACCAGAGACACTATGGACTACTGTGCAGCACAGCAACTTCACTGCAACAGCATAAAAACATATGGCAATTACCATGTCATCTGCAAAAGCCAATGAAACCTCTCAAAGATCAGCTGCTTTATTTCCTTTTTAACTTCACCTTACAATTGTTCATACACAAAAAAATTTTAAAGCTTACCTCAATTATTTTTATAATATCTCGAGGTCCAGTAATTTCAGGATCAAACTGGATGTGAGCTTTGCAAGTAGCAAGTGCAACTGATGCGTAGAATATGCCATTTGTTCTCATGAGTTTGGATTCAATACTGTGAACACAGGAAGCACAAGTCATCCCTGTAATCTAAAGAAAAAACAAATTTAGGTACAGTTAGCAGTCCCCCACATTCACCCAATATTTGTGGGTGAATTTGAGACAAGGCCTCCCCATGTCACAAAGGTACTAATGACTATTCAAGTTCTGCTGGTATTGACACAAGGCTTCAGCACAAAGATTTTATAGAGCTGTCTAAAAAACCCAAAACTGAGAACATAACTATCTGCTTTTATTATAAAATTCTGCAATCAGCAGTTATAGTCACAGCTATGTATTTGTATAGCAGCACTCGTACATTGTTATTAACTGTAGTAGTATTGCAAATATAGTTCTATCAGTAGCTATAGTAACATTGCCAAAGTAAAACCCTGTATGTGTAACTTCACCTCGCTTACTTAAATTTTCCTGTGGCTTCAATAAGGCATGTTCCTACTATCTGATCCATTAGCACAATTGCAGGCTGTTGTTATCTGTCTTTTAGTAGGAATATGTCAGAGAATAAAAATAGACTGCTGAAGTATCTGTCCTTCATACAAACAATTTACTGATTTTACCCAAAGTTCTCAGACCTTTATACAAAGTGTCAGGCATTACCAACACGTATCTGGTGATACATTCTCAGTTGCTCAGCCTGTACTGTTGACCAAAGTGCCTTTGCAAAAAAGTTCTGTTTCATTTCTTCTTGCTAAGAAAAGTCTATTCTGTACATACAACTATCATTTTTTATTTCAGCACCTTTGGACAGGTTCTAAGACAAATTCATTTTGTCTTTTCAGCAATTAAGACAAAATAGTGTCACCAGCCAGAATTGATCTGCTGAAGCCACAACTCCTTAAACAAAAGCATTTGCAATCTTCCAGACCTGACTTTTCCAAAACCAACATATCATTTCAAATACACGTGACTTACAAGAAGCTCCACATTTCCTTCTGTTTCTGCATGATCTTCTATGACTGTAGCTTCAAAACCCAAATTCTGGATCAGCTGTGCTATTTCAAGAGGCTGTATGAATTCTGGTTTGTATTTTATCTCTGCTTTACCTGCCATCAGTGCTACCAGCACTGAAACAATTCCTGCAGTGGCAATAATAAAAAATATTAGATAATATAGCTCCTTTGGTGGGAAGAAAAATAAAATATTACAAGTGATTGTCAGTGAGGGCTGTAACAACTTAGAGGTGTTATAAACCTAATGATTTCTCTCTGCCTCCTGCTAGTGTTGTTCCCTAGTCACAACAGCAAAGTTTTTACTGAAATCCAGCAACGGTGTAGTTCCCTTTAGCAATGAGAGTAACCGCATGAGTTACACAGGGAAGGAGGTGAGTTTTGCTATGATCTAATGAGACAAAAAGGATGTTCAGAAGCAATCATCTTTGCACTCCTTGGTGCAAGCTCTACCCTGGACTCTCTGAGTTTGGAAAGCCCTAAACAAACCCCACAGCACAATGCTATGCCTTTTTCTTTTCTTGTTTTTCCCTTTGGTTTTTTCTTCTTTTTTTTTAAAAAAAAAAAAAAAAACAAAAACACAGAAATCTACATTTAGAATTGAAAAGCAAAACATAAAAGTCACAGGCAAAAAAACCTGTTCTGAAGTGCTAATGGTTTCTTGCATTTTTAAATCAAGGCAGTGAGACCATCACTGAGAGACTGGGGGTGAAGGAATCAATAAGCAAAACCCTCCAAAGGGATGCCTACCCAAATTAAATCAGACATTGCTGAGGCTCATATGTTCATCTTCTATATGACCAGAGGAAAGGCAGCTCCAGTCTGCAGACTTCTAACCTAATAAGCTTTGCTGTGCCTAAGCTAATACAATTACCCAGGCACTGAAGCCATGCATTTGTTTGTACCTGCTTGTGCAAATGTACCCTCATGGGTAAGTTTCACATTGCATGTAAGAGCTCTCAACAGCTCTGGAAGAGATGGATTGCTCTGTAAAGCAATAAGGCCCTGAAAACTAAATGAGAACCATTTCCTTCTTCTTGTCTTGAGCCTTATTTGAAATTTTGATCACATTACAACAACTTAATGTTACAATACAAGTATGTCCATTGGGTTTGACCACCAGTGCAGTAGGATAGTTAAACAGTGATGCAGTTACATTAGCACTAAGAAAGAGCATTGTCTATTTAACCTCCAGATACCGTACCACAGCCTCTTCCATCAACCGCATAGAATACCTTTTCCATCCCATAGTCCCTTATAGACTCATTATAGGAATCTTAAATTTATTACCATCTTCTTTCTGCAAATTTCTTTCAATGGTAGACACACAGGACGCACAGGTCATGCCCGTGATTTGTAAAAAACACTTTTCAGCTGTTGCTCCGCTGGGCTGGTTTGGTTCATCAACGTGAGGACTGTCTCGAACAGCATCCAAGGCACAGCCTTGGGGAGGAGGCTCTGGAGCTCGAGGCTGCACGGCAGCATTGCTGGCATCAGGCTGGTGCCTACGTCCTCCAGCAGCGGTATCTTGAATAGAAGCACAACAAACTGAACAAACGCTATTTACAGTGCAATCAGATGATGTAAAAATAAAAGCAGGTCACATTTATCAATGATGGAAAGTCTCTTAGTTGTTTGAAAGGCAACATGATAATCTTGGTCTCTTCATGGAAATAATATAGATTGTTACTACACATATAAGAATATAAACTCACCAGTACCACTTGCATGAACATTTAACTCTATAGAACCGTTTTTCCACTTTCAGAAGGCAAATTATTCCCTCCAGTTTCAATGCCTAGACCTGAGAGCTACCTCTACTCAATAAAGATATAGTGGTATCTAGAGGGTACTTATCCAGCACAGAGAACGTGGTCCAGTCATATCCATTCTGTCCTTGTCATCTATGCAGGACTCAGCACTTCATCTCAAACAAGGAAAAGGACAAGTTGCTCAACAGGTTTCTCTTTATGGCACAATATTTACACTGCAAGTATAGCAAAATGAGTAGTGGAAGGATTTGCAGCACCCAGAAGACCTCCACACATACAGGCCTATCTCAATCATTTTTCTTCTTTATCAGATACTGAACAGACACAAAACAGCTCCAGCTGCAGTCACAAGCTGCCTCCATTGGGCAGAGGTTTGCATAAAGGAGTAAAAGCTGCTTCTGAACATGTTAAACACAGGAGCTCCCCTCCTTTTCTACAAATGGATCAGAAGGTCTCCCACAAACAAATTATAAACAAGATAAATCATAATTAAACACCACATACAGTCTCCTCCTCCTCTGCAGCAGTTCCACAGATTCAGAGGGATTGGACCCATGAGAAAAGCTAATAGGATGTGGTCTATTGCAATCAAACTAATTCATTCCAGGTAAACTACATCAGTACCCCAAAGCAAATCTGTTGAGTTGAAGCAGATAAATATTGCCATATTTGAAATTTGCTAGAGAGGAGATTGTGCACCATAGCAACTTCTTAAACATTGAGCACGTGTACAAAATGTACCAACTGTGCTACAGCTGACATGTAAAAGCACCTGCTTCCACCAAAGAGTACCTGCACGTTGCCACTTACCTTGCTTAAAGTAAGGCTTAGTAAAGTAGGGATAGTAAAAATAAGTAAAAATACTCAAGAAATGAAGGTCAAAGGATTAGGACACCAATAAGAGATTTTAACTAGGTAAAAGGTGGTTTTAAACAGAAGAGATTTCATTAAGTTTGTGAGTTTTAGTATTTTGGAACATGAATTAAAACATTTGGTCTGCTACTCACAGCTGCCTGTAGACATAGGAGGAACCCTACTTCAGTGGGTAAGGGGATCAGCTATTTGAAAGCCCTTGTACCAAGTTCCAAACCTTTTGGCTTCATAATGTAACTCAAGTCTTCCACCCACTATTGCAGTTATTAAGGGCTTAAATACAGTGCTTCACAGCTGAAATCTCTCTCCTTTGCTAAGTGAGGTAAAATCAGGCTAGTTGCTTAGAAAAGACAATGCCAATGTGATGTTTTAAGAGTTTTTCTCCAGACAAGAGTGTCAATGCAGGTGTTGCATGGCCCAGCTTGGCACGCTACCCACGGAAGAAAAAACACTGTTACCTGTCAGCACAGAAGCATCGAACCCCATGTCTTCTATGGCAGCTCTTAATTCTTCTCCGTTAGTAACAGCTGGATCATAATGTATGGTCCCAGTTCTGCCAGCTAGAGAAACTGCTATATGTTGCACTCCTTGTCTCTGTGATATGGTCCCTTCTATGGACTTTACACAAGAACTGCAGGTCATGCCATCAATCCTAAAAACAGCCATGCATGTCGTGTCTTGCAGTGGCTCTCTGAAGAGATCGTGTAAGGAAGCAGGTGATGGAGATGCTCCTTTATTTGCTTCTGAACCATTAAGGAGGCATACTTTAAAGTTTCCAGGTGGAAGGGATTCAATAGCTTCCTGCAAAGCTGACAGGGTAATTAAGTTTGGGCTATACTGTATCACAGCACGTTTATGCTCCAAAGACACTTTAATACTTTGTATGCCGGGAAGATCTGATATATTTCCTTCAATGTTTCTGACACAGGACTTGCAGTGCATGCCTTCTACCCGTACAGCCACCGTAGCTGTGCTACTCATCTCAATGACCAGCGAATCCACCCCATCACTCTTGAGACTTGCTGGTGTCTCCTTGGGGTTTGCATTCTGCAAGCGTTCAAGATCAAGGACACCCAGCTTCAAAGGGGCTGATTTACTTTTAATGCTGCATTCATACCCCAGGTTACTGATATGGCTCTTGAGGTCGTCAGGCTGAATGATGTAAGGATAGTAAGCAATAATTGCTTCCTGGTTACCAAGTGACACCTTTATTTTTGCCACACCATGCAGTTTCCTAATCTTTCCTTCAATGTTGGTTACACAGGATTGGCATGTCATGCCTTCTACCCGAAGCTTAACTACTGCTTCTCTCAAGCCTGACAAACTTACGGTTGCTGTCGTCAACCTCTCTTCTGCAATGTTGGTGTCAAAGCCCATATCCTGAATTTCCTGGCAAATCTGTTCAGGACTTATTTCCGACTGCAGATACTTTATTACAGCGTTCTTCTGTTCAAGGGAGACTTTAATACTCACAATGCCCTTCACCTTGGAAATTCGGCCTTCTATCGACTGCACGCACGATTGGCAAGTCATTCCCACAATGTTGACTGCCACAGTGTGTTCTTGGGAAGATGGAGAGGGCACAGTTTCAAAGCTCTCCTCATAGCCCATGTTGTCAAAAGCAAAATTATGTTTCATTGTAGGCTGCAGCTCACAGTCAGGAGAATCAGTGTTGGACAAAGCCTAAGGAGCAAAAGGAAAAATGAAAATAAATTGCATGTACCTTTAGACCTGTAAAAGCAGCAATATTCTGCATGTGCTTTCAAGCATGTACTAGAATTGCTCTCAAGTCAGTCAAAATGCTTAAATGCCAAAATGCTTAAGTCAGTCTATACCACCAAAATGCTTCACAATGTTCACTTACACTTTGACTATATTACCAGTGAGCTATGCCAAGAGTGATGAATCAGGCCTCTGACACTTCTCTTGAGCAGCAATTTAAAAAATATTCACTAGGGATATAAGAGCAAAATTGTCTTGATATTCCCACCCCAATCTAATCATTTAAAGCTTGAGCTCTCTGCAGCCACAGGGCACTTTCACCAGGCAGCCCGAGCCCTGCTCTTCAGAGCAAACTCTCTCTGGCACAAAGGGTCACAGCAGAATGTGCTGAATGCCCCTCGACAAATGTCAGAAGCTGGCTCACTTTGACCAACCTGCTAATGCTCAGCAGGAGTTCAAACCAAACCAAAACAAAATGCCCACAGAAAACAGAATCAAGAATTTCCCAGGAGCCTGAAAGACGCTGGCGCAGGGAGGACCAGCTGCATGATAACTGAAGAGCTATACGCATGCACACAAAGGCCTGGGCTGTCTGCATATATACAGATCTTTTAAGTCAAAATCTATATCTGACAAAGATTTTAAAAGACACAGAACTATATGCAGATACTTCCACTATGGTTTAGCTTTGTCTACCTCCTTGTGAGGCACCTGAGAAACACCATATATATCGAGCTACAAGAACTCACTGGTTTGATCCAACACCAATTTTCAGGATGCAATGGCCAATATTGAAGTAGACCAGCCAGAAGTGGATTACCTCTCAGTCATATCACAGGCTCTGCAGTGCTGGGACTCTACAGTTTAATGCACTCAATTAAGTTAAAAATGAAATATTAAAAAAAAATAGTGATCAAGGCAATGCTTCTCGCAGAACAGGTAATCGGAGCACAGCCAAAGGAAATTGCTGGCGACAAGTGATGAGGAAAAGTGAAAAGGGGAGGGACAAGCACCACATTGTCAGACTTCATTGGAAGAACATCAAAATTCTTGTCTGTGACTTAAGGCAGTTTTAACTACTAAAGATCTAGATGCAACCTACTACGACACATCTATTCTGTCGCCTGTGAAGCCGTGGGCTCTCCAACATTCAATAAAGCACCTGATACTGGGCATTATTGCAGGGAGGGGCCCCTGGGAAGGGGCCGCTGGATCAGGCTCAGTAGCACAAATCTTGTTCCTACCACCCACAAGAAAACTCCCTCCTCAGTACCACAGCGCGGATGAGAAGCATTTAGGCTGCTTATTAACACTAGACTGCATCCAGTTCATTTGACGCAGTATTCAAAATTCATTAACTTGATTTTGTTTCACGCTTAGACAGCTTGGGAATAATGAGGTCTGGGGTGATGGCCAAAATGGCAAAAATTTAACATGAGAAATTTGCTTTCAGCTTTCTCCATACTGTATTTATTAGCACAGGAGGAGGAATGAGCAACTTCAACTCTTCAGCATTACGCTGCAGCCCCTCACTATCCCGACCATGAGCTCTCCCCCCATCCCCCCTCCCTCTCCACTTGGGCTCAAGGCTATGCTCCAGGGATGCTGGGGAAGAAGAGTCATGGGAACATTTTAGCCCTGACATCCCCTTTTACTTCCCTCTCCCACAGGCCTGGCAGCACCTGGGGCACGTACCCTTGTCCTTGCACTTCCCTTCCCAGAAGTTACTGAAATCCCCAACATACACGGAAATGCGCAGCCAGCCCCTCCTTTCAAAAGAAAACATAAACGGTCAATCAGACCTCCCTACAAAGGTGGTTCCCTGCTTAAGCACACACAAAGACGACCACATGCTTATTTCCTCCTATTTGTGCCTTCCCACAGTTTAAACTAATAATATGGCCTTGTATGTGGAAAAGAAGCCCATCTGAAAATGAAAACAGTCTCTCATCCACCGCATTTCAAATGCTGCTTAAACTCAAACTTGCATTTATTATAATGTCTACCTCAAGAAATGTTATTTGAATATTGCCCCTCATCTCCTCTTCACTATCTCCTGTCCCCAGCCCCACAAGGACAGTTTGCTCATGGTGGCCAGCTCTTATTTTCACAAACACCCGGTAAAGTGAAAGTCCACGTGGGAGTTACAGGAGCTTACCCTGTACATTTACTTTGGCTCGCACGACAAAGGCATTTGCCTTCCACATCCTTTGCTGAAACAGAGCGTGAGAGACGGGCGAGGGAAACATCCTCTGCTCTCCTGCTCCCCTTCACCACCTTTCTGGCAGCCACTTGCAGAACAAAACCAGGAACTATCACAGGCCTTATGTCCTCCACTGCATTCCCTCCACCCCCACGCTCACCAACCGTCTCAGATTTCCTAGGTACCCAGTGATACAAAAGCAATTAAAATTAAACCTATAAAAAGATTAAAGGGTATTTCTCATCCTCCGGTCTTTTGAAAAACATAAAAGCAAGGACTGATTGTACTATTTCAATGCATTGTAAGCCGCAGAAACATCAAAACTTGGCCGCTGCTTTATATTTTGGATAAAAAGCTACCCCAACATTCAGAAGAATTGGCAAAAATATTTTGTTTATTACTTGGCAAAACCAGATGTTTACGTCTGTAGGAGAAAAATCCTTGCAAACAATTTTTTCAACGAGAAGGAAAAAATTAGAGCATGGACGTGGCTATAAAAAAAAAGGGTTTATTTCCCTTTAAAAAAAGAACAAATCAACTAACACCCACCTCCCCCAAAATGCCAAATCATTGAAGGACCTCCCCCCCAAAAAAGTGTGCAGGTTCAAATACAGTATTTACAAAGCCTTTAGTATAGTTTAACAGCGTAAAAAAAAAAGAAGGGGTACAAATACATCTATGTGTGTATTTGCGAGAAGGGGTGTTTCTACACTAGATTAGAAGAAAACAGCAGGTTCACATAAGGACACAAAGACAAGGCATGCAGAAATGTGCCCATAGTTTTCCTCAGGCACACGCTAGGTCTCAAAAGAGGGTTTCCTGATACCAGCTAACACCCACACATAAAATGGTATTTATGAGGCTGTATAGTAATTCAGAGAGACCATCTGCAAAGAGGATCAGAGAAGCAATCACCTCCAAAAATGCCAATAAAGGTGCCTGGGATTCTCCTCCTTGCTTCTGCCTAGAGAGAAATCCTAACGAAATAATGAAAATGCACCTGACTCCACATCCATATGGGAGTGTGAAAAACCAGTCGCAGTTACCAACTGTTTTTTCTCTCACACCAAAGGAGTCCTACTTACTTTTAAGGGCAGGTGTACACCAAGTCTGTTTGCTCTACCAGTCTCACGCATATTTTTACAGTGACTATGTAAAAATTATGCAAATAATGAAAACGTGAAATTATGACAATTCTTTCCCTCCCTGTTCTACACATAAAAGTTTCAACTCAAAATGCACAGCAGAGCGAGGCTCTAGTCTGAAAGCGAAGAATCCCTACAGAAATCAGTGTTATGAAGCTCATTTAAACAATATAGGAAAAAAATAAAAAAGAAGAAAATTAAAAAGGGACTCATTGACACAGAAGCAGCAGTAGCTGGAGAGAGCTTTAAAGGAAGCACCAGAGCTGAACGGAAAACATTCCCATCTGACAGCTCTAAACCAAACCCAAGTTGAGTCGCAACTGAAACTGTTGATGTGGATGAGTGAGGCATCTGAAATCCAGCTCCCAATATGAGGATTTCAGAGCAAACCCCCTGGCATGAAGAGGAACCCTTGCTGCCCCAGACAGGAGTGGGAGCACTCATACCTGCCCTGGGGCAAAGCATGGCTCAGGGGCAGCAGGAAGAGGCAAAGGCTCCTCCTCCCCATCCTGACTGCCTCAGGCCAGCAGGAAGGAAATCATCCAACAGGAATATGCCCTGGGGCTGGAAAACTTCTTGGGAAAGCACGGAGGTGGAGCAGGGCAGGGAGACACTGCTGGACTGGGAGCATCAAGTCTCGAGCCCTGGTTTGGCACGCAGCTCTTGGCATTATGGCATCCAGAGCTCAGTGGCTGGTCCTGGGGGAAAGGTGGTTGCTGTCCATGGCCTGTGTGACCAGTGGGGCAAAACCACTCCATCAAGGGTTGCCCTCAGCGGCCTGGCAACAGGCTGCCCCACTGTCCCCTAAAATGGGCTATTTCTTTTGGGTACTCCCATTCAGAAGTGCAAAGGCCAAGGGTTTAACACAGCAGTGAGGCGATACAGAATAAATGTAAGAAAATCAACTGAACTGGGAAAAAACAATCCAAAGAACAAGAAACAACAGCACTGGGTGAGACGCTCCTCCTGTACATGCACATGGTGACTGGCATCCTGACAACGGATGCAGCCCCATGGCTGTAAATTCAACAAGGTTTGTGCCCCCCTCAGCTTTGCGCCCCAGCTGCTAGCCACCCCTGGCTGGGTCCCCACGCTCCTTCCACCCCTGTGATGCACAGTCACCTCGTGGGGTGGCTTGTCTCCAGTAAAGCCATCCCTCTCTTCCCCGCTTCCCCTTCTCAAGAGGTGCAGTCACCTCTGAAACACCAGTGTAAAGCTCTCAGCCCCTGCAGCACAATGCTGAGGCCGTGCCCGGTGCACCCCACACCTCCCCGAGCATCACCCACACCAGATCCCACACAGCTGCTGCTCCTCTCTGGTGCCTCAGCAAGGCTCTCCCTGCAGGGCTGGCACTGCCCTCCCACCCTCCTTCTCCTGGCCTGCAGGGATACCAATTTTCACATCCTGAAATTCAAGCACAGGACTTCTCGCCTCGATGCCAGGCAGTCAGCTGGCGAGGAGACGTGGCCCAGCCCATTCAGCACCTTCCCCTCTGCCTCTCCCTGTCTGCTCATCCATGAATGACAGACCTCACTGAACCTCTCACCTGGTGTCTCCAATGGTTTGGGGCTGCTCTTCTCCCCGTACCTCTGCAGGCTGAAACCGGGTATCGCCCTCTCACCTTCGAGCACACAACTGCCAAAGAATTATCTTATCTGTGTCGCTGTTTTACCTTTCCTGCTTCGTTCTTTCACAACCCGCTGATTCATGGCTTTGGATTCAGGCAGGCAGTAACACACAACTGAAAAGCCACATACTATTAATTAAATACTTCAGATGCTTTCTCAGTTTGTTATAGGCAGCCAGTGAACAAAAAAATGAGGACAGAGCAGCCTCAGGAACATCAAACGTCCGGAGCCTTCAATTTTGTGCCTGTAACAGCAGCATTTCTGAGTGGGAAGAAGTGCAACCCTCATCCTCTTTAACAAATTTCAGTGCAACTTGTTGATCCATCTTGCTAGAGTGTACTGTTTAAACTTAAACGGTTGTCCTTCCTTCCCTTTCCCCCCAGTGCTTAGTGAAGATTAGCAAATGTCAGTAGCTACTATGTTCAGTAACCACTTGTAACACAACTCATTATTTTTCAAACAGTTCCTGAGTCTCAAATGAGGGAAAACCCACCCTCTCCACCTGGATATCAAGATTCAATGGAAGTATTACTTCAAAGCAGCCTTTATGTGATTTTGTTTTCAAAATACGAAGTTAGTTGCCCTAACGTATCTGCCAAGGGACTGCCATTCTCCATCTGGGGACAGGTTTGTCCAACAGTACAGACAATGGGGAAAGATTCAGGCAGTTGCAGCTAGTCTTACTGAAAAGATACCTACGTACACCGTAGTTAACAAACCTTAGAGACCTTAACAGGTACTCTTAAATTCAAGGGAGCTGTGTAAAACATGCTGGTTTAGTGGGAAAGGGGAAAGCCTTGTTGTAAATGGATTGTTTCTAATTTAGAATTAAAGCAAAATACTTTGTGATGTTCTTCATGGCTCCAGTACAAGCAACGCGTATATCCCAGTGAACTGAACACAGAAAAGAGATCCTGTGGTAGAACAAAGTCATTTATGTCATGATTGTTTTCTAGCAAACATTTGCAATATGAGAAATAACTCGAGGCAGAAAAAGCCTTCAGGTGTATTTGGTCTGTCCTGACTGTTATTTAATTCCAGTCTGACACTAATTACTTAAGCCATTCTAAGCACACACAGTTTCAAAGGACACAAAATTTGTTCTGAGAGTTTCTTTTCCTTAAATATTCAAAATATTCATTGATCCAAACTACATTCCTGTAATTTACATACCTTTTAAATAGCAAAACATCTTTTTAAAAGAATAAACCGCATCATGTTTTTATCAGCATCGATCTTTCTATGCCTCTTCTTCACAACACTTCATCTCCAAAAATACCATAGTTATATACAACACTGAATAAAAAAAAATGTTGCCACAGATGTATTATCAAGAACTTTCACTAGCATCCACTTAGTAGTTATAAATAAACTACTTACCTACAATTAGGACCTTCTAATGTTTCTGCAATTTCTATTATTCCAGAGAACATGTGGTAAGAGCTGCTGTCAAACTACTCAAGCAACTGCAGTTTAAAAGGAGAAATACTAATATGTTTCCTTACTAAGAATCACCACTCTATATTACTAGAGGTGGAGCTGAAAAAATACTCATTAGTTAGTACAGCATAACTCATCATTAACATCTGCTTTCAAAGATTACTTTCAGAGGATCTCCAGAGGACTTCGCATTTGAGTACTGCTTGTTATGGGGCAGGCATCCACGCTGGGGATTGAGACAATTTAGATAAAGTAGGTTTAACCTCTTTTAATACACAACCCACGTCCAACATGCTTTGTTTTAAATTCTCCAGTTCAGAAACACGTCTTCCCTCCCAACACACACACCAGCTCACTGACCTGTCTTTCAACTGTATTGACTTCTGGCGTTCCCATGGAATAACTCTGCAAAAGTTTTTCTTCTTTCTGCAAGCTACTGCTTGCTTTTACCGGAGATCCTGTCTTGGACTTTTCACCAATAATCAGTAGTTCAGGCACATCATGAGCTGCCTGCCGCTTACGAATAGACACCAGGGTTATGTTATTGTTGTTTAAAGTAGCTAAGCAGGACAGTTCCCTTTTCATTTTATTGTCCAGTTTTCTCTCCATTATCTTTCTGGGCTTTAAATATTGCAACGCCAAAGGAAAGCTTTACAAGAACGGTTATTTGGTGTCTTATCGGCCACACTTCTTTCAGCTACATTTACAACGGCTTGAAGAGTTCTGCCCACCTAATCAATGTGCTCATTAGGCATTCATCACGAATTCCCAGAGGTAACCTGTGATCCTTGTGTACACTGCTCGCTGCACTCGGCTACCTGCTCTTCCTGCCAGTTTAAATGCTTCCCACCAATTGCCATCCCTTGCGCTTACCGAGCGGCGTTCGGCACTGCTAATCTTTGCACACGGCGTTGCTGCAAGCTCAGCCAAGGCTGCCTTTCACAAGCTAGTCAAACATGACCTGTGTGCAGCAAGCCAGTGCATAATTAACTCAGCCACCCAGGCATTAGCTCCTCGTGGCCATGTGCATAATCACAGCTCCCACAAAGGGCAATGCTATTCCGTGTCCTTCTTCTATGAAATTACCAGGGATTTTTTGGATAAAATGTGGTCCCTTCTAACACTGAAAATGTGCCTATGATTATACCATTAGATAAGGTTCCTAGACCGAAGGTCTTTTACTCATTTAGAGCACAAGAACACTCATTCTTTGTTTCAACAGAGGGGGTGGAAAGAGTGAGTACAGTATTTATACTTCTTAAAATGCACATCTTTACCATCATCGAGCTTTACTAAAAAACAAACAAACAAAAAATTAAACCAGCCATTAGTGCCAGAAAGTAAAGAAAAAAGAATAAGATATTCCCTTTGGCAAATTCATTTCCTCTTAAATCCTCTGGGCAACTACAGGAACATCTATCTAATCTATCTAATTTAGACAGCAATATACATGATAGGTACCATCACTACAAGTGCCACGAGCCAAGCCTGGATATATTTCTCTGGGATTGCCTGCAGCAAATTCACAGCACTGTACTAACTTGGTGAGCGGGATCTCTCATTCCCTAAGCCCACAGTAGTGCAGTCCACTTCTGAAGATACCCCTCAATGAGGACACCTAAAGAATGGCCATGCAGGGAATTTATATAATATAGTTGATGTGTCATCAACTCACACCCTCCCTGGCTATGCAGTGACCTCACTGCACAGGCAAGCTTTAAAATAATTGTTTTACATTTAATCAGAATCTCTCAGACTTGATGGAAAAAGTCACTAGCTTTACTCCTATGCAGAAGTTAGCACACAGGGTTAAAATCTCAGCATATCTCCGTCACATCACAAAAACCTGAGGGAATAGATGATACTCCATCTGCCTGGCAGGACAAACCTTCTGTTTACTTCCAAAAGCAGAAGTAGGTTCCTCACACCCTTGCCACAAAGACAGTGGTCCAGAAAGCCGCCATGTATGACATTAGCATTCTGGCTTATCATCCTATCATAACTTCCCCACAAACATGAATCCTCTGCTTTGCTCACACCATCCAGTTCTTGACTCCAGAGTTAAGAACCATCTTTGGAAAAAGAAAGTCTTCTGCCGATGAAGCGAAACTCAAAATATTGTTGTAGCACTGTTTTGTATCATTGTCTTAATATGCAAGATCAGTTATAATATTAAACTTTTTTAAAGGGTTATTTTGAAAATATTTTGAGAAACAGCCCTTCTAAAGAGTAGTATTACAAAGAGCATCTGTGTTTGTTGTGTATTTATCAATGAAACTGATTAAAAACACACCTGAATTCAGATGAAACAGTTTTCTGAAAAAGGAAACTGCGTTAAAGGTGAAATATTTTCAGGAGTTACTGATTTTGAAACAAGCAATTGAAAATCACGCAATTTGACTTATGTGAAAACATGTCATTACAATGTCTTTAAATACTAACACTACACCTCCATACTAAAGATACATACATACTTAAAATCTGTTTTTTGCCTCTCTAGAACAAAACAAATCTCTAATCCCAAATCAAAGATAATCAGAAATTCAGCTCTGCATCCTAATTCCAAATAATGTAAATTTCAAATTCTAGAATGTTTAGGGAACAGGAATTCCAGTTTCTGTCCAGCTCTAAAGTATGTACTCAGTCCACTCATCTCAGACAGTATCCGTGCTATTAAAAATATCCCTACAGAGCATGTCTCTACCAGTGACTAATATTCATGAAATTATCATATGATGAAACATACTGTAAAAACAAGTTGGGTTTTTTTCTTCTTCGTTTCAGGTTCACCAGCAAAGCTCAATTTAGGCTGACAGAATAAAGAGATGTTTAGTAAGTATCTTCTCTCCGATCCCTCACTCATCCTTTTTTTTTTTCCCCCAACGTCTGAGCAACTCTAAGGTAAAAATCTGTTTGTTTCTAAAAGCAGTGGAGACAAGTTCTTACTTAGTGCCCCACAGTCCTTTGTCTTTGGCAGAGTCCTGAATACTGATTTGGAGGTAGAGAAGAAACATAGGAGGTTGTGCTTTGAACACATTCAGTTTACAAGGTATTTTCCCACATTAAAAAGAATTATTTGGCAGTGAAAAAAGTTTGCTATAGTTCTTCAGATGAAAGGGGCACAAGATATATTTCAAACAGTCTAGCTGATTTAAAACAGCTCAAGCAGAGCTATATGGCAATGGCAAATGAAACCTGTGCAGCTGACTGAGTTACGAGCACCAGCTTTTGGAGAAGAGGTACCATTCACAAAGCAGAAACCACTGAGCAACTTGTAAAATCAAACATTTTCCATTTACCTTAATACACCAGACTGAAAGCTCAGAGGTCCTGCCCCATCCCAATCACTATACAAGTCTCTTATCATTCAGGAAGGGATCTGATGTCACCACCTCAAGGGTGGCAGTATCTGCCAGGGAAGGGAGGCAGCTGCTTGGAGTTAACCGTTACAATTTCCTGCTGCTGAACTCTGACAGAGTTTAGCATTTTAGTGAAGGCTGAAATAAGAAAGGCAATGTTGCCTGTATCATCTGATAACACCATCATGACCTGGTTCAAGGCTAGATTTTGCACAACTTAGGAGTTTCACCAGGAAGAGTCACTCAGGTTTGGTAGCGTGAGGTTTAGGTAGCAAACAGAAAATACACCTGCTGCCTTCGCAGCTCCCTGCTAATGTCAGGCAGAGATGCTTGCATTTGCATGTCAGAAAATGCAGAACGTCCCAAGAAAACTAAATCCTTTTGACTTAAAGGTTCAAGAGCTGCTAAAACATGAGTTTTGCCCCTTTACATTACCTGCTACTATTGGAGAATATGATAAATACATAAGAACTATGTGTCTTCAGGTAAGTTATGCTTCCTGGGTGCATTCATCCCTGGCTTTATAGGATGATCTGGTTTGTGTTTAATCCCTCTGGCTCCTTGCCTGAAGAAAGTATCTTAAAATAGTCTTAACAATGCCTTGAAAGATGAGGAGCTTGGGTTCAGGGATAAAAAACAGGAGCCTGGAGGTAGGGGGGTCATACTGCCTTAATCTGACAGACAGACAAGAAGAACCGGTTCAGATACGTGCACATCACATCGGTGCAAAGAGGGATGTATTAGTACTAATACATCACCCTAGAAATCCAGTCTGCCTTTGAATGTTAATCATTTTCCTACTCTTCTCCTCAGACATCATTTTAAACCACTGAAATACAATCCATCCTGAGGCATACAAGCAATGACATGAGGCTAAAACCCAAGCAATTTCACATTTGACAGTATTTTGAGTTCTTTTTAATCTGTCTTCGGGATGCAGTCAGCTAAATTTTTTTAATTTTTTCCCCATCATAACACAGCTAGATTGACTTTGGTTTTTACACATGTAATGCCACTGCAGGAGCTGCAGCTTTAAGCAAAAAAGAGGGCGGGGAAGCAAAGTATTATAAACTCCTAGTAACATCACAAACAGCAGTGCTGGTAATAACTCACAGATAACAACAAGTTGTTAGCAGCATTGCCTGGGGGGGGCCGGACACCCGTGAAACACCCAGTCCTTTTGTAAAATAACTATTTCTCCTCTGTCGGTGTCCTCTTTAAGCCAAAAGAGAAGTTGTTAGTAAATCTATAGACTTTTTCTTCAAGCAAATCCCTGCACTTTCTCAGCAGCCATTTTTCAGTCCTACTAAACAACACAAGCTTCACATTTCCCCCCCATGCAGTCAATCGGTTGCAGCTGAAAGTTCAGTGAAAGCTTGGTCAGATTCGTGGTACATAACTACGTCCTTGACTTCTCCAAACTAACTGACGTACTTATTACAGAAAATAAAAAAAGGCCATACCTTTTTAGCATTGAACAGGTAAAAAAACTCCCTCCTCACTTACATTTGCTCCTAGTTTTGAGCCATGAAATCAGAAAGAACTCTTTGGCTACACTCCTAAAAAAAAACTGGCAGCCATCAGATACACAAATGTTTCTACAGCATGAATGGCATACATATTTCTTTCAACACATGAAGAAGCATGATCATATTTCTTACACTATAAGTAAAAGGAAATCGTTCATAACTCAGAAATACAAGGAATTGAATTCCTACCTGCCATGAATAAAATTGCTTAAGAGTTGATGACCTCATTTCAAATCAAATCAGCTCAGACTTTGGCTTCAGTTTTTCAGGAAGCAGTCTCAATCTTCGTTAAATATTTAAAAAAGGTTTGTTTGCTCTAAACCAGCAAAACTCAGTGGAGTGTCTCTTGTAACAGGGCCCCAAAACACGTACTAATTTTTTCCTTCCATGGCTTCTAATATGATTGCAAATTGTGTGGACTTGGTACTTTGTCTGCTTTTAGCAATGTTGATTTCATTATGATAATTTCTGTTATCTGTTTATTTATACTGCAAGAATTTGTTTTCAAGTGCCTGGAAACTACCAGGCCGATCATATTATCACAGGAAAAGGCACACCTTTTGGGTCAGGGTTTAAGTGCAAAGAACAATTGCAATCTGCATGAATTAATTTGAGTCCAGATTTCCAGTAACGTTCATTCACCTAGCAGGTGAAGAAGGCTGGCAGAACTCATTGGGTAGTGCCATCATGAAACCAGTATTTTCACTTCTGTGTTTCCAACTTAATTTTCTGACATTGTCCATGCTTCGCTCTTGCTCAGAGCTGGTTTTGGCTTGAAAAGTTTCAGCAAAAGCTTTTTTGAATTCCATACAGAGAAAAAGGAGCTACATTCTACCCACCTTAATTGCAATATTTCAAATATAACTTGAGAATGAGTAATATTACAAAAGTAACTATTTTTAAAGGCTAATTTGAGAACACAGAAAAAACTATTTCTTGTGAACTATATCAGTTATTGCTAAAGATCATAGCTTTTGTCACCTACATTTGCATTTAGAAATAAGACTCAAGTTCTTAATTCCAGTTTTGTTTTGTAAATTCCTCAGTATTTTTTGTGGGTTTTTAAAAATATCCTTCACAGTTGTTTTGAATAAATAAAGTTATAAGTCTCTGACCTGTGATTTAAGTAAATGGGAAGACTGATTTTTTTTCCAAACCAAGCTGCTGTTTACCCTGTAGAAGGCAAACTAATAGCAGACCCTAAAATTCCTTGCCAAATCTGCAATCGTTTTTCCCCTATACATATCAGGAATGTAAGCCTGTGGATTAAGTGACATTCATATATAATATATATCTTCTAAACTGTCCCTGACTGTAGAGTCCACACCATTTAAATTTACTATTACTTCCTTGCAAGCATGTTTCAAATCATTCTTGTCATGTTTGACAGCCACAGAGTTTTCGCTTTGATGAGACACCTTACACCATGTAAATAACATAAAGCACATCATAATTGTAAAGCATGCAGAAAAAGAAAAGTGACCAGAAAAAAAGTAAAAGGAATGTAACTCTGATTTAAGCCTGTATTTCTGGTTCTCTGGACAGTGTTTAATCCCAAATCAAACTGCTCGGCCTTTGAATAAAAGGTTATTTCATCCCATTTCATTTATATACACCACAATCACCTCCATTTCAAGAAAAAAAAGACAAAACAGCATTTTGTGTTTGCATTACAGATGCCATGTCTAAAATTCAAATATACTGCCTTTGTTAGGACAGGCTAGATATGTAAAGGCAAGCCTAAATTCAGTTTCTGTTAACTGTTGTTTCTAGCTATCTTATCCTGGCCGAAACCACCTCTATACAGAAAGAGAGGAGTTTCCAGCAATTCCCAAATCCTTAAGAAAGCTTCATAGCAGCACTCCTCACCACAGGACCTGGGCTCCTCCAACACAGAGTCCTGAGCAAAGTCCTACCTGTTTTCTTGGTGTTCCAGGCAAAACTCTGCCTGGGAAGTAGGGTTTCCGCTTTCTATGTCATCCATTTGGTTCTTTTACTCCTTTTTTCCCCCTCTCCTCCTATGGACTGTTTGCTGTTACTGGGTAGAAAAAGGCGTGAGGGTGTTAGGGCCCTCTCTGTGATCTCACCTTTGCAGAGAGGGTAGACTCTCAGGTGACCCTGTGGCCACAGGGGCTCAGCCACAGCCCAGCCAGGCTGGCACAAAGGCCCTTCTCACCTGTCGTCCACTACTTGCCCTTTCAGGCTCTGCCACATGCTGCCAAGACAAGACTACTGCCCTCCCACGAGCGAACAAACCGGTGCACTGCTCACACACCACTGACCTCGGCATCACTGTACTCACGGTGGGACTGGAGGGACAGGAGGATCCAGGCATTCAGCAGCAGGGGCCTCCCTAACTAGAGTGCTGCCCTTAGGCGGGTTTTTCTTCCTGATTTGGAGATGGATGAAGATCTGCCAGCTCTCTGGCTGACTCCCTCTGCCACAGCAGGCAAGAAGTGAAGAGGGAAACCTCTGATGAGGACACTACAGGCGCATGGGGTAGAGGTTTTGCTGTTCCCAGTTGTCAGAGGTCCAAACTGTAATGTATGTGAGCTGCTGTTTAGCTAACTTATTTTTCTACAAAAATCCTGTTAATTATTTGCTCTTCAGGGCTAGGAACTGTTACAGCACTGCCCTGTCCCAGTCTAATATCTCGCATGAACTTACAGTTAACTCTCAGGCAAGAACCACAGGCAGGGGGTGCCAGTTTCTGTCTGTAGATAAAATATACTTCCAAGTGACCATGAAAATACATGAAGTTTGCCTGGATAGAGCCATGCTGATTCACTGCAGAGGCTTATGGAAACTGAGGGGAGAAATAAAAAATAAAGATGAAAACATATTTGCTGCTGGAATACCTGATAATAATTCCCTATCAAATAACACTGGCAGCCTACAACAAGTAGCGGGGAAGAATTCAGGTGGAAATGTCAGAACTAAAGACACAGTCAGGGATGAAAGTATCAACACAGGAAACTGTGCTACTACTTTTATGCAATCTCTGCCATACAAACAGATGCTTCGAAAAACATCTAAGGGCAATGGCAATACAAAGTAAACCTCTTTCTGTTTACAAGTATTTTTATCGGAAACATTTAACACTTGGATTGAAATATGCAGGAAAAATACTGCTTTCAAACACAGACGGCTTTTCTCAGGTTGTTCTCTGTGGCATGCATGCTGGCTCATCACAACTCACACTCACTGTAAAAGTAGTATTTGTTTATTGCATGAGCACACAGAGGAAACTGGAGACATTTGACTTCTAAAGAAAGAGTTCCTGGGAGCCTGCAGTTGTGAGAAAAGGGAAATACAAAAAAGCTTTCCGACAGTGAAATGGAGGTTTTTTCAGCACTCTGCAATCCTGCCATTTCCAGAGTTCACCTCAGTTTGTTATCCAGACAGAGAATGTTTCTTCCAAGGACACGTTTAGTCAAAACTGATGCATTCTGCAGCTCAGTATAAAAAAAGGTAACCATCCTGAGAGCTGCTGAGCAACCTTCTGAGATTTATTAACTGCCACCAGTTCCTGGGAAGCAGAGACACTAATCCATGGAAATTCAGACTCAGTTCATTTATCATTCCCTCCTGGTACCTCTGCTTGTTGAAAGAAAAGGTAGTGCAGCAGGGAACTACTTTTAAGCAGCCCTAGTTCACCCCCCAGAAGAGAGTCTCTGACTGAATCAACCCCATGGGAAAATCACCAACCTTTCAAGCTTTCTTCAACCCCAGAATAGAAATAAGTCAGAGGAGGTGACGAGGCACAGTGCCTGCATCTCTCATGTCTGAACTAGCCAAACAGTCTCCTCCAGTAATTGTAACTCCCTTCTGTCATGCTCTGCAGCCAGTTTCTGGCTCCTTTCTCTTTCCTGATCAGTGCCAGGGAACCAGACATGAGCACAGAATGCAAATCCTGCCTCGTCCTGGCTTCATGTGAAACAATTTGGATTTTCATCCAAATAGCACTCTCCCTTGCTTCCTGAAACAGGCAAAGAGAAGCACGCACAAACACATATGCACAAATGCACCTTGAACAAGTTAGTGCAGTGTGTTTGTTTTTCAGTATGTGAACACTTTGAAGTTTGCTGATGGAGGTGCCTAACTCAGTAAAAACTTCACACTGAAGTTTTGCAGCTTCCTGAGCAGTTTCAAAATTGATTCAAACAGATGTTAAGGTACAACTGTGAAAGAGGTGTTTTTTCATTATACCCTTCATCTCCTGATTAGCTCCAGATGGCCACAGAGACATTAGTATCTGCAGAAGGGAGAAAGAAGAGCAAGAAGGGTTTTGATCTGGTGTTTGGGTCTGCTGTTTGGGTCTGCTGCTCAAAAATAGTCCCCAGCTCCTCAAGAATCCCAAACTTCCAGCTGAAAAAGCTGGGACTTAGGGTGAGTCTCCATGTTATTTTGCAAGCTCAGTGATGTTATCAGTAGGGCTACATCATTTCCCATCTCATTTCTGCCTGTGCTCTGAGTTGTTTGATTACATTTCCTTCACCCACCCTAAGAAATGGCAGACATGATTTTTCCTGCTGACGACTGTTTAAGAGAACTGACAGAAGAGTCCATGGGAAGTTAAAACAGTGGCACAATCTACAGGATTAAACTCCAACAGTGGAACTGATTTGTTTTCCTACATGGTCCTTGTCCAACTGGGACAATTTAGGTGAAAATAATCTTCTGTTAACCAAAAGCTATGGGTTCAACCTGCTTAAATTGCCTGGTGATACAAATAAATATAGTTTATAGGAGCTCTTGCAAAAATTCTGTGTAGACCTAAGATGCTTAATTCTTCATTGCTTCTGCCAAAAAAAAGGCAGCTTTTGATCACAGATACATGGTGCAAGAGCCCATGCCCTAGAACATCTAGCTCAAAAATAAAGATGACAGTTAATTTTTTTTTTCTAGAACTGCTTATGTTTAGCTACTTTAATATTACAACATATCAATAAAAACAACCCCATAGTGTTTTTCCCCAGGTATATTAGAGCCACAATTTATTTCCAATACCTGTTTTTTCCTTCACAAATATTTAGCACGCAACTGCTGCAACTTTATTTCTGCCTCCTGCTACTATGTAATGAAGAACAAATGTACTCTAACATTTAACAGCATATGACAAGACCCGTGCAAAATGACAAAACTTACTGTGTATATGAATGATCTAAGATTCCTTCTGCTAAAAACAATCCTAGGCATTTTGGTAGCTGGGACAGCAGCCTTGAATGAGAGACTCAGCACGACACAGTGCATGTTTCTGAAAGAACGTAACCAACTGTACAACAAAGTATAGAAGACCACATGACTGTCATATGAATATCCTTACACAATATTAATCCAGTTTCTTTGTGTTATTACTTGCCAGTAGTTTTATCTTACCAAGTTATGTGGAGTACTCAGCAAGAATGAGAGTTACAAAAATATACTTTAAAGCTGTCTCAGATGCCTTGCAGGCTTGCAGAGAACATGCTGTGAGTGGATTCTGCTATTTGTTCTGAATACCACTCACTTCACAACGCCTGTTTACACAGATTTTCCTCCAGAGGTAAAGACCTTAATAAGGAAAGCAATTAAACCAGGACAAAAATGCTTACAAAGGCAGCAAAAGATTAAAAACTTGGTACATCTCTGGGAAGGTGAAAACAAAGCTGACTTCGTGACAAGGCTAGTTTAATTTCGTTGGCATGTCAGCCACATGGAATTTCTACAGACAAGGTTTTTAATAGCGTTCTTACTGCTGGAGTGGGATCACCACAGAAAGCTCAGCACTGCTCTTGCTGAAGTTATTGCCAATACCCTAAATGCATGCATACAATATCATCTGCTACATATGCGTTAAGGTGGGAAAGTTGTTAAGCGGTGACAACTCAATTAGTCTGTGTTGGACGTTCACACATTAAAGGTATCCCTTGCAGTCTGCAACGCTGTCAGCAACAGAGTTTTCATATTGCTCACATCAGAAGCTGAATAGCTTATGACTAAAGAAAAGTTAACAACAGAACATTTAAAGTATTAATATTTTTTTTAATTACCACTAGATGGACTACAGAAAAAATGAAACAGCTAAGATGATTAAGCACTGGTCCTATGAGGAAAGGCTGAGAGAGACGAGACCGTTTATCCTAGAGAAAGCTCAGGGAGGATCTCATTAATGTATACAAATACCTGAAGAGAGGATGCAAAGAGGACAGAGCCAGGTTCTTTCCAGTGGTGCCCAGTGACAAGACCAGAGGCAACGGGCACAAACTGAAACACAAGACGTTCCCTCTGAACACCCAGAAACACTTTCTCACTGTGCGGGTGACTGAGCACTGGCATAGGCTGCCCGGGGAGGTTGTGGAGTCTCCATTCCTGGAGATATTCAAAAGCTGACTGAACATGGTCCTGGGCAACTGGCTGTAGGTGGCCCAGCTTGGGGAGGGGGGTTGGACAAGATAACTTCCAGAGGTCCCAGCCAATCTCAATCATTCTGTGACTCTGCAAACTATAAATTATTAGAACTGAGAAAAATATTTGATACTCCCGCCATCATGCAGATTTCTCCCTAGAAAAAGCAAGTGAACACTACTTCCAAAATAAAAATAGCCCTCCATGAAAAGAAGACTATCTGACGTGACTACAAAACACATAGGAAGAACTGCAGAAGAAACAGGGGCCATCAAACAAAACATCTTCCAACTGCAAAGTCAGGTCTGAGGAATTTGTGCCTGGACTGGCAGAGGTTTCAAAATTATCATTTGAACTTGTGTGACAGCTTGTGTGTATAGCAATTCATGTTGGTTTTGAGACAAAAAAAAAAGACATATCTAGACCGGGTAGAGAGTATAAGCAGATGCACTGCAGCTTTTCTTCAAATCCTTTTCTGTCTAGTCTGGTTGTCTTGTGAAGAACTCTTCCCCTATTCAGCATTGGTAAGGATCTGGAAAAGTTATCCAAATCCAGAATATGTATTTGTTTATGCAGATGCTATATTACAATGTGCTTGAGCTACAACTCATATGCAGCCTGCAAGGACATCATGTTTCCTGGCTTAGTCCACTCTAGAAACAAGTGCACATGGTAATGAAAGGGCTACAAAGCTTAAAAAAAGAAAAAAAGGAATATAAATCAGAGAGGGTTTCTACCATCATTCCTCTGTTCTACCTGCTGTTTACCATGGGAGTGAAAGCAGACAAGAACAGTGTCTATGAATTGTTGCTCTCACCAGGAAAATTATGTGACTGTATATGCTGTGTAACACTAACACTGGACAGTCAATCTGCATTCATGCAAAAATTTCAGTATTTCTGGGAAGTGCCAGACTTACATCTCACACTGGCTATGCTGTGCACACAGCGTACATCTGGCTGTACAGCTAGCTGAATCAAGTCTGAGGCTCACCCTGCCGGAAAGTTCATGCACTGCAAATACGGTACGCTGCCACAAGGCAGCTGTTTCCATTGTGACTGTGCAAATCAGTCTTTTTTTTTCTAGCTGCCAGATGCACAGACATACGCATTCGTGAATAGGAGATTTGGGGAACTGCCAAAAAATTGATTGGGTGGTTTTGGGAAAAGCAAGATATTTTGCTGGGCTCAAGCTAAAACATACTTCTGACGCTTAGGACTGAAACCTGAAGAAAGTGTAGGACCTGTGCTGGAAGCTTCATGGGGTAAATCCTGATTTCAGTACAGCTAACCTTGCAATGAGCCTTGACTGGAAAGAACAAGTTGTACTCTTCTAGCCACGTGAAGCCAAAGGCTTTTCCAAGTACTCTTGCTATATGGTTTACTGAACAGAGAGCTGAATATAAACCCAAAACACTGTATCTGCCATTTATGGCCCAGGCAACTCAAAAGCCAGGTATCACAGAATCACAGAATCACAGAATCACAGAATAGTCAGGGTTGGAAGGGACCTCTGGAGATCATCCAGTCCAACCCCCCCGCCAGAGCAGGGTCACCTACAACAGGTTGCACAGGACAGCTATGTAAGTGTCTCCCTCATTAATTATTCTTCTTGCTTCCTGGAACTCTTGAGCATTACTTAAGTCTAATCTTAATTAATCCCCGGCTAACCTGTGATCCTTCAGCTTCATAAAGACACTCAATCTAAGATTCATACCTTCCAAGGGAGTGGCCATAAGCTCCCTTTCAAGTCAGTGGAGAGACACAAATTTCATCATCTAGAACAGACCGGACTTCTTGTTCCCTAGAAGAACTGTTCCTCTTCTCTGAACCCAGGCAATTATCTTCAAATGTTGACATTACAAGAGAGAGATCTTGAGCTGAGAAATGTGAATCCAGCAAAGGTCTCTTCTGCAAGCATCTCACGTGCTTCTCAGGCAACTGGTTGTCTGTTGGGGAAGAGGAAGAAGATTAAGGGAGAGAAACTAATGCCTGTGGCATTCCACTTATGAGAGCTGTTTTTTCAGAAATTAAATGTTAGGTGATGCTTGCTGGACATCCCAACAGAACTGTTCCAATTTACCTGCTTACACTAAGGCAGAGATGACCTGATAAAACCTATAGTCAGTGGTACCTAGGAGAGTGAAGATGTTTAAATAAAACCATCAGTAAAATAACCAATAAAACTAACTTTGAGGGCCTGACACATTTCCAGTTCCATCCCCCCATGGTGACTCCCCATAAATGGAAAATTCAATCCAGGCAGGTCATAAACAAATAACCATTACTTAAGCTGAACTCTTCTCACTCCCACTACAGTAGGGACATTGTCTGTCTGCTTCAGGCTATAGCAATGGCCAAACAAACTACCGACCCAGCATTTTCCAGCCAGCACTCTTCTGACGAAGAAGACACAGAATGACCTTCATAAGCATCCCTAACAGCTGCTAGACCTCAAAATGCACAGGCAGTTATTACATGAAAGAGATCACACTGGCCTCATAGAGGCTGAGAGGTCCTGTTCAAAGAAGCAGGGCTTGAAATGCCCTCAAATTTTGGACAATCTGAACCCTGCAAGAGACTGAGTTATCTGGATCAAATTTGCCACATCAAGCATTTTATTTTTTTTAAATGGAGAAGCCGGGGGGGGGAAGCACCTAGTGATGCGACAGGAGCTCAGAAATGTTGTGGCCCGTTCTGCCAAAACACCTCCTCGCCTACAGTCTGGTAATTTTACTCAACACTTCCCAGCATCAAGGACAGCAGGGTTTCTTATATTGTTCCAAGGGAAGCCATTTTAGAAATACAAAGTCTTGCTGTTTACTGACACATCATTAGTAGCATTTTAAAAAATAACAGCGCTGTTCGGTCTTATTTCTACACTAATCCTCTGATCTGTGCACATACTCCCGAATCAAGACAAAACAGGAGACAAAGTATATTAGCCAGAGACAGCCTGGACATCCTCCAGTGGAAATTTCCCAGTGAGCACATTCACAGGGATCTTTTTAGAGATGGCACCAGGGTATTTTGGATACCCTGTCCTCGGCCGCACAGAGGTCACTTGCACACAGTCACAGAGAGCAGATCAGGTACCTCTCTATGAAGAGGGATTCACTTACAAACAGGAGACTACAGCAGTGACGTGCAGAATGAGACTCCACAACCAAGAAGGTTACGAAGTAGGTATGTTTTATTCAGCACTGGGCAGCACGGGGAGTCTTCCCATCACAATCGTGCGTGCCCAATGCGAAGCAAAACTCTACATTTATGCTACTAACTTATACATATTCAGTATACGTTGCAAGACGCTTATACATATGCATTAGCTGTCCTCGCCTCGTATTAAAATCATTNTTTTCAAGACATGTTCTTATTCGTTATCAGGAACTGTCCTTGGCAATGTCACAAGACTTCTTGCTTGGTCTAGTTTTCAGTAATGTATCACTACTAGTCAGTCAGTACACAATGTGTTATTATCTTTATCATATACCCCTGACTCAGTGCCCCCTTTTCTAAAAGATTAGTAAATTCTTTTACTACTCTTAATTCTAACACTATAACACTATATTATTATATAATGGTCTTATACTTTTTCAAAATACTTGTTAGACTCTAATCTCCGTCATAGTTGATTCTTTTTACACTCACTATAAGAGTCACCCATGTTCTGACAACACCGTAGGGCACACTGGACCATTAAACAAAGAACTACAAACAAAATCACAAGTATAATCATCATAACAAATAATTGTTTCAGCCATGTTAGGTTTGGTAGCCAAGAGGTTAGTCTTTCCCAAAGCTCAGAAAAAACCCTCGAGGTATAATGTTTTGGTTACCTCCCGAGCCTTGGCTGTCCTGGTAGGGAATGCCTCTGGCCAACCTAAAAAGGTGTCAGTTAATACCAATAAATATCGATACCCCCCTTTTCTTGGGAGTTCTGAAAAATCAATCTGCCACTGTTGCCCAGGCCCATTGCCCCTCCCAATTTGGCCTGTTTCTGGTTTGGGGGTATTCTTGGGATTGGTCTGGAGGCAAAGGTCACACTGCTGAGTCACTTGTCTCACAGTGGAGTATAAATTTCTAGCTACAACTTCTCTAATTAGGTTTTTATATATGGCCTCTGCCCCCCAATGCCTCTTCCTGTGTTCTTCTCTTACCAGAGACCATATTAGATAGGAGGGAACGATTAGTTTCCCTTGGGTGAGAGCCCACCCCTCTTTATTATATGACTCTTCTAGGTCTGTGATAAGCTTCTGATCCTCCTCAGTATATTCTGGCTTACCTTCTAGGGAGATTCGCCTGTCAGGGACCAGAGCCCCTTCTGGTTTTACCTTTGCTTTGGCTACCTGTTTTGCCTCCCTGTCCGCCAGCTCATTTCCTCTTTCTAACTCTGAGTTTACTTTCTGGTGCGTCTTAATGTGCATGATCGCCACTTTCTCAGGGAGTTGGACCGCCTCCAGCAGTTCCAGGATCTCCTCTGCATGCTTGACGTTTTTGCCCTGTGAATTCAACAATCCTCTCTCCTTCCAGATAGCTCCATGTGCATGAACGACTCCAAAGGCATATTTCGAGTCTGTATAGATATTCACAGCTTTGCCTTGGGCCAATTCCAAGGCGCAGGTCAGAGCAATTATTTCTGCCTTCTGTGCAGAGGTATTCATGGGCAAAGGCCCTGACTCTATTATTTCTTGACTGGTGGTGACGGCATATCCGGCATACCTTTTACCACTTAGGACATAGCTGCTTCCATCCATGAACCAGTTCTCCGTGTTTTCCATAAGACTGTCTCTCAGGTCCGGACGGCTCGAGTATGTCGCTTCGATGGTCTCCAGACAATCATGATGCACTGGTTCTCCCATATTCCCACTGAGGAAAGAGGCTGGATTCACAATGTCAGTGACTACAATTTCCGCATCATCTTGTTCTACCATTATAGCCTGATATTTCAAGAATCTCTGGGGAAAGCGAAGGCCTGTATGGTCTCTTTAGTCCATTTAAGGGGTTTCTGTTCAGTAGTTGTTAGTGTATACAGGGGCTTGACAAGCAACCCATAATTATAAATCCACAGCCGACACCACCCAGTCATCCCCAGGAAAGTTCGTAACTCTTTCACTGTTTGCAGTCTCGGAGTTTGGCATATTGTCTCAAAGTCCTTTGTCCAGCACTGATTTCATAGCCCAGATAAATCACCTTACACTGCACTACTTGGGTCTTCTTCTTGGATACCCGGTATCCCTGGAGCCCCCAAAAAATTCAGCAGACTCACCGTCCAGGTCATACAAGCATCCTCTGTCTTCGTGGCAATCAAGATATCATCCACATATTGTAACAGTTTCCCTTCCTCAGGCAGAGTGCTTCCCAAGACTCAAGATCTTTTGCGAGTTGATTACCAAATATAGTGGGTCTGGTTTTGAACCCTTGTGGTAACACCACCCAGGTAAGCTGAGTTTTACATTCGCTCTTAGGATTTTCCCACTTGGATGCAAATATTTTCTGGCTGGCTTTATGGAGAGGGAGGCAAAAGAAGGCATCCTTCAAGTCTAAAACAGTAAACCAGGTTAGTTGAGGTGTCAATACAGTTGGATATATTGTTGGTCATTTACCTCCAGAGTAATCTCTCCTTTTTCACATTTAATTACCGCGCCTAATTGTTTTCCCAATTTATACTTCAAAGGTTCATAAAAATATGCCTTTTCACTTTGGCCAGTTGCCCCTTTTACTACGATATAGTCATTCCCCAAGGGCATCAAAGCTTGGTTTAAGACTGAATACATAGCTCCTGTGTCTACCAGAAATTCTACTTTCTTTTGCTATCGCTATCACACTTCTTTGTCCCCATTTGTAATCTTCTTCCCTATTACTGAACACTCGCCATGCCTCATCCAGTAACACTTCCAGATTTCTGCTTTCTGTGGGATGCAGCTTTTGGAGCTTGCACCTAACATCTCCTGTAGACTGGCCCAAAACCAAAGAAACTAGGTGTTGTACTCCTACCTCTGACCCAGGACCCAGCAGTGTACTGCGGCGCATCACATCTCTCAGTCAGTCCAGGAACTCAGATGGTGACTCGGAAGGGCCTTGCTTAATTGTGTATAATGCTGACCAGTTTACGGCTTTAGGAATGGCTCTTTCCATTCCTTTTGAGATCCACCCCTGGTATGCCTGCAATTTTCCACATGTGCAGACTTATTTGGATCCCATTTTGGATCTTGAAGCGGGAGGTATTCTTTAACATCTCCTCCTGTAGCTTTATAATGATCTTCAGCCAAATCCCCTGCAACCTTTAAAATTGTTTTTCTGTTTCTGTCATATATTCTAATAATAACTGTATGCCATTCCAATTGGCGTTGTGTTGTTCTACAATAAACTGGAAATGTTTAGTTACCCTTACCGGGTCATTCCTGTAATCCTTGGCAACCCTTTTCCATGCCTCTAAGTCGGTAGTGGAAAAGGTACCTTAATTAGCATTGTCCCTCCCCCTCTCGGAGCGGTGCCTGTAAACCGTATGCTTTCTCCTAGTACGGGAGGATACAGGGCCGACTGGAGGGGTGGTGGCTCTATCCGAGTCACATCCTGTTCTTGTGACCGAGGGGGAGGCTTAAGCAAATCAGTTAAATCTTGTTCTGATGCCTGGTGAATTTTATTTATTTTAATACACCTTTGTCCAATACTGCATGCCTAGCAACACCGTCTCAGTTTACCCTTAAGTTCTTCTTTATTTTCCCGCTCGAGGGCGAGTACCATAGGGTCCTGTGGTTGCACCATTGCACAGTCCCTTTGCCACTCGGGATGGTTTTGGGGGGTGAAAAACATATCTGCATATGACACTTCATCCCATTTTCATTCTCTCCTTAAAAACAACATTAATTGCAAGATAGTGTTATAATCAATTGACCCATTCAGTGGCCACTTAGCTCCATCCTCCAGCTTATAAATCGGCCACCATTTTTTTGCAATATTTAATGAGAGTCTTCTTGTTCTCTGTACCCCCAGTTCCAATAATATCCCTCCAGTGGGCAAGCACACAGCCCAAGGGACTCTTTCTAATGATACCTCCCTGACTATTGCCCATTATGATTCCGTCGCTCTTTTGACTTCCACACAAATCTCCTTTTACAACGTTCTTTTGTCTTTTCCCAATCCTCCTCCCACAAGTCCCAGGTATCTGGGACCAGATTCCTTTTTCTACACACCAATTTCAACGTATTAGCGGCTTGCTGATCCTGTTACCGACCACGGCAAGTATTTGGGGATCACCACTTAAAACACTCTGCCTCCCTTCTCCCAGATAAACAATACCACCTTCTTCCGCAATTTTTACATTCCAACAGCACCCAGCTTGGATGCCAGCCGCTGGTCAGTTTATGAATGGGGGATACTCCACACTCGAGGCAAGGGATAGCCCCATAGTACCCCCTAATCAGGGGGTTTAGGTCTGTAAGGTCGGTGAGGATATCTACAATGGGTTGCTCCCAATCGAGAGCCACTATTTGATTGGCAGTGGTAACGTAAACTCCTTTCAAGTAAACCAAATTCTCTCCCCACCTTTCCCAACCTCCTCCTTCATTTAGATATTCCCAGGGCCCTTCATTTAGATATTCCCAGGGCTCAAGTCTGAACCATTTAAGGAGAGATCCTTTGTTTCCT
>VZSZ01011256.1:109205-133251 GCA_013398815.1 Ibidorhyncha struthersii | reverse complement strand
AGAGGTGCACGGAGGGCAGGCTGCTCCCACGGCATGGGGCGCTGCGGGCCAGAGCCTCACCCCCTCTTTGGCTGCGCCCGCGGGAGGGGAGTGGGGTGACTTGCTGGGCTGATGATGCTGCCGTGATTTTGTAGGAGGGACTGGGGGAATTTGAGGGGGTGCAGGAAAACAAACAAACAACTTAGGTTGCTGGGAGGAAAAGTCTTAAAGCCTTCAAATGAGACTGAGGGTAAACAGTTTGGGTTCCTTCTTTGATGAGCAGGGAGAAAAGACCAGGTAATTAAAAGGCTGTCTCAGCTAGTGAAGAAAGCCTCACCAATAACCAGGGCCTGGAAACTGTAGCAGACAAATTAGAAGTGGATTGGTTTTGGGTTGGGTTTTTTTTTTTTCTGTTTTTAATAATAGGTGTAAGTAGCCAGAGAGACAGCCCACCTCATCCTGCTGTCGAATCCAGATGGTCTCACTGGTGGAAAATAGCTATACTAGTGGGGAGCTGGGTGGTGTGATACACTGCGAGGCTCAGGTCAGACTAAAAAATTGTCTTGATTTTTCCAAAAGCCTCAGGAGGAGAGCAGTTGGGCAGCCTGTAATTTAGACTTTTTGCGGTGATGTTATTTTCTAATGCCGAGCTGAGTCACTGCGTAGCAACATTTTGAGCGTGGAGGCAGAAGCTCATCATCTTCAGCTCAGCTTAACTTCAGCTCTGCCGGCACCTGGCAGCGGCTCTCCTGCCTTCCAGCTCTCACCGTAGCTGTCCTGGACGCTGCTTTCTCACTTCGGTTTTGAGCTGCTCGGTGCTGTATGGCAGTTCTGCCCCGTGGTGCAGGGCACAAGCCCTTCGCTTTGGAAACTGGGCTCGGGGCAGGAACAGCTGGCTGGAAAGCGGTGTCCAGGCAGCCTCGGGGCTGGCATGGCTTTTCCCCGAAGTCGGTTTTAATTTTGCACAGTTTGCAGCGTGAGGTGCGCTGCCAAAAATAGGTCGTCCGTTGATTAGCTGGTATGCTGGTCACAAAACCTCTTGGCTTAAGCCACATGGTGAGCAAATATTAAAGAAGAAGCAGTGAAAAGCCAGTTAAGTCAGAGGAAGGACAAAATTAAGCCCCTTTGGTGAATTTAATTACTTCACAGGGACAAACCGCTGTGTAATCACGCAGCCGGTTGGAGAAAACTTTGCAAAATGTGTAGGCATAACGGGGGGGGTTTCAGTCACAGTCTGAGCCCAGCTCCTAAAACACAGGACAGCTGGCATTAGGGACCTCTTGCTTTCGTGAACCAGTGGGCTAACAAAATGGTTGGCTTGCTGGATGCTCTTTCCTGAAACTCAAAGTCCGAGGGCCGGTGTGTAGCCGCTTCAGCGCATTACTCACACGGGGAGGGCTGCTTTGCTCCTCCAGCCTGCT
This sequence comes from Ibidorhyncha struthersii, assembly GCA_013398815.1. Classification (NCBI taxonomy): domain Eukaryota; kingdom Metazoa; phylum Chordata; class Aves; order Charadriiformes; family Charadriidae; genus Ibidorhyncha; species Ibidorhyncha struthersii. The sequence continues at coordinate 131,851 of VZSZ01011256.1, read as the reverse complement.
TGGGTGCCGCGGGTGGCTGTCAGAGGAGATGTTGGGGTGTTTTTGATAGACGCTGCTGTTAACAGCTCAGTGATCGCATTATCTGCAAATCTTACAGCCTGGATAATGCTGGTAGTCGAGTAATCAAGCAGTGCATGAAAAACTAAGCCGCTGTAGGCTGCTGTGAAAAGAAGGCTCACCAAGGCACATTCCTGTGCTCTGCGGACAGGCAGAAGGCAGACGGTCTCCTCAGCCGCGTCAGCCGGGCGGTCATTCGGGAGGGAAGAGATGAAACGCTGCTGAGTCTTCGTTTCATTTACATGTGCCCTTTTTTTTTTATTTTTGTTAATGTGCTCTTCTTCCCTTTGATTTTTACCATTTCTGCTGTAGTCTCCCAAAAGGAAGAGTGCTTTGTTGTGATAAGCTTGATACTTCCCTATGGTTTGTATATTTTAAAAATACCTTACGCTATTTTGGGCAGTGATCCTGAAACTCTTGGCTTTGTTTTAATGGCTACACCAAATATTTTCTACAACTTTTGAGATTTTTTTGGAAATGTCTTTGGAAAATACCTTCTAAAAATGTCACTGTCTGTACGAAAGTATTGACTTCTCAGTCTTGTATGTGAACAGTTACATGTGTGCTCAACATTACCATCATACCTCATTCCTCTGATTTATCAGGTTGGATCACAGCTTGCAAAAATCAAGACTTGAGTGTGTGGCAGATGTTAAGTGTATGTTGGTGGGATATTCACTGTCAGGAGCTAATAGCTTGTGCACGGGTTGGTAAACCTGCTTTTACCCTGTTTTATTAACCTGTCTGACTCTTGCTAACCATAAGTACTCCCCAGCCTGGCTTAAGATGGGCGCGTGCAAATATGTCCAGGCCTGCCTGTACTTGGAAGAGTGATTTGCACGAGCTAGGGCTGTTACATAGTCTGCTTGCTTCTGCTCCTCACTGCGTGGATGTAAACATTATTGTTCCCCTGCACTGACAGGAACCTACCGCACGCAAATCACATGAGTTGGTAGGAAAACGCCACAGAAATATCTGCTCAGAGAAGGGTCAAAGCATGTGGGACTGCTGCAAGGCATTCACCTCTGCTCTCCCTGCTGTGCCCTCACTTGAAATGGTAAAACTGTTTCTGCCGTTGCATAATACGTCATCAGCCGAGGACTGAGATGTCCTCTTTTTTTTTTTTCCCCCCGTTAGCTGGTAGGTTGCTTTATTGAGTCACTCCCAGCAGCAGAAACATCCATGAGGGCTACTGAGGGTTGGTGCCAGGGCAGGAGTGAGCAAGTGGCCGGCAGAGGAGCGAGGCTAGGGCGAGCCGGTGGCTGTTGAGCCAGCCTGGCTACCAGAAGAGCTGTCTGTGAAACTGCACTTTGAATATTTTTAAACAGAAAAACTTCCCGCGCAGCTTTCCACAGCTGCTGTTGTGAAACCCGTTGGGTCCGCCGTCATCCAGGCAGGTCAGATGACGGTCTGTTCTCAAGTGCACTAAGGTTTTCAAGTTTCGGGATCCCGGGCAAGCTGGCACTGCACCCTCCTTGAGCTCCAAAAGAGGAGCACTGGGCAAAGCCGGCAGCCGGTCTACATGGTGGAGACCTGGCGTCGCAGTGGGTTAGTGTGAGGGGGCCGGCTGATTGTAAGTGTTTGTGGAAACCATAAATATTTGCGTAGTGCTTGTAGTTATTGTCAGACCATGGTGTTCACCCCATGAGGAGATGTAAAGCTGGAGAGGGAGCTGCGGTAGGCTGTACTTGCTGCCAGAGTTGTGGGAGCCGTTGGGTGAGGAACACTTGAAGCCAGAACCTGCTGCAGCGTGACTGACTCCTGCCCACAGCAGCCTGGCTTGCGGGTGCCATAGCGCTGGGTTCTGGGAGACCCAGGACTGGGAAGGATCACAGGACTTTGAAGGAGCTGTGCAGGTGCAGACCAGGGTCTTCAAGGCCTGCCTGCTGGGAGCCACCATAGACCATGGGTTGTCTGGGTTGTCTCTGTCCTGAAAACTGCACAGCACCTTCCTTCAGCAGAACCCCCTCCTTTGTAGGAGCTTTTGTTTAATGATAAGCTAAATCTGTTAAAGATTTATGACATTACTTGCTTTGTTTCGCAGCTCGATTTTTTTTTTTAACACAGGAAGAATTTGTTACTGGTTGCACTTTGGCACCAGTGGGTCCTGAGCCCTTGGGGAGACCCTCGCCACGGTCCACGGGCAGTAACAGGGCAAGATGGGCCATGCCCACACTAAAACGTGAGCTGTCTGCGGAGCTTAGCTGCACCTTTTGACAAAGAACTTGTTGTAGAGGTGGGCTTTGAAGTCTGTCACCCAAAGACAACACCTTTGAAACCTCTCGGGTCAGTAGGTTGTGGCCAGCCAGCATCTTACTCGCTGGGACAGAGACTGTCTTAATTTATTTTTGGATAACACCTATTTCATTGCGGCCTACTCTAGAATGTAGTTAGTCATAACCAGAGTCTGGAAAAAAAAAAAAAAAAAAAAACCCAACCCCAAACCAAAACCAAACAACAAAATTTTGACTGGGGCTGAAACACCCAAACNTTGTGACTGTGGCTGAACAACCTAACCGGCCTTCTATGGTTTCCACAGCTACTCAGAGTGTTTAAAGGAATGCATCTGAAAAAAGATGGAAACACTGGTATTTTTCACAAATACTGCCAATTTATATGGTAAATGCTCATTATTAGAAACTATCATTAAAGTCTCTCTAAGTAATGTGGAACAATGCATAAATGAGCTGTATATTCTATTTAAGTATTTGTTGCTTTAAATAGCAGCTCCAGGGACCCAGGACTGCAATAGCAGACATGTTGCTGGACGCAGATGAGGTTTCACTGGCAGAGCTCTCCAGCACCTGGCTTAGGAAAATGTTGTTCCCCTTAAAAATGCCAAAGCTGCATACCATTTTACTTCTGTACTATAGTTTTTAACATTATGGTGAGTATGGCCAGCAGTTGAAGTTCATCATGGATACTTGGCATCTGGCTGATGCACATTGAATGGACCTTTAGTCTTACTTTTTGCATTTTTTTTCCTCCATAATTCTGAAATGGAGAGATTACACTTTCCTGGTATGCTTTTGTTTTGAAATGTTATTCCATTTGTTTGCTGAATCGGTAACTTGCCATAGCTTCCGTATTTCTGGGACTTGTAGTTGATGCCGTAAAAGTTAACTTAATTTCACTACATATAGAAAATAAAATTGCCATTCACTGCCTTCTATTTTGAAAGTATATTTGCCTGATGTGCTTATGCACGTAGTACTTTTAATTTCCAGCTTTGGTGCCAACACGAGCCCATTCTGTTTATTCCCCACAGTGGGAGCTTTGTGTATTTTGGGGAGGATTTCTGTTCTGCAGCAGCAGCAGTTTTAGCAGCTGCATGCTTTGAGGCCCCCATCTCCTCTGGCGTGAGCTCCAGCAGTGAACTGGGAGAAGGGCAGAGTGGAAGCCAGGTTGGACTGTCCCCACTTTGTCTTCTGCAAACTGAAGAGCCGTCACTGAGCGAGGCAGGGGTGACTTTCAGCCCCTTTCTGCGTGGCTGAGGGCAGTAAGCCTGAGCGCAGGTGTTGCAGCAGATAGTCATGGCAAGGAAATGATAAGCTGTGAGTCTTTCCAAGACACTTCTTCAAAAGGATTTTGGGGTCTTTGATCGACCATTCTGGTTGTGAGACTCCACAGAGTTATATCAGATATGCGTGTCTACAAACACACACGTGAAACCCTCTTCTCCGGGTCAGACAGTCATTGATGCTGGAAGAGGACGTGTCCTGGGAGGAAATGGCACATGGTGGTTTGGAGCCTGAAGGCACATACAAGCAAGTGAAGTTTGCCTGGATGACTCAAATGTGGCACTTGCGCGTTTTGAATCCCTTGGCAAGGGCTAAGAAAAGCCATCCATCTTGTACAACTAGAAAGCTAGAAAGCTGGCGGTCCCTCTGAACATCCCCGCAGCCCCTGCGAGGGCTGAGGAAACACCAGGAAAAAGTGGCCTCGGTGTGCTCAAGACCCTGCACTGCCAGTGCACCACCCCTGTGCTACACACTAGCCACAGGGAGCCCCTCAAAAATGGGGATGTTGAGGGGTGAGGTTGCTCTGGATCTGCAGCAATGTGACCTGGAAGAGAGGTTCCCTGCTTCTGGCCGCCTGCTGATGTCCAAAAATCCCTCTTGTGGTCGCGGCTGCTGGGTTAAGCATGGGAGCCATATGAAGCTGCTGACTATTGCAAGGAAGAGCCTGGCCAAGGACAGTGCTGCCTTATGTAAAAAAAATAAGGCTTACATTTATGTTTTTATGTATGACTTTTCTAAAAGTAGAAGGGAGGGAAGGTGAATCCAGCTTCTTTGAAAGTTAATGATGCTGTTGACAGCAAGGAAATAATAAGCATTAATCTAGATCCCTTTCAGGATTCCTTCAGTACCTTTTTCCCTGTTGAATAAGGCAATTATGTGCTTTTTGCTGTGCCTCTTGGTTTTTATCTTGGTGGACTCTCAGTTGTGGATAGAAAAGAACTAAAATACACAACAAATTCTGTCTCTAATATAATGTGTAAACGCTGGAGACAGTATCAGCTAAAGTGTGATTTGGTATTATTTTCCTTGCAGCTGTGGATTTTTTTCCTTACCATCTTGCATGTGGAATCACAGCTTTCACATTTGCAAAGTATGTCTAAATAACTGCGAAGCTGCATTTCTTCTCTGGCTTTCTTCAATATAAGATGGTGCCATTGTATTTTGGGCCCTTCAAGCTCAGCTATCTTTTGCTTTGTTTGCAGCAAGCCAAGTATTTCCAGATTCTTTCTCTACAGCCCAAAATATTTAGAACTGCTAATGTAGTTTTTTGTTTGTTGTTTTGAGTTTGTCTGGGGGTTTTTGTAGCTGTTGTCTTTTTATAAAGCCTTCAGCATAACCATCCCAAAGTGTGGCTAAAACAGTTTTCCCTCCCCCCCTTTAATTTCCTCAAAGTCTTTAGTAGTATAAAAAGTTCTGTAGCATAAAAAAATTAAATCTTTTTGTATGTGTGTGTGTCATAAAGGGCACCTTAAAAGGGACAGTGTGGTTCTGGTGAATTGAAATGAATCTGTACAGCTTGTTTTGAAACAAAACCTCCAGATTGTTTTAGAAACAGATTGTCTCTTTCTGTACGTTGAAAGCAAACAGTTCTGAAGTCTGTGCCCTTCTTCTGCAGGTTTGTTTTTTCACTACAGAGCGGGGAGAGTATACTGCAGGAAGTAGAACCTTGCCATTGTAATGCCTGTGCTGCCGGGTGAAACAGGTCAGGACCACAAGCTGCACAGAGATAGCAAAGTGCAGGATTAAGGAATTGGGAGTGGTTCCTCCTCATCCCCTTTGCTCCCATCCTTAGCATGTGGGAAAGGCAGAAACTGATGTGCTTAAACCTAGTGACTTTTGATAAACACGACAGTCTGCTTCCACTTAAGTGCTGCTCAGCCAGGAGGAGAGGACTTAAGAAATTCTGGAGTTTTACAGGAAGTCTCCCAGCTTCCCTGTCTGACTTTTGCAATAGAAACCTAAAGGCAGTGATGGAATGACTTGTGTTTTTTGTCTTACTTTGCAGTTGGCCTGCTGCTGCGGTACCGCCGCTTGTTCCTTGTGCTGCAGATGCTGCCCCAAGATAAAACAGTCAACCAGCACCCGCTTCATGTATGCGCTTTACTTCATCCTGGTGACTATCATCTGTTGTGTCATGATGTCAACAACAGTAGCAAACGAAATGAAAACACACGTAAGTAAGACAGCTGAGCCCACTGCTGCCCCTGGAAAGAAAGCGGACTCCTTCCACAGCTCTTCATATATAGGGGCACTCCCTCAGAAGAGGCAGTCGGTTCCCTCCACCCACCCACTTCCAAACCCAGACAGGATGATTTTCCGTGCTCAGCCCCTTCCTGTCAATTGCTCACCCGTCAAGTGTGTTTCACAACAGGAAGAGTCAAGGATCACAGGACTAGCAGCCTTCCTCTTCTTTCATTGTGCGGAAACTCACTGCAGCGAACCCATCCCAGGTTTGCTGCATGGGTAATGTCAGTAGAGGCTGTTAGGGAACATGTTACAGTAGAACAAGTAGAACAAATCGCTTCCGTCTAACGTTGAGTTTCTGTGGCAACTTGTTTAATAGCAGAAGCAGCAAATTAGAAAATAACTCTTCAAGTGTTACATTTATAGTATTAATTCTGTGCTCTTGGTGTTGTGTGACAGACTACTGCGATGCACAATGCTGTGGATCCTTTACAAGGGATTTTCTTCAGTGTGCATTGAGTCATCGTGTTCACATGGCCTCTAACCACAGCAGATATTGTTCATCTCTAATTGTCTTTTTAATTAAAAGCTTCAAAAGCATGGAAAGAGCTGTGGCTAAAACTTGATTTTAAAAATGAAGTTTCTTTCAGAGTCTTAATATAACTTTCCTAAGCTAAATGCTCACCAGCCTGCCTGTGGTTACACACTAGACCTGTTGTACCACATCTTTGGTTTGATTTTTTTAAGCCACCCAAGTTGCTCTCAGTAGCACAGACCCTCTCTCTCATCCTTTACAAACTACAAGAAGTCTGTTTTTAAGTAGAAGGAACAATGGCTGGATTGCTCAATTCTTAAATATTGTTTCTGCACTAAACACAGCATCAGGCCGGCTTCAAGGTTGTGAATGTGCTTGCCCTGGAGGTGCAGAAGGCTTCCCTCCCTTCCAGCATCTAGCTGTTTTGTGTTTTGTGTTACCCTCCCAAGAGGGAGTGCCGGTGGGTGCATAGTTAAGGCTGTTTCCTTGTTTAACCACTTGCTGGTCAAGTTGATGCCCTGCTTACCTTCTGCGCTTGACTTTCAGTTGTCTGTGAAATGCTTCCCTCCGCAGCAGCCTGGATCCAGAAGCTGGTGGTAGCACCCTGTGCGTGCAACGCAGATGAACCAGCAGGCTTATGATGGGACTAGTTTGAGGGGTTTTGTGCTCTGCTGCCAGTGACCTTTCTTTCCATTGTATCCCCTTTGTATGTTCTTCCTAATTTTGTTTCCTTTAATAGCTCTTTGCTTGAGTTATCCTAGTGCCACCTTCTTACCCCTGGCCAGCAGAAGTTGCTGACAGCCCTGTAAGAGCACTCAGTACAGACATGATGCTTGCCTGTGGGCTGCAACTTAAAAACTGTTCAACATGTGCGTGCTGAAATTGCTTGCCAGGAATTATTTTGACTTACTTAGCTTGGCAATAAAGTGAATAACCCAAGGAACTCAAGTGTGGGAGACAAATTACGAGCTCATATCCAAATTTCATAAAGTCATTTTCCATCAGTAGTGTGGTTTTAATGCAGTTTGTATCCCTAACAAAAAATACTCGCTCTTTATCCAACAGAAAAGTGATTCAAGAAGCCTTCAACAACATGCTTTTCAGTATTGCCAAATTTCTTTTCCAGTTCATAGTCTTGAAAGCTTGGTGTGGGAAGAAATGGTACAAAGAGTAGCTGTTAGTGTGAAGTGGAAAGATAATCACCCTCTTAATTTACAGCATTTGATGTCTTTGAATGGGAAATGGACCATCTGAAAGTAGGCTTTCTTTGTCTGCTCTCTAATTTAATAATTATGTTCGGGGCTGTTAAAAGTTCAAAGACTCCTGAAGCTAATTCAGCCCAGTTGTAACAGAGTGCACCTTCAAAATATTTTTTCAGACTAACCAGTGGCAGCTTCCTAGTGATCAACTGTGTTTTGAAGTGCTGGGCACTTTCCGATTCCTTTGCTTTTGGCTGGATTGTGAAGCACTCCTAGCTCCAGAAGTCAGACTGTAAGCAAACACTTTGCATAATACTTCTAGATCTTCACCCTCTCTTTCTTGTGAGGAGAGAGAACTTTATTTTTACTTAGATTGTTTTAATTTTTGTATTAAAAAAATCAAAATTTAAAATTTTAGAGCCGTCCTTTATGGAGCCATAATCTTGGCAGGGAACTGTGTGTCTACTTTAGCAGTTTAGAGATCAAATACTTGCGATGATGTTCCATGAAAGGAATCTCTCCCTTGTCAGTGAGAGGGTTTTTTTGTTGATTGGCTATAAAGTCCCAGGTCTAAAGTAGTTCTAAAAGTATTTATTGTAGCCCTTGGTTCTTCGGCATTATTTTGAGAGGAAGCAACAGCAACCGTACATCTCTGATGGACACCGTAAACAGAGACTTTTAAAAAATGGTTTTATTTGTTTTGCAGTATTTATCTACCCCAATGCTCATGCATTCTGTCTGTTAGAACATGTTTAGGACAGTTTTTCAGTTCCTAAGGGGCCAGACTTTGCAGGTGCCAGCCCAGAGCAGAGGACCTGCTCTGTGCCCTGCAACATGGCTGGAAAAACAAGGCACTGTGCCAGGGAGCTCAACTTCTACATCCTTACCAAAGCCGGCAGGTAGATGAAACCAGGTGTTAGTGGGAGGACACGGTACGTGTGGAGTATTTGGTTATGGTTTCAAAACCAGCAGCATTTTGAGGACATCGTATTTTATGGTGAGCCTTAAGAACTGAACAGTGTCTTTTGCTGGGGGGTGGGTGGTTGGTGGCTCTCTTTTGTTTTCACTCTTTTTCCCCATCTCCTGAGCTGTTCCTGCACCCACAGGACACCAAGGGAGATAGGCCCAAAGGGTTAAATCCTGAAAAATGTGCAAACCAACCAAGGCATTTGTGTTTGATCTCTGGGGAAGATGCAAGAGGTACTGGAAGGGTAGGGAAAGAGTGGGTTGTTTTGACCAGGAAAATATTCTGAATAGTAGAATTTATAGTAGGTTTCAGAGGAGCATGGTTGTGTATCAAGGCAAAACATGGGGTAGAGCATATATCAAGACATGAGAGCCTCAGTGATGGGGACAGAAAGACAGAAAAGGCCAATATACAGTTACACAAAATGGTTGAGAGACTTGACTCTGTTCCAAGAAGAAGCAAAGCAGGACCCAACTTGAAGAAGTGCTTCTGTGCCTTGATCCATTTTTTTTTTCCCCCGGTTATTCTGGTTTTTTGAAAAACAGGTACAGCTTTACTTACAAATGTTCTGTTGGAGCAAAACCTTGCATTTCACAGGCTTTCAAAGGATAATTGAGAGAAGAAAAGGGACAGAATTGTTTTGGTCTGTTGAAATAATGTTTTGAATTTTTTTTTAAATGAAATTTTTAATGTTAAAGCTGTTTCAAAACTAGTGGTTTCACCCTGAAAATATCTATGTCCTGCTTAAATAGTGAAAGGAAAAATAAGAAAGATGTTTTAAGGAAAACAAACACCGGTAAAAAACAGTTCAGTTGTGCCAAAGCAGTTCATTTCTACATGGTTACATGTTCTGGCAGAGCATACTTTCAGGCATGTTTCCCCAGCTGGGTTTATATCTTGGCCCTGAACTACATTATAGTATGCTAAAACCCAAATTTGCTACCAAAAATGAGTTTTTTAAGTGCAGATGCCCCTTGCCTACTTCTGGTAAGAATTTAGCCACAGATGCAAGATGGCACGTGTTTTGGTCTGTTTATTTTTTTAGTTTTCTATTCCATTTCTCAACTCCTCAAGACAGGCGTTTTTACCTGTGTTTTTGCCCTTGTCTCCCCACCTACACAGATTTTCTTTCATGCTTCCTCAGTTCCCATAACAAAGTTCATCTGCCATATTCTCCCTCTGTTGGATGAGGACATCCAGACGAAAGCAATCTGCTTTGGGTTCTTCAGGCACATTTCTACACACTTACTCCTTCCTGTTCCCCCTCTGATGCTATTTCCTGTGCTCCTGCATTTATGTGTTTGGGTGCAGACAGACCCACGCTCAGAGGTGGCCAAGCCCCAGCCGGCTGGAGCCTGGACATGGTGTGGTTGCATTGGCTTGCTTCTTGCACTGCATTTATTTTGGGCACCAGCAGCTTGCAGTGAGGGGAAAGCAAGTTCAGGGCAGCCTGTTCCTGTTTCTGTAGATGTTGCCATTGTCTCAAAGGGTTTCACTGCACTTGGAAAATTACTGACTTTGCTGTGATAACATCATTGCTTGCACAGCAACCAAGGCGTTTATGTTATCTGAGCACATACTGAGTTTCTGTAGCAAAAATGTTTTGTCCCCTACTCAGAGGCCAAAGAATTTAGCTTACGTTGCTTTTAAAGGTCTAAAAGTAGATATTCCACTATATCAAACTTGACAAATAACTAATCTGTGACTTCAACAGCTGGCAAAACTACCCAGCAAATGGAAAGTCTGGTATATCGCATAGGCTGGGCAGCAGCTGAACGTATTTCAGAGGTACAGAACTTTTAAAAAAAAAAAAAATTAAAAAATAGTCTTTTTTAACTTTCAGCGAAGAAGTCACATAAGCCTTGATAAATTGTTCCCAGCAGTAGACCATCCTCTCACGAAAACATGCCCTTTTCATTACATCAGCCCTTTTGTCCACGGCATTGTGCTTGTGTTTATTATCTGCCGGGGTCCCCAAGAGTTTGGTTTTATTCTTGTTTTGTTCCTTCAGGAGCATGGGTCTCCAAAAAGGGCGTTCAATCCCACAGGACTATTCCTGCAGCCATCACTTATTACCGCATAGTGTTGTGCATACTACATGGCGGCCGACTTCTTTGTTGCTTATGTAGGCACAAACTGAGCTATTGTTCTTGTGAATCCATCCATTTTCTCTCAGCCAGATCTGTAAGGAAATTACTACTAAATGAAGAAAAGAACATATAGGGTAAAAAAAACCATCCAAATCTCTGTAGAAACCTATGCAATTAAAGAAGATGCCCATTTACAGTTACACAGAGATCTGTTTTTAATTAGCTAGTCAATTAATCAAGTTCCATGGTGTTTTTTTGTTTTGTTCTGTAAGTCTCATAAGCAAAACGCTGCTTGGTGCCAAGTACAGACGTTACAGAAGTCTGGCTCCTTGGTCAGTACTATCATCTGTATAAGAAAGATAGCTAATTTTCTCAGGAATATTTAGTTCAACATTATGCATCTTTTTAATCTCTGCTGACTGATGGTTATTATAGGCAAAGAACTGGAAAGTATTAATTGACAGCCCAGTTTGCATTGCTGTGGCCCCTTGGCTTGCCCTGGCATCACTGTGGCATTGATAGGTCTCTCAATTATTCCAGTCAATCCATTTGCTTGTTCTGAATGCTGGCACATTTGCCCCGTCTGACCTTTCATTGCCTTTCAAAACCTGAGAAAGGCATTGCTGATGCTCCAGACAATTTCTCAGGAGCTCTCTAAAAACTCTTGGATGCGACTTAGCCACAGCTACTCATTTACTGTCCAGCTACTTACACCGTGGCTACTCATCTCCGAGTTATTTCTGAAAGAGCATCTCAGAGCGGCCCAGCTTGAATCTGTTCTTGTAACACCACACAGCTGCGTTGAGACCTGCCTTTCACCTCCTTGGCTGATTCTAGCCCACCTAGGATCAGCTCACTACCGTAGTTGGTGTGCTGCCCTTAGCACAGCAACTTGGTGTTGCCATGAGCTGCTGAAATACTTGCTCTTTTGGGGAAACTGCTGGGAGGTTTGTTTAACTCCTGAGTAGTTCGGGTTGCGGGCAGAGGATGGGAAATTGCATACCCTGCCGAGGGAAGCAGGCTTTCAGAGCCTGGTGGCTGGAAGCCAGCAGTTTATGTGTTTATCCCTTTTTCCTGCATCTCGAATGGCTTTCTACCCAGCTGGGAACACTGCCTGATCGCTTGCTCTCGGGTCCTGTTTGTTCTCTCCCTGTCCTGGTTTTGTGTACTGACCTGCCTGCTGAAGGAAGGAGAGACTCCTGTCTTTGCCAATTTCTTGGAAATGTTCAGGGATGGTGTTCCCACAATCTTTCTATATTTTTCCTAAACAAAATCCGGCCTGGCTGAATCTTTTTCTGGTCTGATGCCTGTTTTCTTTGCCTGAGTTATTTATTTGCGCATGTTGTGTCCTGGCACACATTGCCTTCTGTCTTCTCCACTTACCTGTGCAGGTAGCAGTGATCAGCTTCAGTGGGTTTGATGTGTTGCTCAACTGGTCTCACCAGCCTCAGCTGAGGGCTGTGAGCGTACAGAGAGGCCCTTCTTTCTTTGAAACGAACAGTGGTTTCCTAATTAAAAGCCTGTGTTCCTGCACAGCTGAATGGCTCTCTGGCTGCGAGGGGGGGTGTCTGCACAGAGGCACCCCACAGGAGTGGGTCCTGGCCACATAGACCTGCTTTTTTGAGCGCGCAGCATCATGTCTGCCTGGTGAAACTGAAGCCAAAATGTGCAGCTGTTTGCTTTCCCCTCGTGGTGAGAGCAAGGCCTCAAAGGCAAATATTTAATGAGTCAAGAGAAAGGTGGAATTTTCCTGCCGCTCTGTCAATTTAAAACAAAATCAGGGCAACTGGTACAACTCCCTTTCAGAGGCTGTGATGGAGGGAGGGGGGATCGCTGCCCCTGTGCGGCTTGGGTGTTCTCCCGTCTACATTTCCACCGAGGACAGCACAAGCCAGAGCTTCCTGCCCTGCAGCCCCGTTCATGTCCCTTCAGCTGGTAAAACCACTGGTGTGGCTCATGTAAAATGGATTGCTGAAGCAATTAAAGTCTTGCTGTCAAGCATGGGAAGGCAGAGGGTCCCTGGGGTGAGGGGATAAGCAGTAAGGGGCAGGGATCGCTTAAGCCAACAGAGCTGAAGGAGACACAGGTGAACTTGCACCCCAAAGCATCTGGAAGAAGTTCAGAGTGGAGGCTCTGGAAAACTCCAGTCCCTTGTGTTTTACATTTCTTTACATCCCTTGAACCCTTAAGTCCAGGCTGAGGGGTATCAAGAGTGAAAGGCGTTAAGTGAGCCAGTGAAAAGTAGGCGGTGTGTAGACATAAACATGCTTGGTTATGAGGAGCCCTGTGTCCTATCTAACAGCTTGTAACATGTTGTGCTTTTCAGATTCCCTTCTACAAGCAGATGTGCAAGGGTATTCAGGCGGGTGAGATGTGCGAGAAGTTGGTGGGATACTCTGCAGTGTACAAAGTCTGTTTTGGAATGGCCTGTTTCTTCTTTTTGTTCTTCTTGTTCACCATCAAAATTAACAGCAGCAAAAGCTGCCGAGCATACATTCATAATGGGTGAGTATTTGTTTGATTGCTTAATTTCCACTTCTTTCTACAGGTTTGTGCTGCCTACTTTCCAGTTGAGTGTAGTGCGAGGCAAAAAAACAAAACAAAGTTGATTTTACTGCTTCTGTCAGAAATAATGCAGTCAAGTGAAAACTAACTAAAGGGGCAATCAGTCATCAAAGGCTCTTTTTTCTCTTGTTGGGCTTTAAACAGACATTTCTCATGGTACTTGAGTTGAAGACCTCTAATCCCTATTACAACCAGATGATTTTTTTTTCCCTCTCCTTTTGTCCAGATTCTGGCTCATTAAACTTATACTTCTGGCAGCAATGTGCTCAGGAGCCTTCTTCATTCCCGATCAGGACACTTTTCTCAATGGTACGTCCTTCTTGCTTTGTTATGCTGCTCTGTTCTGTACTTCCTCGTGTGTGGTTATAAATCCTAAAGGTCTGATCAATGTGAATATTGCCGTATTTCTTCAAGTAAAGCCAGTATAGTCCAGGTACAAAAGAAATATTTGGAGCTGTATGGGGGTAAGTCTGTGTGCACAGAGTACGTGGTCTTCATGTCAATGTGCAGTAAAGAGCGTGTTTTTTTCCTGACCATGAGTAAGTAAAAATACCACTGCAGTGCGGTCTTGCAAATTCTTTAAGAAGCAGGGAGCTGTAATAGTGCACAAGAAATTGTTCATTCAAGAATGCCGAGCTGTGTGTTAGTTGAGCTTGTGCAGGTAGCTCTGCCGTAGCACAGCAGTGGGGGACCGAGCTGCGTGGTGGAGAGGTGCCAGTGCTCAAGGGGGGACGGTGACCTGCTGGGCACTGGTGTTGGCTACCTGGAAACCTGCAGTGCTGCAAAAGAATTTGGGATATTGGTAGCTTTCAGGCTGGTCACATAAATGCAGTAAGGTAAAATTAGACTTCTTGGGGCATGTTGCCAGTGCTCCGCTGAGCACTCTGCCATGCTTGAAGCATTTCCAGTTTTGGAAGATGCCGTGGCACCGCACAGGAATGCCGGTACTGGCCCAGTGCTTAAATGCCAGCTCGGGGTGGGGGGCTTCTCACACGGCTCTTGTGGGCTAGAAGCAAAAATCCCAGTGATACTGAGATGAGTTTGTGCTCTTCAGTTTGCCAGGTACTTGTAAGCCCTAAACCTGTTGAGTCTGGGTGGATGGAAAGGGACGGGATCAGTAGTGCAAAGGAGCAGTTGTGTCTGCTGCCTGCTTCTACCAAGTCTTGCTTGGTCACCTGTGTTTTCAACACCGATCTGCTCTGTCCGGGGTGTTTAAAAGGGGAAGAGGAAGGAGTAATGTGGGGGAAGAGAATAGAGTGGGTAGACATACTATGAGCACAGTGATTTGGGAAACTAAGGTAAAAACCACTTCAAGTGAACCCCTGATAGGTGTAATTCAGCTTCTTGCTCTTACTAGCTGTTTGTTTGGTCCTGGTTCGGTCTGATGCCCCAGAAGTGACGGCTCTGTGTCCCTTTGCAAAGTCAGGGGATGGCTTTGTGTGCTTTTCCGTAGTATCTAATCACTGTTCGGATTAGAAAGATATAGGGGTGCAATGCATTGTACTCATGAGCAAGTGAGAGTGTCTGTCATCTTTGCAAGCAATCTTTTTCATGGTGAAAAGTCGTCAAGAAATTGAATGTTTGGGGAAAAGGGGAAACAGAACTTTTTGTGGTGATTAGAGTGCTGTTTCTCAACAGCAGTCTAACCTAGTGTGGAGATACAGCATAACAAGCTTTCTTCCCCAAATTAGCTCTTGACTTTTCTGTCTGAAGCTGTATTCTGCACATCCTGCTTAAGTCTCTTCCAGTCAGACCCTGAATGTGAGATTTACAGATGGTTTGGGTATTGTGTGGTTTTGTTTTCCCTTTTTTCCCCCTCCAGTCAAGAAACTTGCACTGTCTTTATGTGTTGGGGTTGTTTTTTTGGTTTTGAGCATTCTCCCAGGTTGCTTATTTTTCTGACACTGGCCAGGCTAACCTTACCTGTGATGGATCCATAAACTATCCCACAGTGTCCTGCCTGTGGCAGTGGGAGATCCTGAGAGTCTGGCTATTTAATTGCTTACTCCATTGGTGGTCTGCTTTTTCTGACTCTGCCGCTCCCAAACACATGTGCACACGTTGTTCTCTGCCTATTTTTTATATACTTTTTTACATGCTAGCTTCTACTGGTTTATGTTTTATTTATTTGAAGAACAGCATGCGTATCAAAGTGCAAACAATACGTTTAGTAAAACCAGACAAACGGTGGTTTTGCTTGCTTTCAAATAATGGGCTTATGGTACAGTAAAATAAAATAAAAAAAATATCTCTACATCGTCTGCTACGGTAACATGCCCTGACGGTTCTGTTCTTCCACTTCACTTATACAAGCTTTTTCTGAGACGAAAACACAGTGTTAGGATATGGCCGAACTTTGCTTGTGCACTTCCTTGGTCGTCTTCACTGAAATCGGCTGCACACCTGGAGTCATTTATAGGTTGTGCCCTGCACAGCAGCACAAGCTGTATGTGCAGCCGAACATTTAAATAGGTATCTGTATTTCCTAGGAGACTTCTGGTGTTGCACATAAGAGATCTGTTGTCCGAAGTAGCCAAACAACTACCCAAATATAGTATATGTAGCTCAATGGTTAAGTAGTCAAATAACCTGTCTTAAAACTAGTCAGTGAATACCAACTGTTCCCATCTCTTTGGGAGTGGCTCAGGATAGCATTCGTAAGTGGATAAGCCCCACCTTTGTTTTTCTGTGGTACTGGAATCTGGAAGGGAAGAAATTGCCCTTTTTAGTCCTGGGTTGCAGTACCTTGCAATTTCAGGGTTTAGATTCCTGCAAAATGCCTTCACACCACCTCCCTCCTGCCAGTCACAAATAAAGGTTTCAGTATTTTCTGTCTAAAAGTAGTAACTCATAGTCTCCACAAAAATTCTCTAGGTTAGGGAAACTCAGTAAATGTCCTAACAGGCTTACTTTGAAAGTGTAGCAGGTTTTGCAAGCTGAATTAATCAGCAAGCTAATCTTGAGTTAGCTGAGATGGCCTTTCAGCTCAAATCTCTCATCTCCTGCTACATCTGTGGGCTTGATATATTCAAACCACATAATGGCTTCACTGCATAGACAATAATTCCATTTTATCTCAAGGGAAAGGCGACTGCAGTTTGACCTATTTTCTGCCTCTCTGCCTTGCAGCCTGGCGCTACGTAGGAGCAACAGGAGGTTTCCTTTTCATTGCCATTCAGCTCATCCTGCTTGTTGAGTTCGCACACAAATGGAATAAAAATTGGTATGTGTTGGGCAAGTAGTTATTTGCATAAAATTCTGGTGGACTCCTGAACAATACATTTCTCATAACAAATAATTTAAAAGTAGCATGGGTGTAATTTCTGAAATAAAACACTTTAATGTCAATATTTAGAGCTGTTCATCTTTGCTTCATCCACTTTCTCCTGCCCCAGCAGAGATGTTTTTTCCTTACTCATTTCTACTCTGCTCATTTATTCTCAGTCTGAATTGCTTGGCTTCCAATAAGTAGTAGGGCATTAAGATGCAAAAATCTGACTTTAAGTTGTTTTGTATCTTATATAAACGTACAGCTACTAAGAAACAGAATGGTGCAAGAGAATAAAACTGGATTTGCAAAACGTAACATTGAAACTGAGTGCAGTGATGTAATCCTGCTTTTTTGTGTCAGCTTAGTGCACATGAATTTTATTTTTTTCTCTACATGGGAACTGCTACTTTCTCTTCAACTTCTTTGCCTTCATCTAAATATGCTAGATTCCATTATCAACCCACATATACCCAATTTTGGCATTGACTTCATTTCTGGTTTAAGCATGTTTGCTCTTACCTTCCTAGCCCTTAGCCTCTCATCAATTTAAAATATTTGAATTGTCCTCCCACATACATGCAGGAACTCCTGTCTCCACCTCCACCCTTTCTGTCTTTCATTTCTTCCTCTACAAACCTTTGCAGTCCTCTTTTGTTCTAGTTAGCATACCGACTGCTAAGAAGGAGTTCGGCGAACATTTGGGGTTTGTTAGATACCTGTTTTCAGGGAGGAAGAGGTGAGATCACTTCAGGTATTTTTACTACTAATTACAGTAGGTGCTTTTCTATGGATGAAAGGTTTCCAGCAGTGGCACTTAACTCTCTCTTTAGCACTCTCTACGTTAGATAGTCTTTTAAAATAAGTCATGTTCCCACAAAACAACAAAAATCCCCCCAACAAACTTCCATACACCAAAAAGCCCTTTGTGCCAAAACAACTCTTTTAGTTGCTACTCTTAAAAAAAAAAAAAAAACCAAAACAAAACAAAAAAAAAAACAGGGATCTTTGCAAGAGGCATTTAGAAGGTGAAGAGAGGAAAACAAGATGGATCACACTTTAGCTGAGAGAGACTGATGAGATAGACCCAAATGGAGAAGAGGATTTTTGAGCGAAAGGGTAGTAAAACTATCAAGGTAGCACAAAGGGCAGAGGAGAGGCCGTGCCACGCAATACGCCTTTGCTGTCCATGTGTGAAGAGCACCGCTCACTATGTGAGCCTGGGTCACTCTGAGTTCCTGCTGAGGAAATCCTTCAAGTATTGAGCTGAGATGCACTGATGAGGTTGATCCCAGAGGCTGGAAGCTCTAGGAGTCATGCTGGGCTGTAATTACGGAAGCAGCTGGGCAAGATAATACAGAAGATAAACACTAATGCTAAAGAATGTTTCTCTCTGTTTCATGGGAGGAACCTTGCAAGGGCCTGTGTTGGTATAGTGATGTACACATACTTCAGGAAAGTAAGCACTGCCTTTTGTGTTTGAGGATATGAACAATTCCACTATTAGAATTTTATTTTTTGAGGAAGGAAAGACAAAGATAAGGTGCTTGTCTCTCTCTCCCCAGGACTGCAGGTGCAAACCACAAGCAGATGTGGAATGGTTTGCTTGCCCTGGTTACTCTCATCTTGTACTCTGTTGCTGTGGCAGCCCTGGTCCTCATGGCTCTTTTCTACACGCGCTCAGAAGGCTGCATGTACAACAAAGTCCTGATTGGTGTTAACGGTGGCCTGTGCCTCTTTGTGTCGCTGGTGGCCATATCGCCCTGTGTTCAGAATCGTGAGTCCACTGACCTCTTCTTCTCCCGAGTTTCTGGTGCTGCTACAGTTGTGAGCATGGCGGCATGAGGCGTGTTCTGGTCAGAAAGTCTCGTGATAGTTCAGAGCTGGTGCTGCTGTTGCTCCTGTTCCTTTATCTACACTATGAAGTGCTGTTGCTGGTCATCAGCTCAGCTGCTAAAACTGCAGAAGTCTGAGACATTCTGTATGTGCCATCAGGCAGCCATACTGTACAGACAGCTCACGTGCTGATGGCTGGTAATGTGTTGTGGAGCTTACACAACTCTTGCAGTGGTGGCAGTTGAGGTAATAGCTGTCAAACTCGTTCACCACTGTTTTACCATTTACTTCTGACTGCTTGTGATTTACCATCTGTAATGTTTGGGTCTGGAGGAGCTGACACTAGTATTTCATGCTTCGGTGTATTTTATGTGTTCTGTTAGTATCTTGCATATGTTAGACCTGGAAATAGTAATTCGAGTGACTCCAACACAAATTTTACGGGCAAATAAAATTATTATGGCAGCTTGTCAATAGTTTTTGGAAGGCTGGCGCTTTTGGCAAGAGCAGAGGGGTGGTTCTTTACTTACGTGGGAATCTTTAATGCCCTTCTGAAACAACCAGCAGAACTAAAGGACAGACTCTTTTCTCTTTACGTGCCAGTGGAAATGTATCTAAAGTGCCTCAAAGACTTATGAACTGTTTTAAGTAAAACATAAGATACTCTTCTCTTCTGAAACATGCTAGTGTGCTGTTCTCTAAAGGATATGAATTTCATTTTCAGTTTGTTAAAATGTCTGAAAAAATCACTTCTTTTTCTTGTAAAGGCCAGCCCCATTCTGGTTTGCTGCAGTCGGGAGTTATCAGCTGCTACGTTATGTACCTCACTTTCTCAGCACTGTCCAGCAAGCCACCAGAAACTAGTAAGTTATCTAATGCCTTATGTAAATTCTTTTAGACATGGCATGTATTAAAAGCAAGAATTTAGCAAATCTGAATTAACAAATTCAGGGATATAGGAGTGCTGGGTTTCGTCTGTTTCAGCCTATGCAGAAGAATTGCAAATACTAAAAATAAATCTGTGCTGCAGAGAGACCATGCAACTCCTGCTCTCCATGTACCTTAAAGGCTTTGGTCTAGGGGAGCGTATCTTACCTTGGGTGAGTTGCATCTGTTGCACCAGAGCAATGCCAGCCTGTTTCCTACAGGCCAGTTTCCCAGTCCTGTAGCCTGTCCTTCATGTGGTAAGTGCCTGTTCTTGTACGACAGGACATGACTAAATGTATATAACATGTTTGGTCACATGATGGGAAAGGAGTTGGAACAAATGGCTCTTGGATGCCTCTGGAAGAAGCTGGGTGACCAGCTGCATCCACAAGCACCAGTTACTAAGTGCTGGCCATCAGAGTGCATACTAAAATCTCTTCTTTTCTCCTAGAACTGGTATGCTACATAGCCTTAGCTCTGGACTCCTAATGAAGAAAAAAATTGAGTATCACTTGTCTTTCGTTTTGAGAGGAAACATTCTGAGAAAGGACTTGGAGTTATGTTGCTGTTGTTTGAGATGATGCTGTTCTTCAGCAGAGTTCCTGTACTCCGCTTGCCTTCTAACCATTAGCTTTGCAAGCCAGCAGTAGGGAACTCACTAGAGTTTTAAGTTCTTTATGCTACAAAAACACACCAAGACTTTACAACTCAAACTGTTTCCTTTTCCTGGATAACCATCAGATTCACCTATTTAGACAGGGATCATTTTCACTTACAGAACACTCTTCTGGCTCAAATTAGTAATGCCGCAACGACAATAACTAGAGGAAAATAAGTCCGTTGGCAGGAAGGAGAAGTTTTTACAGACACCTCCCAAAAAGAAAGGGGAGAGATGGGGGAAGAATCTCTCTCTGTGACACTTGCGTAGGCACAGGCATCTATACACAAATGTATTCTAGAGCTAAGAAGGAAAAACAGACAGAACTTACCTAGTGTTGACTTATTCCTCAAGGAGGGACTTTCAAATTGGCTGTCTTACAAACTGGCCACCTTGTAAACCAGGCTCAGCACCCAAAAAGTAGAGTTGCAAATGTCTTTAGAAGGAATGGGCAAACAAAAGGTAATGTCTGTTGAACCTGTGCTTATCACAGGTGCTTAGCTAACCTGTGCTTAGCTTTTTGGTGCCAGACTTAGCTAAAAGGCCTGCCAAACAACGGACCTGCCTTGCTGCAGGTATGTCCCTGATGGACACAGGTAGGGGATTCTGCATGTGTCCGGCCAAGGTGTTCATGTGTCCAGAGAAGGGCAACAGAGCTGGTGAGGGGTCTAGAGCACAAGTTCTATGAGGAGCCGCTGAGGGAACTGGGGTTGTTTAGCTTGGAGAAAAGGAGGCTGAGGGGAGACCTTATCACTCTCTACAGCTACCTGAAAGGAGGCTGTAGCAAGGTGGGGTCAGTCTGTTCTCCCAAGTAACAAGCAATAGGACAAGAGGAAACGGCCTCAAGTTGCACCAGGGAAGGTTTAGGATGGATATTAGGAAAAATGTCTTTACCAGAAGGGTTATCAAGCACTGGAACAGGCTGCCCAGGGAAGTAGTGGAGTCACCATCCCTGGAGATATTTAAAAGATGTGTAGATGTGGCACTTACAGCCACGGTTTAGTGGTGGACTTGGCAGTGTTAGGTTAATGGTTGGACTTGATGGTCTTAAAGGTCTTTTCCAAGCTAGATGATTCTGTGATTCTATGAAGGCTTGTCATCCCTTCTTTTGCTCCCACCTTTGGCCTGTCCCTGCTGTTTGTGAAGTCCTGCAGGGCCACACAAAGTCCTCCCCCACCAGGTCTGGGGACAGAGTTTGAGTTTATTTTTAACCTGAGTGTAGCCTTTGCTACGTTTTGCCCTCTGTCCCCACAAATAGTTGTGCTGTCCCGGGGTGGGGGGTGTGTGATGCAAAGTGGCTGCTGGAAGGAAGGAGGAGGTGGGAACACAGTTTGCCTTAAACATCATTGTCTCTGAAAGCTCTTGATTTGAGATAAGGTGCAGCTGTAATCTCTTGCTTTGGGGTGATGCTGTAGGCTACTGCTGTGCTTTGCTTTCACCCCGAGCAGACACCAAAAAAGCCAGATGCATCTTGGAACATCGAGGACTTAATTGGTTTCATTTCAGGGACCTAGAAGTAGTATTTTCGTAGATGTTAAGATAAAATCTTGCCTGCAAGCTAAAAGTAGTATTTGCATAGATGATAAGATAAAATATTGCCTTTAACTGGTGCATCTCCTTTTCTTTGGTCTTCTGTGTATCAGTCTGAGAACAGGCCAGCTACACACCATCTTTTTCCACTGAGTATGCATTTCATAGTTGTCCTCAACACACCCCTGCTGTCAAAGAAACTTATGGTCTCAGGTCTGTACTATCTCTGTGTTACACGGCTCTGTAGTCTTAGGTGAAGTGTTGGTAAACTTCCAACTTACTATTTCTTAGTTCACCAGACAGTTCCTTAGTTCCTTGTTTGTCTGCTCTGGTCAAACAAGAAATTTTAGTACCCTACTAAGTTGCATTTTTGTTTTGCCTAAAACACAGAGTCTGCCAGGTCAGATTTATGGATTTTTTTCTTTTGATCTTTTTAAAAGATAGATAGAAACCACTGAAATGTACCTACCCAGTGTCTGAAGTAATAAAAATACTTTGCTGAAAACCTTCAGTCTGAAGACTACTTTGAAATGCAGTGAAATGAGCTTTGCTAATTGTTCTCTTTGTTTCTTTTGTTTTGTGAAGTCCTGGATGAAAACAACCAGAACATCACGATCTGTGTCCCTGAATTTAGCCAAGGCCTGCACAGAGACGAAAACCTGGTTACTGGCCTGGGTACTACCATTTTGTTTGGCTGCATTTTATATTCTTGGTAAGCCCGAGGGTTTGCAGTTACCTCACTGTAAATGCAATGTTGTGGTCCAACTAACGAAAGCTTATAGCAGGCCACGTGCAGACAAAGTAACAGAGAGAAGTAGAATAGAATTGAGTTGGAAGGTTCATATTCTCCTGAGTTTCAGAATGGTTAGATGTTTTAGCTAAAAACGTTCAACATGATAATATTACTCTTGAAACAAACAGATTTTATTAAAACCATATAGAGCAATTTACGTCTAGAGGTGGAGGGAAAAACTTTCCAGCTGTCCATTATCTCAGACAGTCTCAGGATGCTTTGATTCTGTGTTTACTCTTTCTATAAGAGAAACTCTATGCAGTTATGTCCATCTAAAAGAGCTATCTGAAATTTCTGTAACCTGCTGGCAGAGGCTGTGGCTGTTCCTTGAGGGTCCTTAAAACAAACAAAACTGTTTGGGAGGGTTTAGGACTTCTTGTGACCAAGTGATGAGCACAGTAGTGCCATCAGGATTTGCCTGGTCTAAAAAAAACTGTTTGTGCCCATATAGTTGTGAAGCTCACTTTATATTACGGCAGCTTACATCAATAAATTAAGTCAGGCTATGGGACGGGA
>VZSZ01011256.1:92973-109186 GCA_013398815.1 Ibidorhyncha struthersii | reverse complement strand
GGGGGGGGGGGAGTTGCTGGTGATTGAAAGGTGATATATTACTTATTTTGGCTGTACGGGTTGCCAAGAGACAGCGCTGCCTGTCTGCTGCAGGGTTTTGAGAAGCTTTTGCTTCTGAATCAGTCCACTTCAAAATTCAGATAATGAAACTCCTTCATAATTTTGAAGCGAAACCAAGAGTCGTTCTGAAGAGGTACCACAGCTATTCTTCTGCTATCAAATATGCATGTGTGTTCCACTTAATTCTGGTATCAAATATATGTGTATCATGGACTTACTTCATATTAGAACAGTATTTCCAGTGCTTCAGGAAGGTGTTTTGGGAATGCAGACAACCTTTATGTAGCCTGCAGGGGAAGTGCACCTTGTAGCTGGGGAGGTAAGGTGGCCTTCAAGGGGAATGTTTTGAAGTATTTCTTACTCAGGCACAGTGTGTACGGCAAAGCATTAACACACGTCTCCCTGTGGGTAGTGGGAACTTTGCGTTACACATGCTGAAAGGGGAAGACAGGGCAAGAAATGTTTCTAATCAGAAGAAACTAGAAGGGATTCCCCGAAGACAACTACAGCCATGCAAGAAAGTGATTTCCAGCAACTGGTACACTGACAATAGTGGTTGGTAATTTATTTTTGAAAAATGATTGCTGCCAGTGACCTGTTACTTTGCTGGCAGTCTTTACAGAAATACTGAGCCAAAGTTATGTCTGTGAAGTTAATATAAAAGCATTGGTTCTGCACAGCAGGGGAGATCTCTTCTGAATTGCAAATTGGAGTGCTTAGCTGTTTGCTCCTGTCTGATGGTGATGAATTCAGGGCTTTTCAGGAGTGACCTACTTTTAAGCTAGTGATTCAGGCTGAGTTGGCCAGTGGCCGTCTGTCAGGCTGGTATATACTCGTGCAGAACAAACTTTACATATGTTTAGTGTGTGATGCTATATCTAGGCAAATGCTTAGTTAGCTTAGACATGGGACTAGACTATTTATGTTTGCTGTGATACTGAAAAATTGCCCTGTTGGGCGTATACTTATGCCAAGGGTTTTGACACTATCTTCTTTTGCTCCTAGTTTGACCTCAACAACACGTGCAAGCTCAGAGGCACTGCGGGGAATATATGCAACGCCTGAAACTGAAGTGAGTCCTTGCTTCCTCCCACAGGATTTCTGTGCAGACTTCCTCATCTGCTTTTCTTGCTGTTGGTTTCATGGCTAAGTAATCTGTAATTACGTGAAAACAAAAGCTTCTTGGTAGCATGGGTGCTACGTGCCTCTGGGTATGGACTCATCAGAACGTTTGTCCACATTGGCCCTTCTGCAGCTGTTGCTGCTCCCATGGAGCTGCCTTTATGTACTGAAATAATTTGCTGCTCTTGCAGTTTATTTAACATCCTGCAGACTTCCTGAAGATCTTATTGTGCTCTACACAAGCTCATGTCCTCTCATTTAAAGGAAAAGTCTGCTAGGAAGCTATCAGATAAAGAAGTGTGGAGGCATTCTCAAATGTTTTGAGTCCTGATTGCCTTTGTTCTCATAGCAACTGACTGGGATCCCAAGTTCCTATCTCTTATTTCCACACATAAGTACTTCCTTTCTATTTGCCTATAACTTAATCTCAGATTGTGTTGTCCCTGCTTCAGCAGTACAGGTTTCTTCATTCCACCTGCTGATTTCTTTGGCCTTCTTATCCAGGGAAGACGCAGAAACACCAGGAAATGGAGTGATTTTTTTTGCTAAGTAACAGTTATGCCCTACTTAGGCTTGCTAGTGTCACTCCTCAAATGCACATGTGTGTTTGGAGGATGAATCTCCATCCCTAGCTCTCTCTATGTTGGTGTTGCTTGCATTTGCAGTTCTAACTTCTATTTTTCGAGTCTTTAATCAGAGTGTTTGTGAGAATCCAGTCATGCAGAACTGTCTCATGAGGCACTTGGTGTTTGCAGTAGCTGGGCATGGGGAAGCAAAACGTGTTTCCCTGTGGGAGCGTGTCAGTGTGGGAGAAGCTTCCTCCTGGTGGGACACTGCGACCGGACAGGGCGCCGGTGCCAGCACTAAGGAGCCAAGCGCCTGGTGGCTCCTCGCACCATCCCCAGACCTTTTGCAGGCAGGCAGCCTGCCAGCAGTCTCAGCATCCAGCACCAAGAGGTGGCCCAGGTGGCCTTGGGCAGATCTGGACAGGACCTGCGCCTTCCCACTCCGTGCTTAGGAGGGACAAGCATGGGGGGAACCCAACCACCCATCACGCTTTCCTCTGCCAGCGTTACGCCGCTGTAGGAGGTGTTGTCCAGAGGGCTTGGGGCTGTGGGCAGGGTGGGGGCAGCTGGCACAGCATGGATGCTGGATGCAGCCCCCTCACCGGGAAGGTCAGGCTCGTCTGCCGCAGTGCTTGCCAGTGGGATTTTTTCCAGACCGTTTGGTTTTAGAGAACGGTACAAGAGCCGCTGAACCTGAGTATAAAAGAATGACTGGTGAAGAGCAACTAATTGCCCTCTGATTGCCTTCCCTGTGGCAAAGGGCCTTTATATCCTGGGCAGGAGCATGAACATAGCTCTGCAGCTGCTTGTGGTGTACAGAGCGCCTGTCAGCATCTGTGCTGAAGACAGCTGAGCGTTACGAGATGTTAGTGGTGTGTGTGCCAGTGTTGCTAATTGCATCACTCTGTGTGTGCAAGGACTTCATTGCAACTGATTAAAAAGTTTGAGGGAACCCAGCACTTGCTTCAGAATGAGAGTGTGGCCCAAGGGGAACTCAGGCTGGCGCTGTAGGTGAGGCTTGGCACAGCAGTAGAAAGAAATATGGAATAAGGGTTTTATTTAAACAGTCTATTAAAAAAGAATGAGCTTTTTTGGCTTTTCATGAATTTAGGAACCCAGTGAGTACTTGTAATCCTGGATATGCAGGGTAAAAACTGCCATTTGATGTTTCCATTGGACATTTTACCTTAAAGGCTTGCTGCCTGATTTTTGAGGGTGTTAGGAAAACTTGCAACTGGCATGTGCCAATTAAGGAGACAGGCTAGAACACAAAGAATGGAATTACGAGTGTAAATATTTATTCATGCTCATGAGGTGTTCCAGCCAAATTGGGGCACCCAGAACGTGGTTTTACACAGGGTCCCTATATACCTCAGCCATTCAGGTATATAGCATGGTTTGACTGATCACTTAACACCCACACCACCATTCAGTAGTCATAGTAAAACTTTACAAAGCAACTATATTTTTGCAGCATTGTTGCTTCTTGTCTGTTGATCCAGATGTCCCTGGAGTCCGTCTTGCGACAGTTACTTATCTATGATGCTGGGAGGGTTTCAAAGGTATGTTAGAGGGGCTAGGATGCTGGCATTATCTTGGTTGTGCATGGGTACCTTTTGTCCTTCAGGGACAGCTCTAAGCTTCCAAGAAGCAAAGTCCTTATTTCCAGGGCCAGGCTGTCCTTTAGTTTGTTTTACTTAAGCACGAACAATACCAAAGTCTTCAGTAAAACTCCACTACCTCATTACATTGCAGTGTATTCTGTGAACTAATATATGTTAATACAGGTAATACACTCTCATAATATAAACACTGATTGATATCATAGTTAGGGAAGGGAATTTTCCTAACAGGGTTCATTGTCTTCATCAGACTACAGCCAAAATAAATCCCAGAGTAGGATTTTACCAGAACAAATAGTGTTGGCGATGCAGTACAGAAAGTGCTGACTTGTACTGTGGTCTGGTGCAGAAAATGCACTTACATGTTTATTGGATGGTCAGCACCCTTTTCCCATTTACGTTACCACTGAACACAAGAAGTGTCAATTTCAGGTTTCCTTTTTTCATCAGTTGAAAAAAAAAGGTCTTCATTTAAATAAAGCAGTAAAACCAGCTTTCTGGATTTACTTATTCTGCTTGTACTCATTCTGGCTCCATTTCAGCAAATTCTTGCAAAGATAAGTACACTTCTGACTTAGGCATGTGCAGTTGTGATTTCCAACCCATGCAGCAGGGTTTTAGAAGTTCCTTATGCTTTCATTTCAGTAGAGAAAATTTTTATTTAAAAAGCACTTAGATGCAAGTCTGAAGAGGTAAGGTCTCTCTGAACACAATTTTATCATAATTATTTGCACCACTGTTTGAGCTTGGGTTATGTAAAATGGATAGAGTAGTTCTTTAAGAAGGGTTAATTTGCTCCAAACCATACTGAGTAGGTTTTTCCAGAGCTTAGAAACTGCTGTTGTGAACTACTTGGCAAATGCTAATTTGAGTTCTGTGCTGGTTGGAAATACAAACCAGACTTCTCTAAATTATTGTCTGTTACATAGACACAACAGACCTTCTTTCACCAACTGTTCTGCTTCTTTGTTGTAGCATGGACTCTTACCCTTCCTGTTGTCTGTTCCACAGGTAGCTCGTTGCTGCTTCTGCTGCGTGCCTGATGGAGATGGTAATAACATTTCACCCCACGATTTACCTCACTTGTGGCTTTCACACCAAAGCTAAGCGAGTAAAGACACAGTTGCAGATGGGGAGCTGCTTGTAGCCTCATTCTATAGCGTATCAAACTGAAGCAGCTAAAGTGCTCAAAGTTCTGCTAGGAAAGGAAGTGAGAGATGTAACAATACCATTTTAAAAAAACAGGCTAGTTAATAATTACTTAAAGGACGTTTTCTTACTGCAACATACAAAGAGTAATCTCTTGGCATGCTTGTGGGTGTGACTAACTGCTGGATTTTTGGCTCAGCAGCTCTGCAGGGTCTGCAGTTCAGGAGTGAGTTAGGAAGGGAGCGTCCTGTTCGCAGACGTGCTACAGTCAGGGTTATCAGCTTGGACTTTCCAGAAGAATATCGTACAAGTAGAGCGATTTAAGTGGCCCAAATGATCAAAAACTAGCCATTAGGCCAGGAAGCTGATACAAGGCAGGATTTCAGTGGCAGTCCAATTCCTGTTGCTAAAGGTTTAGGCCCATGCCCTGAGGGCAAGGGAATATTCAAGTGTTGCTCTATATCACACTTTCCTAAATCACACCATAGATGTTTTGCTGTGTTCTTCATAAAGCCAGATGTTGTTTTCAGTTCTCATTAAATTTGAAAAAGCTTTCTTGTTTCCTGTGTCTCGCAGCTGATGCTAAAGAGCACATTGAAAAAAGGGGAGGCCAGACTGTGATTTATGATGAGAAGAAAGGCACGGTGTACAGTTACGCCTACTTCCACTTCGTTTTCTTCTTGGCTTCGCTCTACGTGATGATGACAGTAACTCACTGGTTCCAGTAAGTGTATTTCTTTAAAGCTGAGAAGTTAATGTCTGTCTGTGTTGAGGCGGGGAGATGTGAACAGGAACTTCTGCGCTTAGTGTGTCTCCTCCTCTTAAGTAAGAAGCTGGAAGAGACGTTTCAAGTCTTTCCCAGGTGATGCTTGAGTAAGACCTTGCTCTATAAAGGGCTGCTCTCCCCTGCTTCATG
Organism: Ibidorhyncha struthersii; assembly: GCA_013398815.1. Lineage (NCBI taxonomy): Eukaryota > Metazoa > Chordata > Aves > Charadriiformes > Charadriidae > Ibidorhyncha > Ibidorhyncha struthersii. The sequence goes on along the minus strand of VZSZ01011256.1, from coordinate 103,751 downwards.
TTTGGGTTAACCTAGTTGAAGTTTGTGACCCGCTTTGAAAAACAGAGGATACTGCAGTCTGAGATGTGAATAGTGAGTTTATTGCCGCCTTTTTTTTTTTCCCTCCCTAACAGTTATGAAAGTGCTCAGATTGAAAAATTCTTCACTGGAACCTGGTCTATCTTCTGGATTAAGATGGTCTCCTGCTGGGTTTGTGTCTGTCTGTACTTGTGGACTCTTATTGCTCCACTGTGTTGCCCAACCAGAGAGTTCTCAGTGTGAACACTCAGAAGGTCCTTCTGTGTTTTTCTTTTTTCTGTTTTTTTTTCCCGTGTTATAAATAAAATACAAGTCATTTTCTAATGAGGAAACACCTGTTGCCCACTTATCATAATGTACTGGTTAGTAACATTTTAGTCAGACTAAACAAATTATCAAAGATTTTGTACCTTTTTTAATTGTCATGAAGAAGCACTGCACAAGGGAACAAATCTGTTCCAAAGCTTTGTAACACTGATGTGTGGAGTGTTGAAAACACAAGTGTTGCATGAACTGGAATAAGTGAAATCCTTTTCAAATAACTGACAATCTTTCTCTGGCTTCATTGGCAAGATAAGAAAAAAATCATGGTGCAGATGTATCTTCTTCCTTCCTGTGAATGTTGGATATCATCTAGCAAATATGCATTCCTTTTTATACTCTTTTATTAACTGTGTCTTTTACAGTTTGCAGTGATGATTTGGACTGCTGTTTTGTACAGCATATAATTCTTGCAAGTAGTATCCAGATAATTTTTTCCAAAAACATAACTAAATACTTCTGTAGAAATAGAGAATATGTAAGAATTTGACTGCCAAAGCACCTACTAAAAATTGTTTATCTAAATATTAAATATATTAAGTTATTGTATACCTAGATTGAGAAAGGAATGTACCAATGATAATAGAGTATTTATTCTATTATAACTTTAAAAGGCACCTGAATATTTTATGCAATTCAGATCTGGTCCAGTTGTTAATAGAAGGGGAGTTCTACACAAAAATTCTTAAACTCCGAATTTTGTCCAACATTGCTTTGCCAGCTCACTTAAACTGCAGGTTGTGTGTACTGCACGGGGATTTAAGATACGGTACATTCTTTATTCAGAATATTTGTTGTTGAGAAAATGCTAATTGCAGGAGCACTGCCCGTTGCTGTTAAATTTAAAAGTGGAGTGCTCGTTTACTTTTCTGCCCTGCTGTTTCAACTTCTGTCTAAAGACCTCCCAGGATTTTCAGTTCTATTTCCATTACTAATTTTATAGTATTTTAAATGCAGTGATGGTCAGAAAAGGACTATAGTGCATCATCTTCCTTTTCCGTCTGTGTGTTGGTTGGAAAGTATTCTTTCTAACTGCTATATTTTTATACTCCTCTGTTGATGTTTTGCTGTTGGGATGGGAGTTAGCCAACCAATCCATTAATGGAGACTCAACTTCTTTTGGAGAACTCCTATTCCAAGCAGTGGGGTAAGCAGTCAGGAAAACAAAAGCAGAAGACACAAATGTAACAGCAGCTGCCTTAGTGAAAATGACTGACTTGACAATATTAAACCGTACCATGTCTCTTTTATTTGCTTTAAGCAGGTGATTTGGTGGCAGAACAACAGCTCAGATGCCGTAAGTGCTGAATAAGGTTGAACCCACTATAGTTATCTACATTCCAGTGGAATGAATTTATAACTTATGATAGTGGTTTTGTCTTCTCTCTTTTTCTATATATATACACATACAACGTGAAACATGCAGTATATGAACAAAATCAGCTGATGTAACAGTTCTTTTTTTGAAATAGGGTTGAGCCTTAAACCTTCACTCAATGCTTTCTGCAAAACAAAAGCACAACGTAGAGGCCAATGAGATGGCCAAAGTATCTGCATGCCTTATTTGCTCTGTTGCAATAATTGATGGCTAATGCTAACATAACAGATCTCAGTTCTGCTCTTGGTTTCATTAACATTTTTAGCTGCCTTGTTGCTATGTGATCCTAGGGCTTCTGTCCTGCTTGGAGCTCACTAGGGGTGCGATCTTCCCAACCCCATGCACTCTTACATCAAATGAAATCTACAGGTCCACGGTCCTGTATACTTATACCACCTAGCCCAGTGATTAGGAGCCTCAAAATACCTCCATCATGAGACGTGAGGGAAGGAGGAGTCTGTCCGGAGATGACTGTCTTGCTGCTCTTCTCCTTGTTTGGGCCTAGAGGAAACAAGCAGTTGAAGCTTAGCTTTGACATTCAGTTAGAAAAGCAACAAATAGCTCTGGAGAGGAAGGCAGGTTTTTTTCCTTTCCTTTTGCTTCTGCTGGGCGGTTCCGATCTTGCCAAGACCTCTGCTAGCATGGAGGCCTGTCAGTATGTCTCTGCCTGCATTTGGAGTCCAGCCATGCAGATCCTTCTGCAGCTGAGAAAGGCCTTTGTTAATGCATTCACAATCTAGAAGCCTTTATCTGTCCCATCTCTAAGGGCTTATGGGCTGTGCAATGATGAGTAACAGTTGTCCCACCTAACTCATAGCAGCTATTCTGACAAACAGTATTGATCCAGTGCTAGAGCTGTGAGGTGCAGCTGAGACAGTCCAGGCTCTTGCTCCTCCCTTGGGGAATGCTGTTCCCTAAAGTATAGAGGCTCACAGGAGTTGCTTTCTAGTGCCATGTGTTGTACTATGAGAAACCAAGCATTTTTTTTTTTAAATTAGCAATGTTTTTTATAACAGAACAATCTGGGAAAAGTGAAGAAGGCATGCACTATGTCAAGTTATAAGGCAGGGAATGGTAACTGTTCTCTGATTTGATAGCAGGCATCCCACTCCCAAATGTGGATAATCATAGAATCATAGAATACCAGATTGGAAGGGATCTGAAGGAGCATCTGGTCCAACCTTTCTTGGCAAAAGCACAGCCTAAACAAGNTCCATGTGACTCCTTGTAAAAAGGGAGTCTCCATCTTCTTTGTAGCGACCCTTTAAATACTGGACCTGGTGATAAGGTCTCCCCTAAGCCTTCTTTTTTCTCAGCTGAACAAAGCCAGTTCTCTCAGCCTTTCCTCATATGGCAGGCTTCCCAGTCCTTTGGTCACCTTTTTGGCCCTTCTTTGGACCCTCCCCAGCCTGTCCACATCTTTTTTCGCATAGTGAGGACCCAAACTGAACACAGTATTCCAGGTGTGGCCTGACAAGTGCTGAGTATAGAGTGGGATAATGACTTCTTTATCTCTGCTGGTGATGCCCTTGTTGATGCAACGCAGCATCCTGTTGGCTTTCTTTGCTGCAGCAGCACACTGTTCACTCATACTGAGTTTGTTGTCCACCAGGACCCCCAGGTCCCTTTCCACAGAGCTGCTCCCCAGCCAGGTAGATCCCAGCCTGTGTTGCGCTCCTGGATTATGTTTTCCCAGGTGCAAGACCTTACACTTGTTCTTGTTGGACTTCATAAGGTTCTTGTTCGCCCACTCTTCAGTGTATCCAGGTCTTCCTGCAGGGTGGTTCTGACTTCTGAAGAGTCCACTTCCCCACTCAGTTTGGTATCATCAGCAAAATTCATCAGGGTACACTTGATCCGATCATCCAGAATGCTTACGAAGATGTTAAAACAGTGTTGGGCCCACTATCGATCCCTGGGGGATCTCATTTGTGACAGGCCAGTTTGAAAAGGAGCTCTTTACCACCACCCCCTGGGTGTGGCCTGTCAGCCAGTTCCCCACCCACAGACTGCTTGTTTAGACTTTAAGGCAACCAGTAAGCTGCTGTAATAGTTTGCATACCAACTCTTCCTTCACTGGCAGTGGGTCTGTGTTTGCATCAACCTGGATTGCTGTTCCCAAGGCCTGGGGCCCAACAGTGCTGGTAAAGACAGAGGTGAAGAAAGCGTTGAGAACCTCTGCCCTTTCAGCATTGTTGGTGACTAATTCACCTTTCCTGTTTAACAGCAGGCCAATATTTTCCTTCTGTTTCTGCTTGTTGTTTATATACCTGAAGAACCATTTCTTGTAGTGTTTGACATCTCTGGCCTATCTCAGTTCAAGCTGAGCTTTTGCCTTTCTAACTGCATCTCTGCACATCCTGGCAATGCCATTGTGGTTGTCAACAGGTATTTGTCTGCTTTTCCATCTCTGGTATGCTTCTCTTTTGATTTTGGATAGGCTCAGAAGCTCACAGTTAAACCAAGGCGGTCTCTTGCTCCACCTACTTCCTTTACTGTTTTTGTGCTTCCAGGAGAGCGTTCTTGAAAAACTCCCAGCACTTGCGAGCTCCTTTATCCTCCGTGAAAGCTTCCCACAGAAACCCTCCCAGCTGAGCTCTGAGTGAGCTGAGGTTTGCTCTTCTAAAATCTAAAACCTTTGTCTTTGTACTAACCTTCAGCATGCTCAGCAGGATACCAAACTTCACAATATCGTGATCAGTGCAGTGAAGGCTATCACTAACCGAGATATTTACAAAGCGTGTTTTCTTGGTTTGTTAGTAGTAAATCCAGCAGTGCCTCATTCCTGGTTGGTAAATCTAATATTTATATGAGGAAGCAGTCCTCTATGCATTCCAGGAACTTGACGGATTATATGTGAGCTACTATTGTTCTTCCAACAAATGTCTGGGTAGTTGAAGTCACCCATAAGAACCAGGTTCTGTTGACCCACAGCTTGCTTAAGTGACCCAAATACTGCTTTGTTGTCCTTTTTGTCTTGGTCTGGAATTCAGTAGCAGATGCTTACTGCAAGATCACCCTTGGAGCGGAGCCCTCTGATCTTGACCCAGCTGCATTCAATAGGGACTCAACGATTACTGAGTTGACTTCTATACATTCAAGGTTCTCCTTAACATAGAGCACAGCAACTCGTCCTCTTCTTCCATGCCTGTTCTTTACAAAACAGCCTATAGCCATCCATCGTGATCTTCCAGTCATGTGAATTTTCCCACCACGTTTCAGTTATTCCCGTCATATCATTACTTTCTGCCTGGGCGTGGAGCTCCAGTGCCTCCTGTTTGTTACCCAGGGTGCGTGCATTGGTATACATTCACTTGACATGGTTGGTCTTCTGGTTCTCATCTTGAGAGGCAGCTAAGGAACATCTGTCGCTGCCCTGGTTGGTGTGGCTTATTCCCCAGCTGGTTGCAATGCTGTGAGCGTTGCCACTTTGGACCCTGCTCCCCGAGTCCTCTAGTTTAAAGTTTGCCTCACCAAGCTGGCCAGCTGCTGCCAAAGATTCCCTTGCCTCTTCTAGACAGATGGATCCCATCCCTCCCTAGCAGGCTATAGTCATCGAAGAATGTCCTATTGTCATAAAAGTCAAAACCCTCACAGTGGCACCAGCCATGAAGCCAGAAGTCGATTTGCATTATACGTCTGTTTCTGGCTGCACCCTTTCCTCTAACTGATCTTAATGTTTATCTTGGCCAATGGATGTTCTTACTTGTTTACAAAAACACTTATTTTATGTAAGCAGTATCTGCCTGCATAAGGACTTCCCATGCCTCCTTGTGCTCTTATTTTTTTTATAGTTTGTATTTATGGAAATAGGTTTTGCACAGAGGAAACAGGGTTGTAAGAGGGAAGTCCACAGTGAGGCATGAGTCCATTCTTCTTACACAGCACTCACCTCACTGAGTTGCTCCTTCATCCTTCCGTTCCACCAACTATTGACCTTAAGCATCTAGATCTGTGGGTATACATAGGGTGGGAATGGGGCAGTGCCTGACTACACTGCTTTGTCTGCATCTGAGCAGACATTGTGGGAAAAGACCCCGAAAATAACTTCGAGGACCTGTGTGTCCATGTTGTGGCCCCAGATCCAGCTATGGATCTCTAGACCTTTCTAAGGAATCAGTAACTGGTGGCGCCTGGGTATGCAAAGCCTCTAGTTCCTCATTAAGGCACGGCTTCCTGATGGCCAGGCAAATGTTACAGCCTTAGCATTCACTGCAAAATCTGTACTGTGAACTTCTGTGTGCAGCTACTTAGTAAAATCCTCAGCTAAGGTCTAGGATTCAAATGCCCAGTTTATAGATTCCAAACAGTTAGTTCAGGCAAATGAGATTTTAAACCTTTTAAGAAGTGCCTTTATACCCACTGCTGTGATAGCTAATAATTCAGGTGGCACTGGAACTGGAAAACCTGAACTGAGCCTGTGACTGGGTGATGCTGCCTTGTACATTACACCAGTGTGTACAAGACACAGCCAGACCCATGGTGTAAGCGGAAGACCAAATAATCTATGCTTGACAAACCTCTGGGGGTGAGACTGATTCAGATATTACTGTGCAGTGGAAGGTGAGCTGGGAAAACTCACAAGTAGCCTGATGCTTTTGTAAGTAAATGCGTAGTTGTTGCTTACATTTGCATTTAAACTGTAAAGGCTTAATTTTCTGTCCCCATACCTGAAAGTGCAGGTAAAGGGTTAGCTGTGCGGTGTCTATCCTGCCTTGTGCCACGATTGTTCATTGAATTTGTTGCCAGAGATAAGCGAGCAGTGCAGCATTTCTGGCTCCTGGTATTTTGGGGCTGTGTGATATGAGGAAGCTGTTGTCCCCTAGCCTTCCTGTCTTTCTAACAACTCCTCTGCTAAGTTTCCTCTAGTTAAACTTGAATTCAAACTAATGCTATTGTTCAGTAGATTCTTGGAGGAAGAGACCATGTTAGCAGAAGTTAGTTCTGCTGGGAAGGTGAAGCAATTCTATTGGTGTTTTCCTGCTTTTTCAAATTTTAAGAAAGGTTATTTGGAACCTCACTGCTGCACTGCTGTCTAAGACTGGAACAATTTTTGTTCTTTTCGTGAAGGCAATCAACAGCCACAATTGTGACTGGTTATTGTTTGGGGTAAAATCAGTTAGGACGGACTCGGATAGCAAATCTCTGAATCCAAGTAGCTGGACTGACAAATGAGACCATAAAACCTTATGAAGAACGTGTGGAAAGCAGACGGATATGCTTGTTTGCTGTTTACCACCTAGTTCCTCAAAGCGTGCAGGCAGCCCTTGCAGCTGGATGCCAGCTAAGGAACTCCACTGTGATCAGAGTTTGTGGTTTGTGATACTCTTAGCTTTTCAAGCATTTCCATGAGGTTCAAAAAGCTCGTACTTGGCCAGCTAATTTGGTAAATCCTGGCTGGGCTGGGCCACTTTTGTCTGAAACGGGTAATTCAGTGTTGCTAATGTAGGTGTAGTCCAGAGAGAAGAGGGCTGATGCCCTCACAGAATCACAAACACTGCATGTCTATTTATTTATTTATTTTGTGTTTTAGCACCTTTTTACAAATCTAGAAGCGCTTTGAGATTATAAGCTATGTACATATAACTGCTTCATCAGCCACTGGTGCAGCCATTTCCAGGGTAGAACTGCTATTAATGAAGCAACCGTCACACTTGCAAAAAAGCTGATTTTCAACAGTTTTGACCAATGCATCAGGAAAATTTGGAAACTCAAGGTAGTGCTGCTTGAACTTTGGCTGGCAGCCCACAGTGTCATGGGCATTGCTGAATGGATTGGTAACAATCTACTGACTGCTTTTAAAACATGCTATAAAGAATTTATGCGATAAACTGTTAGGCTTTTCTTCTAAATAAATTGATGAAGCAAAATACCATGAGGCTGTACCCATGTGGCTAGATGAACAAGATTATCTGCAGCTATAATTTTGCTCTCATCTTTCCTTCTGGGCTTTAGGAGCAATGTCTTTTGCTTGCAGGCTGTATCTCCTAGTCTTATTTGCCTTTTTCTCCTTGGATTTGTTTTTTACAGGCATTGTAAACCTGCTTCACTCACATTCTGCTTCCTGTCAAATGGGATGTCTTTGGTGCTAGAAACTAGCAAAGACTTCTTTGCCAGGTCTTGTTGATCCTTACCTTTTTATAGCAGGACAACCTGCAGTGTTGAAGCAAGGATCATAATTTCTTACATGTATCAGTTTTCCTCTGTGAAAACTGCTTCTTTGTTTTCTGAAGTGGCCTACAAGTTCTTGTGGGCGGAAAACACATAATCAGCGCCATGACATTTTACTTTGTGTTTTCAATTTTGTAAACACTAGTTTGAACTGAGAGTTTCACATGACTGTGCAAGGGAATGCCAGGGGTCAAGCGCTTAGAAAGCTTTGGATTTCTGTACTCGTAACAGGATACGTAGCTTGGGAACTGGTATGTCTCTGCATTTTCAACATCCTGACAGCAGAATGCCTGAGTCCCCCAGGATGGGGATGCAGACACACAGCCCAGGGTTTGAAGTAGAAACTTTGGGAGACTGGCATGACGCCTGCTTTCTAATGCCCAAAGAAACTCAGTAGGTTTCAAGTGGGTCTTAAATCCTGTTCTGTTTGTTTTGTTGTTTTTTTTTCTCAAACGTGGTTTTGACTCATTCCACACCTGTTCAATAATGATATTTTTTTTTTAAAGTTGGAATTTATTTCAGATATAAGCCACGTTGGCTTCCCCCCAGTTGCCAGTGTCTGGTAGCTCCCAGTGCCGTAGTGTACAGCCGTTTGCACAAACTTCTTCAGAGCCACAGTCATCAGCTTTGAAACTGCTCCAGCAGCTTAAAGTTTCCAGGGCTTTTGCTCGCCAGCACTGCGGGGTGCAGCACGGCAGCCGTGCTTTTGCCAAAGAAGCCTCAGTGTGAAGCCAAGAAGAATTCTGGAAAGCTATGGGGATATAATGTCTTGTTACTCATACTGTAGCTCTATTTTTGCTCTTACTGATAGATGTCCAGGTGCTTAGGTTTCGTTGGGGATCCACGCAAACTTAAAGAGAGGAGAATTAACTTTTAGAGAAAATTGTTCAACTTGTCATATACAAGCTGAGAAAATTCATATGGGTTCACTGTCAGCTTTTTGTTTACCACTGATGAGTGGTGTTCAGTCTTGTATATGCCATGTTCAAAAACTGGATGCAAAGTACTCAAAATGTAAACACTTTTTCTTAATGGTGAGGGGTTTTTAATTAGTCTTTTTCGAGGTTCTTGATATCTCAAGGGAGCTTTTTGGTGTGTATGTGTGGTTTTATTTTATTAAGCTGTAGCCCAGTGAAGTGGAGATTTGCTAGTTTATTTAACATCTTTTGCGAGTGTTGTGATCTGTAGTAACTGTAACATTTGACTTTTTAGGATTGGTAAAGATTTCAGAATTGTAAGATCTTAATTGTAAATTAGTCAACAGCTTTGCCTTTTTAAAGCATGTTAATTGTTTTTATGGACACTTCCTTTTGTATACTGAGTGAATGTACTGTTATAGATTTAATGTTTAATGGACCAATAAAGTTTTTCTTACATTTAAAATGAATTGTTGTGATATATAAAAGTTGAAAGTCGACTCATACTAGGAGAAAGTTTAAAAATGTATAAATATGTGAGCTAAGCAATTACTAAGTCAGTAAAAGTAAATTAGTTGATCTTTTTTGTTCACTACATTTAGATGTTGTTTAACAAAAAAAAATGTTGGCCTATGGAATATTACATGGCTTTGCTGTCCATGTTATTTTTGTACTCCTCCAGAGCATGATCTCAGAAGATGGCAGGTTGCACAGATTTGTCTGTGGTGTCTGCTTTGTACAATCCAGCTCTCTGAGATGTGTCAGATGCCTCTGACAGTGCAAACTATTTTCCAGGCCAAGTATAGCACTGCAGCCCGTGCAGTTGTTTGAAGCCAGGATTCCTTATTTTTTTTTTTTTCCATTGTTTTCCCAGATGATGGAGAAGGCAGCTGCTGAATTTGACACCTAGATCAGCACCAGGAAAAGTGCTGTGTCCCCTTGGGTCCTGGTCCCTTGCTTCTCACCATCCATGTTTGGGCTATCGTGGAATCCTGTTTCAGCCTCTGCCAGCTGTAGCCTGCCTGCCGGTACTGGTTGCACCCATGCCATAGCGCTGACCAGACCCACACCAGGACATGGGTTCCTTGTGGTTACAAGAAGCTGCTGACTGAGTTTCAGAGGGTTGAATGGTGACTGCTGTTATCCGTGCAGCTCTGGTGCACCTAGCTGGGAGGCTTTGCCTTTTGACTGAAGTGCAAGGCAGAGAACAGTTCCCAATTGGTGCTGAGGGTCTGCAAGAGCCGACCGCCTTCACACACCAGCATCCTTGTGGGATGTTCTCTTCTGGTGTTTCAAACCAAGAGGTGGTCAAACCAGGAGATGAGTGGGTTCCCAGTGAGCTGCGTGAAGAACTAGCTGCACGGCAGCACTCAAAGTGTTGTAGTGAAGGGGGCTGCATCTCGCTTGTGACTGGTCACCATCAGTGCTCCTCAGGGCTCAATTCTAGGGCCAGATCTGTTCAATGTATTCATCAACAATCTGGATGCAGGAGCTGAATGCACCATTAGCAAGTTTGCTGATGATACCAAACTGGGAGGTGCTGTTGACTCCCTCAAGGGACAGGAGGCCTTGCAGAGGGATCTAGATAGACTGGAGCACTGGGAAATCATCAGTGGGATGAAATCTAACAAGTCCAAATGTCAGATCCTGCACCTAGGATGGGGTAATGCCAGGCATAAGCACAAACTGGGAGAGGAGTGGCTGGAGAGCAGAGAGAGGGATCTGGGGGTGCTGGTTGGCAGCAGGCTCAGTATGAGCAGCCAAGAGGACAGACCGCATCCTGGGGTGCATCAAACACAGCATCACCAGCCAGTCAAAAGAGGTGACTATCCCACTGTATTCAGTGTTGCTGCGGCCTCACATGGAGTACTGTGTGCAGTTCTGGACCCCAGAATTTAAGAAGGATGTGAAGGTCATTGAATGTGTCCAGAGGAGGGCAACAAAGCTGGTGAAAGGGCTGGAAGGCATGTCCT
>VZSZ01011256.1:65757-83659 GCA_013398815.1 Ibidorhyncha struthersii | reverse complement strand
TGATCTTTCTCAGACAGGTAAGAAAGACCAGATGCATTTTTACCTGGTTCAGAACCACCCAGTTGGGATCAATCTGTGCATCCCCCTCTGGGTCCAGCACCACTGTCTGATAGGCCCTGAAGTCTGTCAAGGTGATCTCTGCATTCTCAGGGCACACATCGATCCGATCAATCACCGTATCCTGGTCAAAATCAGACTCACAGATATCCCCGACTCCATCACCTGAATGCATCAGAGAAGTGAAAGCAGATTTATGGTGCAACAAGTAGCCACATCTGTCTGAGCCACTGGATCAGGGTGTCCAAGAAGCAGGTGGAGTCTCAGGCCCTATGGCCGCAGTGCCTGGGAGGGGACCTGAGGACCTCCACCTTGGCAAAAGGGCCCCTTTGAGTTGGGGTCCTTCCTGGAACGAGTGTATGCACATGTGGTGACTGTGTCAGATCCGGGTGCACATGTATAATGCTTGGGGAAGGATGTAGTGCCTCAGCACCGAAATGGCTCCTGAAGGCTCATCTTACCATTGTCATCTTCCTGCCCTGGGTTGGGGACCAGCCTGCAGTTGTCAGGGCCTGGAGGCAAGAGGTCAGGAATGCCATCGTTATCATCGTCGTCATCACACTCATCACCCAGCCCATCTTTATCTGTGTCCAGCTGGGAGCTGTTAATGACGGTGGGGCAATTGTCTGTGCTGTCCTGGTGCCCATCACCATCGCTGCAAGCACAGAGACAAAAAGAAATGGCATACCACACTCAGCCCCTGCCCCTGCACAGGGGACGGCATGGGTACCTGAGCAGGAAATCCACTGGAGGCACCCCTGGAGCTGGAAACAGACTGGGGGGGGCACCACGACCTGGTGTCGCTCAGGTGGATGAAGAGTGAGGAGACAAGGAACAAACAGAGACCGTATGATTAGTTGGCAGGAAGATGAAGACTAATCCTGGAGCTATAAAAGTACTCAGATAAGGAAAAGAAAGAGAAGCTTTACATGGAGTAGGAAAAGATGCCAAAGATCCCAAACGACATCCACTCCTGAAGGGCGTGTAAGGCACATCCAACAAGCGCAGTGTCACCAATCAAAATGCACCCAGGAGACAGCAAGAGCTCAACAGCTGGTGTCCCTTGTCACACATGTTGTGTGACACACAAGCGTCTTGGTGCTCATGAACATGCAGGCATGAGTGTGAATGAAAATTTACGGGAGACTCTGCATGAGCACCTGAAATCAGACTTGTTTAAAAAATAGCGCCATTTTCACCCTCCTGCATAGCAAGTTTGGTTACATTATGGTCCCGCAGGGGAGTCACGCAGTTAGAAAGAGAAGAAAAAGCCTTTAGCTCCCGAACACTCCTCCAGCCCATGGCTGCATCAGCTAGGTACAGTAGAGAGTCACCTGGAACGGGGACACAGACTATAGAAAAGAGTTCGGGAGGTTATGGGGTGGCTGCATTGTTTCTCCATGCCAATAGTTAAGTGTATTTGTGCAAAAAAAAATGGCCTGGAGTCAGTTTTTTTGTACGCACACTATAAACAAAATGGTTTCTGGTGATAAGCAGGCATGTTTCCCCTCAGCAGCTTTTTGCCTAGCACAGGCAGAGCAGAAGTGACATACAGCCAAATTAAGGCAGTGCTGCAGCTTATATCTATGCATATACCCACCTGTCTCTCCCTGCTTAAGAAAGGTGCTTTAATTTTAGGTCAGAGCAGCTAATGTCTGCACATTCTTGAGATAAAAAGCAATGAGGACCATGCACATGTATCTGTTGCAAGCTTAACCTCAGGCAGAGCGACAGTGTTTCTACCAGGAAATGCTTCCTACACATTAGTTAGGTTTGAGGAAAAAAAGAAAACATGCTTTTTTAAAACAGGAAAAAAACAAGGCTGTATGTACTTAAAAGTAAAACAGCTCCCAGCCAGGGGCCTTGGCAGCTTCTGGCCTAGACTGGGAATGTTCCCTGTGGAGCAGGGGAAATTGGCTCCCTGCACTTATCGTCCCAGACAGCAGCACCCATCAACGGCACAGGGGTGAGACCTTGCAGCCATCTGTGGCTGGTGAAATGCCATGCCAGCACAGGATTTATCACTTCCCTTTTCTCTTGCTTTAAGTGAGGAGCATGGGGGAGGACCTGGCACCCCCAAAGCTGGTTATGCAGAAGCTGCTTCCAGCCAGGCGTTAGCAGTTTGTCATCGGATGCACTCCCCTGAATGCTCAGGGCATGTAAAAGCCACAGAGGATCCTTGCCACTCTTGCTGTGCTAAAGCAAAGGGGGTTATCTGCAAATGTTTTACACTTGATAATAAAATTCAGTTTCTGAAACAGTAGGTTCTTACGGAAAAACATACAGCCCTTAACTGTGAAATTTCTGCTAAAGAAGAAAAAGAAAGAAAAGAGGAATNNCGTTACCTTACTAAGAAGCTCTGAGCAGCGCTCTGGGTTTTACAGCCAGAGAACTGCTCTGAATGTCACTTCCACAGGAACTCATAGGAAGCCTGCGTGAACATGGGGCTAAAGGTGAAGGGCTCTGTGACTGCACTGCTACAGGGAAGTGAACCAGCAATGGTCATAAATCATAACATTGTTTTTGAAGTAACAGCTCTTTGAGGAGCTATTGGAATTAAATCCAGGCTAGTCTGAGGGATTACAGCTCTAGGAAGCAGTACCATGCTTCGGCCCAAGACTAACCTTTCCCACTTCCCTGCTGCTGTTACGAGCCACAACACAACATACCTGTCCTGATTGGTATCGCAGGAATCTCCAACCAGGTCATTGTCAATATCCGACTGCAAAAGGAAACAGAGAAAGTTCCAGTATTAGCTGCTGAGACCGTTGATTAAAATGGCAGTATTAAACCAAAACACAACCAAATGAAATACAATTAATATAAAAGCATGGAAAAACGTTTGTTTTAGAGAATGTATTTTCTTATTTGAATCATCCATTTAACCAAAAAGTCAGTTTTATTAAAGACAAAGAACCAAACAATGAATAAACAGGGTTAAACTTGATTAGAGCGGTTTAAGCATGATGAGTAGTTCAAGCAAGATTCCTCTACTACTGGAACTACATATCGCTTATTTCTAACTAAGGTTGATTTTTAAGCAGCTTTAAAAATCTACCATGTTTCTCTAAAGCTTCCAGCATTTTTTTTTAGTCACAAGGGCCTTAATGAGAATTCAAAACATATGAAAAGACTCACTGACTTCTCACCTAGGAGCAGTAAAAGTTTTGCTAAATAAAGACACCAGGAATTTCTCCTAATTAAAGAAATATCAAGTGTAACTAAATCATGCCATTGTGTGGAGTCTAGCACCTGGAGTCCGTGGAACTGGAGCATGCCCACATTTCAGACCATGACAGTAGAAGATGCTGGCAGGGCAGAGGTGCTAACAACATCCCAAGCTATGAGAATACACCTGGTAGCTCCCCTTTCCCATGTCAGGAGAGTTTGAAGCTCCATAAAACTTCCCTGAATACCTACTGTTAAAAGACAAATACTGTGGCTGCATGGGCAGCCTCATTCTCTTGCATTTTTTTGGACCTCAGCAGTCCCTCTCCCTAAATGGGGATATTTTTTCCTTCTGCCTGCTAACCTGGTTTGGGTTGCTGACTGTAGGGCAGCTGTCACAGGCATCACCAACACCATCATTATCCTCATCCTCCTGGTCTTGGTTGGGGATCCTCTGACAATTATCCAAAAGGTTCTTAATACCTAGTGAAAAGTGGATTGGATGTTAGGTAAAAAAAAAAAATCCTGTATATTTTATTGGACAACATAAACATCAAGAACAATAAAGACACTATTCCTTTTCAGCAATTACTTAATCTTGCAATGACATTATAAGCCTGCACAGCAAATCCTTCTTACATGTTCATCCATTCATTTAATAGAAGTTGGAAATACCTTGCTAAAGAACAGCTTTCAACTGCTTCACACACACTTCATTTATTACACACAATTCATTCTACCCTGTTCCTGTATCACGGCTTACAGGATGGGATGCTTCATCTTCGTTACTACATTTGAAGAGTTGTAATTTTTTCCACTTCTTTCAAGCCCACTACAGCAATGAAAATAATACATTATGTAGCTCTTGGGCATCTGGGACAGGCAGAAGCTGGGTACCCTGGGACATGTTTGCACCTTTAAGGAATTACTAAATGACCAACAACCTTAACTTATACATGAAATGTGGCTTGGTTTATCTGTTGCAGTGTTCGGTGCTTCCAATGGAGGCTAAAGTATATATATCTTAATCTAAATGAAAAGGATTCCAAACACGTTTCAGGAAGAAAGACAATGATGTGTTACATGACACTTAGCAGTTGGTGACAGGAAATCTCGTAACATGCGGCATGTTCTGACCAAGTTTCAAGATCATCAGAGAAGCTGGAAGTGAAGAATTACCAACCATCTCCATCCATGTCATCATCACAAGCATCTCCTTTCCCATCACCATCCGTGTCCCTCTGGTCATTATTCAGGACATTGCGGCAGTTGTCACAAGCATCTCCAAAGATATCCTGGTCACCGTTTCTCTGGTTAACATTGGGAGCCAAGACACAGTTATCCTGCAAGAGACACAGATCCAAATCAGACGTGAACCGGCCCCCAAATCTTTAATTTTTAGTTTAGTAGATTTATATAACTCTTGTATTTATTTCTTACTTTCACAAAAAGTGATTACCATGAGCAGTTTGATATTTTATGTGAATATTAGCTCTGGATCTGATTTCACTGGCCCTGCTTTGAACCACACCGTGGGAGCCCTAAACATAAACACCTAGTATCATAAGGCTTTATTTATAATGCTGACTTCTGATTCTCATTTTGGATGCGTCCACGGTGAGTAACCCGTTTTGGTGCCCTGGTTTCCTTACGTGGTCCTTCTCAAAAGCTGCAGTTCAGAGACAGGGTTTGTGGATGCTCTCTGTGAAAGGCGGTTGCCCCCTTTTGGTAGAGACTCAAACCAAAGCTGAAACACTTGGAAAAACAGGACTTTTTTGATACAAAATGGTACAAGTCATATTTTTCTTGTCAATCAAGCTACTATTGACTCTCTAAGACCACCAGGAGGCACATGGAGAAGATTTTCTTTCAAAGCGTTGTAAAACTTTCCTCTCCTGTCTAGCACACCCATGACCTCTTGCACGCACGGAAGCAGAACACAGCTTAGCAACAATGTAGAAGTTACTTGATTGCAAAGGTACTGAACGTGCATATAGATTTACATCGAAGGAGAATTTAACATCTTTCCTCACAGAACATTAATAAAACCAGTTGCTTCAAGCTAGAGACTTTAGGATTGGCTTCTGTGGCAAAACAGCCTGAGACAGACATTCTGTTATTGCTAGTTTGCCCTAGCTCCACACAGACTAGGGATTCCACTCCACTCTGTATTCTGGACAGAGTGTTCTTGTTGTCTTCCTGGGAAGTGCATTAAGCACTACAACAGAAGCATCTTAATGTAGAACAACAGTGGGCATGTAAGGATACGGGGTGAACACAAAAGAGCTTTTACGGTCTGAATTTATTCTCTGATATATTCTGCAGTAGAGCAGCCACATGGAAACCTCTTTCACTTTGAGAACATGAGTCAAAGCTTTTTCAAATTATTGGCAAAAACACCCACTAATTTCTGTGGGTTTTAGCTCCCTCATGGAATATAATGTCAGGTCAACCTGCTCTTTAAAAAAGGAAGACACTAATGCAAGTAATGTTCCTGAAGGCCATGCTATGGGAAAGCATAACAGAAGGACACAAGTTCTTTATACAAAAAAATCAAGAATTCAATGCTAAAATATAATAGTGGAACACACACTGGTGGCATTTAAGGTTGGGTGAGACAGCCTGGGTTTTTTAGGTCTTATAACAGCGACCATTATATAAAAGAAAAAGACAAGATTTATAGAGCTGCTGACAGTGATGGGTATGGGATAATCTCTGGCAAATAGTAGTGAGCCAGATTTCAAAAATCACTGCCTGTTGCAGTAAAGTGAAATCCTTTTGTTTGCACAGACCCTTGCACCCTGATCTATGCACAGCACCTGCTCATTGGGAATGCCATCTCCATCCGCATCGTCATCACAAGCATCTCCAATCCCATCACCATCGGCATCTTCTTGTCCAGAGTTTGGGACAAATCTGCAATTGTCCTAGACAAAAAATGAGACATGTCTGGTGTTCCATTATTGCTTTAATTTATCAATTAGAATCATAGAATCAAATCAAATACAATTTATCCAGAAGAATTCAGTAAACTGCATAAAGATTGATACACCTAGTCATGTTTCTGCCACTCTTCACCCCTTCATGCTCTGAATTATTATAGGATTAAGGAAGAATTTCTTACCTTTCTGCAGTTTTCAGCAGAGCACAAGAGTTCTTCGTTAGGGTAGCCATCAATGTCAACATCTTTTCCGCAAATATAACCGTCACCAGCCCAGCCAATGCCACACTATGAATAAAACACCATGGTAGTACTACCAAAAGGTTAATGAATCACTGTAGCAATATTCAAGAGGGAAACCCCACATCCATCTTGAAAACACTAACATGCAGAAGGCATGGACAGACACTGAAGTACAATGAGGTACACTTCAGCACCTCTCAATGTGAAAACAAAATCTTTGTTTCAAGCTGTCTATATCTATGCACAGCTAAGAGCTAAGACTTGATGTTAAATTGAATGTATGCTTGCAACACCTAACGATTTTAGTGGCAGCTACAGATTTCTTTTAGACACTGGTCAGGAATCAATTTTGTTTCTCACCTGCAGGTGGAGAAAAAGAAAAGAGGGGACCTAGGCAGAATATGCACCTAGCATCTCAGCATGGGGCCCGTGGTTAGATGAGACGACTGTATTTTGTTCAGTATTTCTACAATACATCTGCAACTACAGCAAGTTTTAAGGGAAAACTGCGCTAACAGTTACGAAGTTTGCACCAGCAAAGCAAGTGCATCAGCCCATAAGTTTCCCCATGCCAATTAAATCCGCACTGCTTCAAACCAGTGCCTAATTTGTATTGTAACTGAAGGTACAGGTATAGAACTGCATGCCGAACCCTGGCCTCCCCTTAAATGAGGACTTGCCTAACACAAGTATCCAGGCATCTTCCCGTTTCAGCACAGGCTTAAAATATACTCGATTATTCTTCTTTGAAATAGAGGTACTTAAAAATGAGAGCAAAGCAAGTGCCAGCGGAAGCATGCACTGTATCCAAATTTAGGACACAGGATTAGTCTCTTGCTTCCCCCTGCACACTGTTAAAACTAAGTAATATACTTCAGTTAGACTCTTACAAAGAAATTTCATATGCCACTTAGTGCTCCTGTGCTCCCAGGGCTGGAAAGCACAGTACAGCCTACCTGTGCCTAGAATCTGTGGTCTCGCTTGGAAAAATACCATTTCTATCAGCAGGCAAATACACACACGTTGGATACACAGAGAGGATCCCTACTCATAGCTACGTAGCTGAGCACCAGGAGAGGAATTTGCCCTTGTGATGTTTTCTGTAGTGACACTTGACAGCACTTTCTGAGGAGACTACAGAAAGTCTATAAAAGCCATTCCTAAAAGATCTAATTACACAGACACAGTAAATATGGTACACAAGTATGGCTGCCTTACAGACATGCTGCAAGAAGAAAACAATTGCAAGATAGACTCAGCCTGGTTATTTTTGTAGCTGGTCTGGGCCAGTGTGCCACAATCTGCTTAAAACACCCAACTGTATAAAATGACTGCAAAGACTTTCTCAGTTCCAGCTTAAAAAAGGTTATTTTTCACTGTACAAATGCATGAATTTATGAACTCACAATACATGTCACCTCTCCTCGACTCTCCTCAATACAACGGGCATGGACACTGCATGGATTGAGGGCTCGATTTCTGCAGCTCCTCTCAGCCTGGCATCCCCTGGCTTGGTCTCCTGTATATCCTGGTTTGCACTGGCCGCAGTGGTAAGACCCCTGTAAAAACAAAAAGTACTAGCCAGCCTTTTAACAGGACTAATTTTTCTTTTAAAGCAAGCGTATGAGCAAAATTAATGTCATACTCCTTATGCTATGCAAGTGTAATTTTTCATCCATTGAGGCTTCTTGCACTGTGAACAAACTTTGTTTTCTACATGAAATTCAGGGGCGGCTCCCACAGCGCATGCTGGAAAACACGCTCAACTCTCACCTGTTTAGATCAGACTTCTGTTAACCCAGAGAAAAGTCATGTAGCAGCAAAAGCTTCTTCATGATGCCTTATCCCTGCCAGCATCACTCTGAGCTGCTTGCAGGTGGCCAAAACTTTGTGTAAAATTCTAAGCAGCACCTGCTTAATCAAGTCAGATTCTCTTATTTCAGTGTAAAGCAGACCCATCAGTTTATCTAAAACTCAACTGGGCACACAACTTTTAATCAAAGAGAGACAAGAAAGTTCATTGTGTCTTTGCCCTATTTTTTTTAACTTACATGTTGTTAAGCCAATTTGAGCTACATCTTGTTCTTCAGAAAACAATTCAGGAGTTGAAGACACAGTCATCCTCATTTACACTGCAATAAGAATATCCATGTAAACTTTTGCAGTGATTTACCTAGATGCACATGTATATATTTTATATTTGTGTCACTCCCTATTGTAAACAAACCCAAAGGATCTAAGCCCAGGAATCTCAGTTTGTGCTGGGACAATGACTATATGAGATATAAACGGGTAAGTGCTGATAAGAAGGGGTTTTCTTTAGGCATCTAATGTGACTTTTGTCTCTATCTTACATACTTGTAGATTTGTAACCTATGACATAAAAGCTAATTGAATACAATTTTTCTCCTTGTAATTATTTTTGACATGTCAAGGAAGAGAAACAAACTTGTGCATCCACCCCTTTGTGAAACTCAGGTGCTTCACACAACTTCACTCTTTCCATACAAAGCCTGTTGGAGGAACTGTCAGGATTGTTCCAGTCCACCATGACAGAGACATAAATTTACTACCCAGCTGGCCATTATTTTTGT
This sequence comes from Ibidorhyncha struthersii, assembly GCA_013398815.1. Classification (NCBI taxonomy): domain Eukaryota; kingdom Metazoa; phylum Chordata; class Aves; order Charadriiformes; family Charadriidae; genus Ibidorhyncha; species Ibidorhyncha struthersii. The sequence continues at coordinate 74,656 of VZSZ01011256.1, read as the reverse complement.
CCTCTGTTCCTAGCTTCATTCCAAATTTTAATTCTGTGCTGTTTGCATACTTTCAGGCTTAAGACGACGATATACAAATGACTGGAAAGTAAAATAATCACTGAGCCATGCAAATGGTATGGCCTATATAAAACATACCATCCTGCGTACTTTCTCCTAATGGATGCCAGGGTAATATCCTCTGGAGTCTGCTGAATTTGCTCAGTATATTCTGTCCTATATGAAGCCCTGGCATGCATTAAAATAACCTTTACTGCAGCACTTCCAGACCAAAATGTTTCTAAAGGTAGACAGGAGTAAAGAAACCCCACACTGCTCTGGTTTTGACAGATGGCAGGCCACTTGCTGCCCTCTGCAAACAGGGCCTGACAGCCTTCTGAAGAGGACTAGTCATGGCTAGTCATGCAGTAAGATACAACATGTGACAGAAATGTTTTAGATATAAAAAAGAAATTTAAAAAGAGAGAAATATATCAAACAGTGAAAGCAGTCCTAGAAAAACAAGGGAGTGTTGGTCGACAGCCGGCTGAATATGAGCCGGCAGTGTGCCCAGGTGGCCAAGAAGGCCAACAGCATCCTGGCCTGTGTAAGGAAGCTTGTTGCAGCAGTTCCCAGGTGGGAAAAGATGAGGGGAAGCAAAGATTTAATCTTTCAAAGGAGGGTCTTCGCAATAACATACTCATAAACAAACATAACCGGATGGTGTGGAGAGAAGAGTTCCTGCTCTCCCCCAGAGGAAGCGATAAAGATACAGCTCAGATGGACATGCTAATCACAAATGAAGTATTGATTTTTTTTTATTATTAGTGAGGAAAAGAGGAAAGGATTCTTTGGTTTAGATGAAGCCACCAAAAAAATGATCTTATTCAGCTCTTCAATCACAGCCACAAACCCAATACTTGCCTCATGGAATTTTAAAACAATTGATTTTTTCAAGCCACAAATGAAAAGGTGCTTACCAAAGTGTTTATGCAATGGGAATTTGGAACGCAGAGTCCAAGTCCACCATTCTGGCATTCATCAATATCTAAGCAGACCTAGCAATAAAACAAATCAATGCATAATAAAAACAATGCCAATTAGAGATCCAAGTCTGAAGAAAAGCCACCAAAGTTTAAGTCTAGAAGAGTCAGAGCCTCTCCTGGAACTGCTTTCAGAATGGTGCAGACATACCCATAGGCTAATTTTTGAGTGGACCTCCAGACACATATCAACCCTGAAGAGACACTGTGATACAGAAAATTTCAACCTTAGTATAGGCTTCTACTTTTCCCACAAGAGTTTAGACAAGAACTATGTTCCCCTTATAGGGTCCTACAGGAACATGCAAAAAATGTCAGTAAAATAGACCTTTCTATCATATTCTTCCTAGTTCAAAGCCAGTTTACAAAAATCAACAGAGCCCCGTTTAAAATTGATCAGAGATAACCTATGAAGACAATGACATTTTTTCTTGTCTCCATATTGGTCCCAAGTATTAGACTGTTAATACTCCCATTAAAGTCAAGCAAACACAACTCAGATCTTCTAATTGAAACATCCTGAGCTCTGCCTAACTGCACAAGGCAATTATGGAATGACTGATGTATAAATAAAATGCAATACAGATGCAGTGATATAAACCAGCATCTTGCAAGGGCAGTTGCTGCAGGGATGCTGCCACTCACCTGCTTATTGGTCTTGGCATAGCTGAGTCCTATCCCTTGCACGGTTTGTCCTGTATATCCTGGGGGACAGGTCTCGCATCGGAAACCTGGAGCAGTGTTCACACATCGCACTCCAGGGAAGCAAGGGTTGTAACGACACTGCAAAGAAAAAAATGAACGGAGCACATGTTTGTGCTTCAGTAACATCAAGACTCTGACTATGTGGACAGATCTCTCAGTCAAAGGCAGTGCTACAAGCCACGTCTGTATGTCTTCTGTTCAGAGCTGGCTTACAGAGGAAACAGCCTCTGCAGGTATTTCTGACCCCAGTAGGTCTTCAGCTGTATCATAATTTAAGTAACATTTGCAATCTTCCACTACAGCTTGTAGTTGATGCCCTAAGCTCTGATCCCCAACCCTTCCTTTTGCTGGCAAGGTTCAGCTCCCTCAGAGGCTGAGAACCCCCATGGAAGGGTCCAGACCACAATGTCAGGAGAGCTGCATAACTCCAGCCCACCACATTGTCCTGCAGTTGTGTTTTGTACACACGTGAAGTGGCAGCAGCATTTTCTCTCATTTATATATATTTGGGCAAATCTTATAGCCAAGTGACCGGAACGTAAGCCAGATGAGCAGGGATGTGGCAGTGGCACTCACACATTTCTAGACCAGAGGCCCACAGACATCCCTCAGCACTTCTTCCAAAACACCGCATGCCCACAGCATCATGCTTGGCCTGAAGGCACCATTCGCTTCATTGCCTCATGTGGTTTTACAGAACGGCTGTAACCCATTTCACTGGCCTTGTGGGTGCCAGTTTGGGAACCACATCCCTTATTGCTGCCTCTCCAACATCAACACTAGCCATCATGCTGTGTATGGCTCAAAGACAACAATAAATAAGAAACATGAGAAAGAAATATAAAAGAGTTTTGAAAATATGCCTCCCCCCACCCCTCTCGCTAACAGAAAAACATCTGCAAGATGGAGGGGGAACAAGCCAGAAGATATCCACCTACAACAAACACACAACTTGTAACCAAACACACACACACAAGGGAGCAAGAAAAGGTATGTTTAACATCGAAGTGTGTTTGATGGAAAGATTTGTTAGAAGTAGGTCCACAACTAGCATAAGGAAAATGTAAAACCTAGGACAGACATTTTCTGCTTCTTATTTACTGTGGATTTTTTATTGTAGGCAGCAGAGGGCACTCAAATTACACTGTACACAGAGCAGAGCTGCAGCTCCCAAGATACTGGGCATCAGCATATGAAAGTAATGTCTTCAAGCTGGTAATGAATAAGGGACCATATTGCAGAGATGCTAACAGCCTCAGAAAAGACGACGACACCTCTTAGTGAGGAAGCTTCTAGATTTGTCGTTATCAGAATTTATACATGAACTTCTTTTTAAATGCCAGGTATTAGGAAGTACAGAAATAGTTTATTCAGTAGAAAGGTGCTCTCCCAGAAGAGATTCCTAAAGAGATTTTGGAAAAAAAAAAAAAAATTACTTTTCTTCTTAGTCCCAGCTAACTCAGGAAAACAAATAATATGACACAGAAACACAGAATCACAGAATCGTCAGGGTTGGAAGGGACCTCTGGAGATCATCTAGTCCAACCCCCCCGCCAGAGCAGGGTCACCTACAACAGGTTGCACAGGACAGCGTCCCGGTGGGTTTTGAATGGCTCCAGAGTGGGAGACTCCACAACCTCTCTGGGCAGCCTGTTCCAGTGCTCCACCACCCTCAAAGTAAAGAAGTTCCTCCTCACGTTAAGATGGAACTTCCTATATTCAAGCTTCTGCCCACCCCCTCTTACTAGACAATGAAAAGCTACTGCCGTTTATTATCTCCTTTTTCCCCCCTGTGCAACCATAAGTGAAAATCCAGCTGTTAAACAGGATAAATACTGGTGAACAAAGCTGCACCAGACTAGGTGGCATTTTAGTAGCAGTGTCCACATAAAGACCTCATACAAGCAAGCCTGTACCTCTACAACACCATTTTGACAAGATCTCTTGTTTCTAATGTGAGATCAAGTCTGCCATGTCGAGCAGTGACAGGAACATGAAGGAACATCAATCTCCAGTGGCAGAGCCTGACTGCTCACAGAAAACCATGTTGATGTTGGGTCACTACAGACCAGTCTCAGTTTGTTTTCCCACCACTGCTGTGATGGGTAGAGTTGCTCCAACCCTGAAAATGGCAGGAAGGAGATTATTGCCATGCTCTGCCTCAGTCTGGGTATGGCTCAGGAGGTGGAACCCATCTGCACTGGTGTGCTCCACCTAGGCTGGCTTGAGTCTCTCACCGTAGTTGTCTGTGGCGTGAAACTCGCACCACAGCTGTCTCAGCTTCACATCTTTCATTCACAGTTTAGAGCTTCACCTCCATTTTTTGCGCCTTTGTCGCAGCAGACACAGTCCATGTCATGTGAGGCAAAACAAAAGACTGCCTACAACTCAGGAAACTGCCACACTCAACCTACTTTCCCCAGTGTTTTTCCCCGACAGATATAAGTTGGGGACATTGCATCCTTTCTGCTGATGGCCTACAGGAGGAAGTAAACCAAAAGAGCAGTCAAAACACATTTCCTGTTGGCTAGGAAAGAGAAAATAGGAATTGCTTTTGGTGTTTTATATCATTAGGCAGGTACATTGGTAGTACTGTGTTATTCACAGGCACAGTTAGAGACCTAATGCTCCTGGTTCCCTGGTCTACTACATGCAGGTGCTTTTCCACAAAAATCACTAGAGAGTAATGGCAAAAATCATCACACAGAAAAAATGCAGTGAAGCTGTAGGTGGTTTTGTTGTTCGTGTTCTGAGTAAGTGTCACATTCCAATTAACACAATTTTTATTTAATCGTTTAAGATACTGTAAATTTATTAACTCAGTCCTCAATACAAGCAAGCTCCGAATTTCTAACATATAGCACAAGAAAAAAATAATAGATTTAAGTCAACATTCCATCTTTCACCAAAACCATGAAGAAGCAAAAGGAACAATAACAATAATTGTTTATTTTCTTTCATAGACTTTAAAGGTAAGGCCGAAAACATGGCTCCAGTTTGGGCTGAAGAGAAGATTTTGGTCTCCAAGGCTGGTTCAGGAGCACTACAATTTAAAGAAACAAAGCCCATATTGACAAGAAGTGCTTCTGCAGTTCTGCCTATAATAGAAGCTACTGCATCTTCTTGTGGAATAGAAACAACTACATGAAAAGCTTGTTTTGGCTGTTTTAGGTTTTTTTTTCAAACATTAAGCTCCTTTAAATGACCTCTCAACTCACCAGGGTATTTCAAGTTTTCACACATATAATCTCCATAAAGTTGCAGCAACAGCAAAACAGGGAGGTAGAATCAAATCAGAATGAATTAATATTCACTTTGCAAGCAGTCAGCAAATGCTGAAGACAGCAAGTATCCACAACCCATTGATATGCATGAAACAGCTGCTTTTCAGCTCTTTTTTTTTTTGCCTTTTTATTAATTCAGTGAAAGTCACTGTTTTACCTCATCGATATCTGAGCAGGTAACTCCATTTCCCGTAAGCCCTTCAGGGCAGGGGCCGCACTGAAATCCCTCTGCTGTCTCCACGCACCTCACTCCCCTGAAGCAGGAATTAACTTCGCATTTGGGTTTACTGCGTCTAGGAAGCTGAGTCGGAAAATTCACAGTTCCCAGACCTTTAATGCAGAAAGAACAACAGTTTCAGCAGTTGAAAGAAACATCCATCACAGCTTTCAGCTGGAAAGTGCTCTGAAGAGATCCCCAAGAAGCTGCGCAGTGGGGGCTTCGTGTTTCTGCACTGCGCTGCCACCAGCTGTGCTGTGCCTGAAGAGACTTCATGCTGGGAATGGCCCAGCAGCTTGCTGTGTCCCCAGACAGGGGAAATTAAGGCTATTTTGTCAGGTCCATGTGCTTCTCCTGGCTATACATGGGAGTCCTCCTGCTATGTTAGTCCCAGCACAGTTCTGCTGCTGGCCAGTGGAAGAAGCTCTGAAAGCCAGTGACCTCAGACGGCCCAAGGGACTCAAGTGTGATGGTACAAGGGATTTCTCTGGCTAAAACCGCAACACTACCTCTTCATAAGAAAAACAGTGCCATGGTTTTGCAAGAGCGTATCTGACAGTCTACAAATAAGGGGAATAAAGAAGCAGCAGCTGGCAGCCCATGAACATGCATGCAGCAGGACATGCAAGTACACTGGCTTAGGTGCACAGAGACCAGTCCTGAGGAAAAGCGAAGTTTTCTGAGACTCTGGCAGGTGCTGAACCTCGGTCCCGATGCATGCAGGATTTAAAGACTTTTTCTTCGGCACTTACACAAAAAGATTAACGTGGCTGGAGCTCAGCTTGAGTTTTGACAAGGCTGACAGACTGGGAGAAGAAATCAGCTAACAGACCTGATGTGTTTAAGGCCTTTTACCCACCCACTGAAGGAGTACTTTATAGTTTTCATACTGAGAGCATGTGTGTCCTGACTGTCAGCTGTGCAGGAGGGCCATGCAGAGACATTCGGGAAAGCATTTATTTCTTCCATTTAGTGAACAGATGGAGATCACCTTTGGGGGTCTTCCTGCTGTTAACCAGTGTCTGTCTACTCAGAATCAGACAACTTTCAGGTGGACTGCACAGGATCTTCCTTAGACTGACAATACCAGCTAGGGCAGAACACGATTCCTCCCTTGTCCTTCTAATCTACTAAGATTGCTCATGAGACATCTGGCAGGCAATGTCTCCCTCCCCAGGAACATGTGGCACAGCTTTGTGGCAGAGTAAGAACTGACAGTACAGGGTGAATGGTACTGCTTGGTTTAGCGGGATTTTATCCCCCACTAGGGATTGTCAGGTCTATAGAAACTGAAAGCTTTTTCTCTAATGAAAATCTATTTTAAATTTGTGCCCAATACATCTAGAACTTTGGACACAGTACTTCTTAGAAACCACATAAAGCTGATGCAATAAATACTAGTTTAAAAACAATCGTACATCTCATCTAGTTGCCCTTTACAGGCAATAACAGGAATACTTACCACATGCTTGGCACTCAGCTATGGTATTTCTCAGAAAAGTTGTTTCTTTGACCTTGAGGTTATAGAAAATAAACATTATTTGGATACAGACAGCTCCAGTTTGCACCTGGCTGCCAGAAGAACCATTATTATTTTTCCCCAGGATGCCACTTAAACCATGCAACACAGGTACCCTATCTTGAAATGAGATGCTCTTTGTACTCCATAAAATTAAGGACAGTGATACTGTTGTACTTCAGTTCAGCCTTCATCAACAGGACCTTTAAGAATGACATGCTTAACTAAAGGCATGTGCCACCAGCAATTCCAGTTCTGACATCCACCAGCAGGTGGAATAAATGCAATTTCAGTTCTGTGCAGCAGAAGTACCTCTATCACATTGGGCTAGGATGGCTACTCTAGTTCCTCTCCACTTAAGACACTAGATTTTCTGGATCTGAATAAGCAAGTCCCCCTACACTTCCACACTCAATGATACTCCATAGCGAGCACAGGGTAACGGGACCTATATGGTTATTTCTTCACCGTGTCGTGCCTCTGAGGCAATGAACTCGACACAGGAATTTACTGTTTATGTGAATTCTGCCCTGACTATCAAAAGTGGCAAGCTCAGGATACTTCACACTGAATTCTTTATACAGTACCTGTTGTCTGAGCAGGTCTTTCACATCCCCGAGTATTTGGTTCATCTGCATCATCTGACCCATCAGCTGCCTATTAAAATCACCTGCAGGGAAACAGCAGTGAAAAAGACTGCACAATACACATCATCTTCATTTGCTGTGACAATTGCAGAGATACAAGATGGAAACACTGTGAAGAGCCAATGAAGACAGACATTACTGTTACTTAAGCCCTGTAGGAATTGTTAGAGCAAACACCGTATCTAGTTCCAATTTTTATAGACGGCTTTGCATGAACTCAAGGCTTTTCTGGACTGAACTCCACTGTATACCACAGAAACAGGCAAAGCAGACACCTTTCCGCAGAGAGAGAAAAAAGCAGTCTGTGATTTTTCTATTACTATTTCAGTGTCAAGGCTCTCATGCCTGAGACCAGCAACCCTAACTGAAACCTTAGGATTTTAAAACTGGATTTTTGTGATAAGCCATTTGGGACAGGAGGGCAAGGCAGGGACATGAAGTATCTGTGCATACAATGGGAAGTCACTCTTCATAAGTTTATCTCATGTCACCACCACTGATTCCTGCACACTTTTGAGAATGAAGTTACCCAGCTTTCTGAGCAAGCCCACAGTTCAGCTCCAACCATGTACCACAAGTGCCTGCTCTGACCAAAACAGTGCTTTTAACATGTGTGACAGTCATTTGGCTTTTCTTCCAAAAGGCAGCTTATCCCACTGTATATAAGTTTCATAGCTGCGTTTGCTTCTGGGGGGTGCAGAGTTTGTATGGACTCACTAAACATCTACTCAACATGCTATGAACTCACAGCTAAAGCCAGTTCTCAATACCAAGTAACAAATCAAAAGACCTCTAAGACATGACCAAAAATTACATCAGCAATGAGCCACAGGGAAGGACCAGAACCAACCCAAGATCCCCACACGAGACTCTTATCCGTTAGATGAAACATTAGTTTTGACCCAGTGACAGAGAAGCAGAGACCATGTTTTGCACAGTAGTTTGTGGTAGTCTCTGTTTGTACCTTACTTCTGAGTTTGTAGCACTCTCCAGCGGCTATTTGTTTACTTCTCTAAGTCTGTATTTCAAAAGAAATTTCACAAATATATGCTCTTTTACCTTCCAAGCAGGCAGGCTATTTTGGTATTATGCCCAATGGCTTCAGGGAGGTTTATTCATGTGTTACTTTTGCAAGTATTGAAAGCTTATATGAAAAATGCTTTTCTTAATGTTTACCTCATTGTTTTGTACTTCAAAGCCTGTCTAACTGTTTCCAAACATTCTAGTGGGAATCGTCCAACTCCTCATATACTATTTTTCTTTCATTTCAGATTTTTCTCATCAAAACACTGAGCAAGTTTAAAGATGCGGGAACCACCTGTTCCAGAACCTGCCTCGGTTCTACTCCCAACCTTGTCTTATTTTCATTTGTGAGAAAGGCAACAGGACTCAGTATCACAGGTCTTTCAGAATCTCATAGTGGAACTTGGCACACAGGCTGTTGGGACAGATGCTGGTGTCTGTTCTTGTTTTGCTTGTTTTTTTTTTTTTTAAACAAAGAATGG
>VZSZ01011256.1:52763-65693 GCA_013398815.1 Ibidorhyncha struthersii | reverse complement strand
GCTGTTTGTTGGCTGGCATCTAAATCAAAACCAGATCTACTCTGTACAGTTAAGTTCTGCAGACTGTGAAATTTTAAGATGGAATAAACAGTTTAAACTGCAGCATTAGTTGCCCATTTAAACTGCCATGAACTACATGTCCCGTTTGCAAATTTAGACAGCAGAGCATAAACAGATGACTTCCCATAGTTGCTTTTCTTTTTTTCTCTTCCATTTAAAGCCAAGTTCTACAGTAGGCCCCACCTGCAGCAGAATGACCGGTCACCCCTGGTGAGAACTCAGAGAGGCCTTTGAGGGAGCTGTTGGTTCACAGTATGCTGTGGGGTGGCTCTTCCCAGGAGTGAGCAGGGTAAGCAAAAGGTACAGCCTGAAGCTATACAGTTATCTGGTCCTACCATGTAGCCTCTCTCATCTATACCCCACCTACTGGGGCAGCTCCCCAGTTCAGCTAGTGCCTAGCCCTATACTCTGAGTCCGTGTCAACCCGAGTAACAGAATTGCTTTCACAGCAGTAATTACATTCAGAGGCAAATCTGAAGAATTACTGTCCAACAGGGAAGTGAAAGTCCCTTGATGTGCTTATTCTCTGTAAGCCTGAGGTCATGTCATGAAGCTACCCTGTCTTTCTCTTCCCAGGACCTTGCAGTATAGAATCATAGCATGATCTGGGTTGGAAGAGACCTTTCAAGATCATCTAGTCCAAGTCTCTTGCCATGGCAGGGACATCTCTCACGAGATCAGGCTGCTCAAAGCCCCATCCAACCTGACTTTGAACGCTTCCAATGATGGAGCATCCACAACTTCTCTGGGCAACATGTTCCAGTCTAGAGCCGTTGATTTAGAGCAGGTGACCAGCTTCGTTGCACAGCTTATTGGCCCAGGCAGGGCAAAATAAAAACACCAGCTTGTGTAACTGCAGGTCACCATGAAATGCCTCGTAGATACTTCACGCTCTCTCAGGAGCAATACCAGCTTAAGCACCCCACTTGTCCCCATCCAGCAAAGTCAGAGTCCTGAAGTGTCATTCAAAGAGATTTTGGTTACTTGGCCAGAGATCCAGCCATGATTAAAGTATTGCTGAGAGCTGACAAGGGAAGAGTTTCCTGTCAGCCTATAATCCTCCACCAAGAAAGCTGCATATACAAGTTGCACATGGAATTACAAAGAGGCAGGTTCGAAGTCAACAGAAGGAGATATCTCCTCAGTCATACAATGGATTTCTTGCCAGGAGATGTTCTTGATCACGCATTCAAAACTGCCTGGACAGATTCATGGAAGGAAACATATATTGAGTACAAAACATGAAAACTTCACCTCTGAGTCAAGAGGTCTGTACACCATGAACTGCTGTAGAACAGGAAATTATTCAGGGAAACCCAAACCATAACTCCACTCTCTTATATTCTTGCCTTGGGTCTATATTGGTGTACCGTCTGTAACAGTAGCTAGGCTAAAAGAACCTTTGATCTGGTGCAACATAGCTTTTTTTTTTTTTTTTTTTTTATGATGTCAGGTTCAAGTAGCCTACATGAACTAGATGACCTCCAAAGATCCCTTCTGACCTGAATGATTTTGTGGTGATGATTACACGCAGCAGACTAATCCCATGTACCAAACCCAGGGCATCTTGCACTGTATTTTCCTACCCATACAGGAAGATCCAAATACACATGTTCAACCTGCATCTGATCATCATATTCTCGTCTACACTGTGTAGGTGTCTCAGCCTCACAGACTGAACACAGCAGTGAGCAATGACCAGGCACACAGTCAAAGCCATGTACAGTTATTTAGGCCCAGAGCTCTCCCAAGGATTTTCCAATTAATATGTAAGCACATGCTTTTACCAAGATATATTGGTCTCACACCCCTATACAGCAAAGCATTTGCATTCCAGCTTTTTCTGGCTAAACGCAAAATTGTGGTTATCTGATATATTGCTCCTCTAAAAGGCCATCGTGAAGCATACATAAAGTGCAAGGCAGCTGAGTTAATATTGCTGTTGGAACATTTGCACTTTTTCCTTTGGTGGATTTGACTGTGTAGACTTCGAACATGTTCATGCGAGCTGTTTTTTTACTATTAATATGATACTAATTCCACTTCAACGTTATAAGCAACTGAATTTGGGAGGCTCAGCCAGGCAGAGGCAGTCAGGGAGAGAAAACATCTCTCTGTATTACTACCATTTGTATTATTGATTAATGAGCAAAAAGTAACAAATGAGAAAGATGCAAGTCTGCAATCTGGAAACCTTGCTCACAGAGCTGTGAGTTTTTCCAGGAGGAAACACTGAATTACTCCTGTCTTGCATGTGTAAACGCCTGCTGATTTAGGGAAAAAGAAACACCTTTGATTATAAAATTATGTATTTTTTGCAGAAAGGCAGTCCAACAGGGACTAGGAGGGGGTACAGATGGGGCAGTCTAGCCCAGGTTTCCTGTGATAGGTTAGAGAGCACGCTCGCCCATCACAGGGGATTGCAGCCAGCCCCTGGGGACCTGCAGGAATCCCAGGAGCCCCATCTCCTTCCTTTCCTCCCTCTTCCCAGCTCAGTCTCCACAATGCTCAGCACAGGCAGAAAAGGAATTGGTTTTGGAGCCGATTTCCAGTTCAACAGATGACAAAAGCCTTGGCTAACTTGTGGCAGGACTAGCTGGCTGCCTTGCAATGGCTTTTCTCATGCAGACCCACCACCTCTGTAGCCATAGCACCAACACGCTCTGCAGCCTCCTGTGTCCTTCTTTGTGCCTTGTTCCTCCCTGCTCTGGGACACTCCAGTGATCAACAAAAGATGAATACCGGCCATGTGGATAAGTGCAGTGGTAGGTCTTGGTACTGTAACCATCTACCTATTTTCATAAAGCTGGCAGCAGTGTTATCACATCTAGAACTACTTCCTGTCTGCAATTTGAATACTTAAAATATTATTAAGCTGACACAAACAGATCATTACCACAAAAGTTTGTCTTCCAAACTAGGCTAAAAAGCTTCTTTTAATAATCACAGATTCCTCCTTCTCTAGAACAACTCACTGCCTTATCACCAGCATGAGTGACTGTTTTCTCTCCAAACTGAGCTATTTCTAAAATATTTACAGGAAATTACCATGGCCGTAATTCAGTCAAACAATTGTTATCACTTGTCTACAGAGCTTCTCTACATTTTTAATATTCATCACATTAGCTTCTTTGCACTGGTATCCTAAGGGACAATTTTAACTCCTGGTTGCAGGCCTTACCAGTGTACTGAGGAACAGGTTCAATTTGTTGAAGAAAACAATCCTGCAGGTTCCCCACTTGGGCAAGTGTTCCTCCAGTTACCAGCTTCAGCTCATCTAGTGTATCCTGGACTCACAAGAAAAAAAAAAAAAAAAGACCTCTCAGTTCAGGTACAACAATGCTAAAAATGTGAAATACCAGACAAAGTAAATTAATTTTTTAGAGAAGTTCTCCATTTCCTAAGTATGCAGGGCTCCTACACCATCTCGGTCAGGACCACCCATGACCATTCGAACTGTAATAAAATCCTTAATCTTTGCCTTGCAGATTTTCACATACCTGTGGTTTTATTTTGATTTTTTTTTTTTACTATTACAATTCATATGATCTCATACACCAAGAAGTTCACATATTTTTATATCTGTGGCATATACGAATTATTTTTTCGTTGTTGAACTGAATCCAAAGCAGCCTTTCCCCTCCCCCAAACAGGTTTATGTTCATGTCAGGAATGTGGGCACCTTAGTGGTTCTCCATATTAACAGGCTCATTCTCGAGCCTTCAGTGAAACAAAGCAAGGGGGCAGCCTTGGGGGCAGAAGGCCTTTGCTCCTTCTAATGCATATTTTGTATTAATGATGACAGAAGATACCATTTGCCTTGGACTGCTGATCTGCCAACCCCTGGTTGGCAGACAGAGGAAGAAAAGCTACTGTAGTCACACAGATGGGGGTTTGACTCTTGCACCATGTGAGTCCCCTTCTATTGTCTTTTTAGTCCATGTGGCTTATCACGAAGAGGAAAGCCACATACACAGCCAAGGGTTGCTCATACCAGAGAGCTGGAAGAAGCTGATGAAGAGCTGCCCTTACTGCATCAACTAAGTCCTTGCAAGAAGTCCAGTCCCCAAGAAACAACTAGACTGAAATGAGTGAGGCAGTAATTAATTATCCATTTTTTTTTTAATTAACATAAAAATTGTGTTTAGAACAAATAGCTTAACTATTACTGGGTTCAATGAAGCTAAGATTTCATCTGTTCCATAGGAAACTTCTATTTACATTTATTTCACAAGTTAATACTCAAGTATTACCAAAGCACCATTGTACACAGCTTGGCTGCTGTGAGGGCTGAGGTCTGGATTCAGTCAGAGATCCAGAAGACCCCTGGTGATCCCTCTAAGTGCTCAGCCTGCTGGCAGTTTTCCTGCTCACCTGTGGCTTCTCCTGGAAAGTGCGTAACTCTATGGCCGACGACCTCTGAGACAGCGCTGAAAATGCTTTGGGCAGGTCCTGAACAGCCCCTACTTGCAGGCAGTCCAGATACAGCTCTATTGTGCTCGACCCCTGCTGCAGGCCACTCAGCCACAGGATGACAGCATGGGGTTTCCCGTCAGCCAGCTGGATGTTGCTAAAGATCACCGAATTCAACCTCCCATCGCTCTTCAGATAGCGCAGCGCCACTAGTACAAAATACACAGAAGGACTATGAGAGGGTAGCAGATAACCCAAGGCTGATCGAGGAAGATCCTGTGGAAATCTGCAACTACTGTGGTATTTTTCCACGTCAGCTTTTGTAAATGCATCCCATATGCAGAGATATATATGGTAATAATAAATGGGACATAGACTCTCAGAGCAGGATTACCAGGACTCGAGTGACTCACAGTGTTTGTAAAGCATTGCTGCCTGCAGAGTGTTTTCCACTGCTTAGTTCAGGCCTCTTTAACTGGTGTAACCAATGTCACCTTACAGGGCACAATGTGCTAAAATACAAGCGGTAAAGGTAAAGGGTGAGACTGACAGCCTGCAGCCAGCACTTTGGCAAGTACATATCTGATAGCCCTAGAAATACTCTGTAGCAGAAATGTACAAATAAAAAAAAATAAATCAGTTTCAGTGATGCATATCGCATTGAGTGAAGCCATCTGACATTATATCCAAATGCATTATTGAAGAAACCAAAGGAAGCAGGATTCCAAGCCAATAACCTGCATTTCTCTCTAACAAATAGTAAGTACAAACAAAATACAATGCAGAAAAGATATATTCCACTCCAAAAGATGACTAAGCCCCCTCTCAACTCTTTTTTAAGGCATTAGTGAATGACCTACTTGATAAAATGAGAATTTGTTGTGTGAGTTATAAAGTAAAATGCACCATCAAAAAAACCGAAGAGCAGACAAACAAAGCTCTTACATGCTGTGTAATATTGAAAAAATGTCTCTTTCCTAAGGAAATTGGATCTGTAAGCTAGGATCTGCAAGCTAAATCTCTTAGATCAGCTAGCTAGTTCTCCCCACAAAATCTCTCCCTGGCTCTCTGAATGCATATCTGCAGGAGCAATGAGCCAAGTGCATTTAGACAGTGTATAACTACTCTACAATGTTAGACAGACCTCGTTTCAAAGATCCCACTGATCACCACCAGCCTGCATGTCCCTTATTTCCTCATGATAACAGTTATGTGCACTGAGGAGTCAAACTGCACAATGCTGGTCATCTAAACAGTTAAGTGCTGGCTCCCGTGCACATCTGTGTGAAGTTCACTGAAGAAACGCCTACATTAACACAAGGTCAACTAAAGATTGTTTGTATAGTGGAGAGGAGACCTAAAAACGCCTACTGAACTCATGCCATTTCTATTAAATTAACAAATTTCTTCCCATCTCTCCATTACTACTGCACCATCTTTGATGTTGCGATACCTGTTTGTCATTGACCTTCTCAGTTGCTGGGTACACATTCCCTCCTATTTTTCTATTTGCTCGGTCTAATGATTAAAAGAATCCAGATTTATAGCAGCATGAACACGGCAGGGTATGTCTCCATCTTTAAAGTCTACACTAGTGCTAAAGTCTCAGCAGCTGTGATCAATATCAGCAATGTTTTCACTGCTGTCTATGTCAAAACACTGCCAGAGCTGAGATTTCCGCAAAGGTGCATGAGGTCACCAGCAACTTGCTAAAAGGTAGCATTTCTTGGCAAACTCAGAGATCTGGCAAGAGAGAGTACGTTGCAGGCATTTTACTTATGTGGATATTATGCACGCCTGGTTATATGAAAGCAAGCTCCTTGGATCTGGGCCCTGCATTCAGAGTGACCAAACGCAGCAGTAAGCTAGAGGAAGAAAGAAGAGATGGTGACAGGGCCCAGAATGGACCCTGCCAGAATAGTTTTAGGACAAGAAGCAGTCTGGCTTGGAAGGAGGATCAAGTACTCCTTCCTCAGCCAAAGCCAAATATCCATCTGGTAAACTAGAATAGGCTTTTGAAGGGAGACTTTGCTGGACCACAGCCTCTGCCTCCATAAGATTTAACTCATCCAAGCCCCTGCATTACATGCTTGCTGCTAGGATATTCTGCACTGACATTCATGAGAGTAAGCGGCTCACCTGTACTATTTAAGAAGCAGATTTTCAATGAAACTACTAATCCTGCCAGTAAACAGGAACTGCTTCACAGAATTATTAAGTTACATCATTTTTATGCACTTACTACTGTTTGTTCCATGAAGGAATAGCTCAAAAAGGATAAGAAACCCATGGATGCTATTTGCCTCTGAAAAGTACATTGGTCTAACCAGAACAAGTTAAGCAGGTGCCCAGTAATTCAGATCTGCGCTTTAAAAACATTTAGGCATTATGAACATTTTGCTATCAGGTATACCACAATGGAACCAGAACATGAGCAAACCATTTGGAACAGAGCTCTCAAATGTGGCACTTCAAAGGATAACTAAGGCCTGCTTTGGGCTACCTAGATCAGATTTGGGTACACAAGTGGAAATACAATGCAGAGGAAGGACTATGCATGTATGCACCCTTCCAAAACTTTTGTTGAGACACCAACGTTGGCTCACCACTTAAGTGATGATCTCCAGTCTTGAGAGGATCACAAACAGCCCCCACACTCCATACTTTCAGCTCACATGACAGTCTCCTGGATGCAGCTTAACTTACTGTATGAAGTAGCCATATGGGACACTTGACACTTCCAGGGAAATCACACGTGAAAACACTGCCTACTACTCACACCCTGCCATACGCCTTCAACAAGGTGCACTAAAGTAATGAGGCAAAGAGATCTCCATGGAACAGCTGTGCTGCAAAAAGCCTCCCTCTGTTTGATCAGTCCTTTACAACAGGTAGGTTAGAGATGTCCCCCATCTACTCAACACTGGTCACTGACAGGACAAGTTTCTTCATGCTGCCTATCTATATGCCACCATCCTGTCATGGATACTCCTCAAACACAATGCTAACATACCAAGGACCAAACCAAAAGAAGCCATGTAACCTTGCACCAGAAAGCCTCTTAAGCCTGTTAGTGGAAGCATATCAGTAACCACCATGTATGCAGGTATTCTTGAAAATCAAGAGAAGAGTTGGATGTGTTCAAAATTGTATGTATATAGACATATTTGTGTGTATATGTATGCACTCCTATATATATGTATAACATTTACACACATAATTGTGTGTATGTGAGAGGGAGAAAGGAAGTATGTGTAATCTATCTTTTTTTTAGCAATTAGGTAAGTCAGTGTTAGGAATTGTATGACACTTACTGATAAGGCTGTGTGACCACATCTTACCCACCCCCAACACACAGAGCACAAAAATTCGTATTCCCCAACCTCAGAAGGATTTTGGCAGACCTGATAAAACAACCAATGTTTTATCTAACTCATCCCCCTATGTTTCTCAAGCCAAAGGTGTGCTTTTCTTCGGCATATAGAATAATTTTCCAATGTATAATTTGAGATTTCTCAGTAAAGTTTGTCAGTATATTGGACTCAGCTGCCTGATTACATCATTTGCAGCAGCAGCAAATTATCATAGCAGTGGTGGTCAATGGAGCAATAATAATTTACATAATTCAATAATTTTTTGCTGAACCTTAAAATTGAAATATATGCTAGATTTGGTCTAGAGAGAGATGAAAGCTCTCCATTTCTAAAAGTCTGCTGAAGTGCCTACTGTGACTCCTAATTAACTAATTTCAATAAACAGAAAACAAATACTTCAATTCACCCAAAAGATCCTATAAGTGCCAGGAATGTTTGTCTTGCATAGTCACATCTAACCTCCGGGGTCAGCAGAACAAGAACCTGCCTTTCATATGCATGAGGCAGCATGTGCGTGTGTCCCTCACATTCCTGAGTAATAAGAACCAGTGATTGTCCCCAGGGGAAAAGGAAAAAAGAAAAAAAGAAAAACAAAAAAATGAAAAACAAATTGACTCCTTTCTTCATACCCCACTTTTTTTCCTCCTTTCTCAGCATTGCTTAGAGTGGAGATACCAGCTGATTGTCAGTTCAGCTTCTCCTGGCCAGGAGAGAGCAGCATCCAGGGAGAGGAAGGAAAGAGAAGAGGAATGAGAGGGGATGTTACCAACACTTTTGTCTTGTGATGGGGGATCCTAAGTGTTGATAGCAGGCAACAGGAATGACTCAAGCACAAAGGTTAATCACACAACCATCTAAATATCCATCTGTGACACACCAATAACTATGAATCCAACAGTAGTTTTCCCCTACAGACTCAAAATAACTCACCTTTATTCATCCGTCCCATTACCGTAAATTCAAAATACTTGCTGTTGTCAGCTGATGAATACAGGCCAAATATGGTGGCTGTGCTCTTCGGCTGCAGTTTGAATGTTGAGAGCAAGTACACGTCATTCAGTGTAGGATCACCAAGTGCTTGTTGCACGAAGTTCGTTACCACTCTCTTGTTGGAATAGGGAAGAAGATCAAAAACTGAAAAATAAGCGAGTTTCAACAGCAATTTAAGTACAATAATGAGCAAAGAAGAATGTAGTCTGAAGCCACCCACTGGAGATTGCAGAGTCTTTGCTATTTCCATACGGATACTTTAAAATGAACCCAAGTTGTCCTACCTAAAATAAATAATATGAAAAGAAAAATTAACAATATGAAGATCATCTTTAAAGATCACCTAGTCCGACCCCCCCCCGGCACTGGCAGGGACATCTTAAGCAACTTTATCTAGTGAAAGATGTCCCTGCCCACGGCAGTGGGGTTGGGCTAGATAGTCTTTAAAGGTCTCTGCCAAACAAAACTGCTCTATGATTCTATCAAAATATATAGCTTTTGTTGCAACTGATTATCTTTTAGGAATTTTTTCTCAAAAGGAATTATTGGTAAGTTACTAACAGAAAATATCTAGTCTTCAAATTGAGGTACTCAAATATTTTCAGGTAGGTCTCCAAAACTCTTCTTTTCTGAGGATGCACCTCAACAGAAAGCTTTTTAACCTATTTCTCCTTTCATAAATTCATATTCTTGTGTTCACATTTCAATTAGACTGAGGATCCAGCATCAAGATTTCCACTGTACTTATCCTAAGAACCATTTTGATGGCATTTGCAGGGCACCAATTAAAATGCTGAAAGCCAGGTAAGCAATATGATATTCAAAACCTCCTTCTCACTTCACTGACTTCTCAGAAGTTGTATTATATAAATGGGACTCATCTTTCCCTTCTGGCACAAAGAACAACAGGCCTGACAAAAAAAATAACCCTGAAGGCATAGTGAAAGCTGTTTCAAAATTTTCTTTTAATTTTTGCACAATGCAGCACCAAAGAATCTAACGTTATACTTGTACCTATGTCAGCTACCCCCCCTTATGGCACTGAAACAACAAACTGGGGTTTTCCGCAATGTTCCTAAATCCAGGATGTCTCCAAACACAGTAACCTATCACGCTAGATTTCTTGATAATCTCCTATCTCAACCCACTGCTATTAAAGCAGTATATATATTATACCCTTCCAACAAAGTCTGATGAATGACTATGCACAAGCGTTATTTAAATATAAGGGCGTATTTAGCCATTGTATACCACTGCCACTCCATGGACCTATCATAGCGGCCATATTTTCCTCTCATGCCAGCACAATAGAGCAGACCTGCCACCGGAGAAGAGCCTGAACACCAGGCACACAGCAAAGGCACACGACACCTTACCTTGATTCCAGCCCACAGTTGTACCACTAAGTTTAGTTTCCCAGGCCACAAAATGGTGGACCTTTGCAGATGAGTCTTTCCTACCCAACATGCCCTCAAAGCTGTCGTTGTTGACTAAAGGCCATCCTACCGATCCAGTGTTTCCGTACACTACAAGCAGGAGGAGACTGAAGAGTGCTCAGTGGGCAATCATGTGGGCACACAGACCTACCCACAGCTACGTGGGAAACCCTGTTCCCTTATACCAGAGCCTGGGTTTGTGCTGCTTCTGTTGCTCATTCTGGAGCATCATTCATCTAGACACTAAACTAATTTCCAAAAAAGAAAAATGAAGAGATTTTCCCTTCATCTCATGAAACCATTGAAAAACAGATCATCGTCTAAGTCTACACTTGTATTAGCTCCAAGGATCCCATAACTCTGCTGAGAGATTTCAGCACACAATACAAGAAGAATCAGCCCTTTGATTTGCAAGTACTTATAATAATAATGTCAAACAACTAAGAAACACATATCTGAGATGGACCTGGTCAAAAGACTTTTCTTTCATTTGGTTCAGATTTACAGCATCCCAGGACAACCACTGCTCTCACCAGTGACCCACACAGCAGAAGCAAAAGGCCAGGTATTTTATCACGTTTAATGCACAGAGAGCAAAGCAATTGCCAAAGCAAGACTGAAATGCAACTCACTACTCCGTACAACAGCATTTTACAGGTAATAATCATTCATAAAATACACCTGTGTCTTCTCAGCAGCAGCACTGCACAACAGTACTTAAGTCTTTGACAGCACAAAATATAGCTATACGTTTTGTCCAGCTCTTCTAGGTCTACTGACTGATTTTATACCCATTCCTGTGAGACTAATTAATCTCTGCTAGAATCAAACACTTAAAAATACGGAGAAATATAACAAAAGTAATGACTAAATACCGGCAAATGTCTGTCTAACCTTACAGAAAACATTTATTGAAGGTTTTTGAAATTTTCATATTTAAATGAACACTCAAATTGATTTGGCAGTTGCATTCCATAAAGCACATTGCCTCAACTGGGTCCTTTGGTACCATGCTATCGAACCCTCTCTTGGGATATCTTCACTGACCAGCATGTAGACTACAGTACGTGTCCACATCCATTCTTTGGCATAAATTACACACATGCTCGCAAAAGTGGCTCGCAGAAGAGCAATGGGGTTATAAAAACTCATTTTACATTCTTAGTAGAGCTGGCAGAAAGAGACAGCGCTTAGACCTTACATAGACAACTACTTGTTTGGAAGGAACAAGAAAAAAAGACCCACAAGAATTTCAGATTTCATTTTCAGAAGAATCTCATCTTTTTGTTCCTCTCCCTGGAAAGGCAGACTGGAAAACCAATGGATAAAAAAGGACTGCTGAAGCTGAAAGGCACAAGCAGCTGGTTCCAATCTGTGCAGTGATAGTGAGGACTCGGGCATGCCTCTGAGCACAAGAGCATGTGTGTGTACCCACCGGGCTACACTGAGCCCACTCGTGAGATGGACAAGGAATTCCCTCCCCCCCTGCTTTCCGTGGTTTTGAGAAGGGAGCTGCTCACCCTCCTATGAAAGTGCTAACAAGGGATCAGCTACACCTTGAGACAGTGGCAAACCAGTCTGTGGAGATCTGCCCCAAACCATCAAGGCTAGCTCTTTAGATGGGAGCTAGATGATATGATGGGAAGCTCTAAGAGGAAGGGGCACAGCAGAGGATGGAGCTCAGAACAAAAGACCATCTCTTTCCCTTAAGTCTGCTGCCGTGTCACGCCAGCTTTTTGAGACTCTGCAAGGTTCTTCTCCAGCCACAGCTAACCATAATAACCATAAATGTAAACACTGCTCCATCGCTGTTCAGTGCTTTTCAAGATAATTAATGACGGCTTAGACACCTGGAGTGAAACCTTACCCCCTCTGCAATGATTTCTGAGTGACTGCAAGAAGGTGAAAATTCCACGTGTTGAGAGTGGGGTCTTTCACTGGCCACTGCCCCCAACAAGCTGGAAGTCTGCCTCTATTTTTTAAAATATGGCAATATCCTCTACTTCTCAACATGAGGATTTTCTGAAATGTTTTTACAAGAAGGACTTTAATAAAGCCTTCTGGAAATGCAGCTAAATTAATCTAGCTGCCTTTTAGATCTGCTTCAGTTAACTAAGGAATAACCGACTGAAGTCTCAAACATCATTTTGTAAGACAATGGAGGGGGTTAAAAACGCAGAGAGAACCAGGAGCAGCTTTGAGGCTCCTGGAGTGGCACCAAGTTACACTGACTGCTGCACTCAGTGGCTGACCTGGTTCCAGTCAAGCTGGTGCTAGCGAGTGATACCCTCACTTTATGCACGCTTGACAAGAAACCAGCTCCGGACTTACTATGTGCATAATATTGCCAAACTAAAGCCGGATTTAGAAGATACCTGTTTCCCTATGCACTTTATGAAGTAGGGTTTTCCCGACGACTGTTGATAGCTTAGCAATTCACTTCTCATTTCTGAGAACTTGCAGCTCAAAGAAGTGCTCTTCCGACGTTCATCACACCTACTGGCACCCCTATAAACCCAGGCCACTTTTCGCTAATTTCGGGGGGAGGGCGCTGATGGAGCGGCTGCACCGCGACCTCCTCCGGTTCCCAACGCGGGTCCGGCGGGGCAAAGCCCGGGTGGGGGTTCCCGCGGGGCCGGAGCAGCCGGGCGGCGGGT